>CM035414.1:63518612-63878612 GCA_020310875.1 Ceratopteris richardii | reverse complement strand
GTTAGTCTCATTTGGGCAAATGTGAACATGCCAAATTGACTATAAGCCTTTAAAAAGATATAAATATCTCTATAGTCGGGGGTCGAAAGCTATAATAAAATATATGTGGAAAGCTCTTGAAGAGAGTTATCAGTTGGAAAAGTCAAAATATAGAAAAGGAGAGTCCTTGGGGCCTTTATTCCAAACAACTTGGCACTTAAAGAACTAAGGAGGCTTCTTTAAGCTACGTAACTCCTACCATCTATATACATAGGCGATATAGTTGATGTTGTGCCTTGGGTAGGCACTTAGTGAGAGAATCTACAAGATTTTATGAAGTATCAAAGTGCAAAGGCCACCCTCTAACACCTCTCTGATGAAGTGGTATCTCACATCAATATGCTTTGTGTGAGCATGGAACAAGGCATTCTTTGCCAGCCATATGACACTCTAGCGTTTGAGTCCAAGAACAGATGCATTTTCAGGCATCCCAAATTCATTGCACAAGCGGGCTAAGTTCTAACCAAATGGCTTCCTTGGATACCTTTGTGACTGAAATATATTAAGCCTCTTTAGTAGATGGTACACTATGTTCTGAAGTTTAGAGCACCTTGAAATGGCTCCGCCTGCAATGGTGTATACATAATACATAGCCGCTTGTGGACTTGCGAGTGTCCACATCGTCTGCCATATTTGAATCGCAAAATCCTTTCTGTTCCAATGTTAAATGGATTCTTCTTGTAGCGTAGGCATTTGCTTTTGGTCCCTTTCAAATACCTCAAGATAGATCTGACCGCCTCTCAATGAGCTTTGCCAGGATTAGCCGTAAATCTGCTAACAATTCCCACAGCACGAGCAATGTCTGGTCAAGTGGCAACCATGGCATACATAAATGAACCACAAACTGACACATATGGAACACTCTTCATGTAGTTGTCTGCATCATCATCTTTGGGACAGTCATCCTTGACAAGCCATGGCATACATAAGTGAACCACAAGCTGAGACATATGGAATACTCTTCATATAGTTGGCTGCATTATCATCTTTGGGACAGGCATCCTTGACAAGCTTAACATGTGGCTGCAATGGCACTCCAAGAGGCTTAGCATAAGCCACATTAAATCTGTCTAGCACTTTTTCAATGTATTTTTGGTGGGATAATGCAAAGTGCTGCTGCCTATCCCTGGTTATTCGCATACCAAGTATATGCTCAGCCTTCCCAAGGTCTTTCATCTAGAATGCAGAGTTCAGCTGCTATTTCAAAGCATTTAGAGCCCTCTTTCTCTTCCCAGCCAGCAGCATATCATCTATATACAGCACAAGAATGATTGGGCTGCCATCATCATCCTCCTTGGTGTGCAAACAATGTTCTGCATGGCTACTTTTGAATCCATGTCTGAGCATAAATGCATCAAACTTCTTATACCATTGGTCCATTGCTTGGGGGCTTGTTTCAGCCCATATAAACTCTTTTTCAGCTTGCCTACCAGATGCTGCTTTTCCAGGGATGGCATATCCTTCTAGCTGTTTCATGTACAGCTCTTCATCAAAATCACCATGCAAAAAGGCTGTTTCAACATGCATTTGGAATAACTCCAAATCCAAGGCAGTCGTGAGAGCAAACAACACATGTAATGTGATCATTTTAACCACTGAAGAGAAAGCTTCTTGGTAATCAATGCCCACATGTACGCATGTGCGCGCGTGCGTGCACACACACACATGTATGTATGTGTGTGTGTGTGTATGTATATATGTGTATATGTATATGTATATACATGTGTGTGAGTGTACGAAAAAAATCTTTCATTTTGGACAAATACATCTCTTCAACAACAAGATACCTATGTCCATGATACATTCACAATGGTGTCCACTATAGGACATAATGCCAATGACTTGTTCTTCGTCCTTGGTCATGACATATTGGTATGCAAGTGGATAGTTTGGTATGCAAATGAAGCCGTTGTGCCTCTTTTGGTCCTTGAGCCATGCTATCTTCATACTAACTATCATATTTTTTTGAATTGTCTATGAAGTTTCTCATGATTGACTAGAGTCTAGAGCGGTTAGAGCACTAGTGTGCATGAACTATATTGGGGGACTACAATATGACATCTCTTTTAAACATCAGATCACCTTGACGAAAGAAGAAGGTACTATCATGGTTCTTGGCAAACTTATAGATGTCCTTGAACGATGAAATTGGATTTTGTACTACTTCGTTTTGGTATTCCAACAATACTCCAAATGAATAGATCGATTCAAGGATTGAAAGGCCCTATTCATATAGCTCTTGATCTTGTTTGGCGCACTATGTGGGCTGGGAAGGTTGGCTTGAACTAGATCCATGTGGCAGGTTTTGGCTTTGGGTTGAACTCAATAGGCATATGCTGAACAAATAGGTGCCTGATTTGTTGGGCATATATGAATTGGTACATGTCAAAGAAGGAAGTCCATGCCGCCAACTACTAGCTTATTGTGCTCTCCTCACACCTTTGCCTTCCCTTCAAAAGGTTTTGATGAAACGTCTTCATGTTTTAAAAGTTGGTTTCAGAGCATGTACATTTGTGGACTTGCACTCTTCCATTCAAAGAGCTGCCTTGTGCCTAGGTCAAAGCAGAGCTATGGAGCTCGTTTAGAGAGTGCTAGAAAGAAAGAAAGAAAGAAAGAAAGAAAGAAAGAAAGAAGAAAAGAAGGAAAGAGTTTTTGTGTCTACTAGAAGGACGAACTCGGCCTATGAAACAAATCAATGTACATAGGTGTGTCTTCTGTCAATTGGGAAAGGCAAAAGTGCTGAAAAAGATTGGTAAAGCTGATATACATCTTTATAGTATGCGTGTGAAGATGCCATGAAAGGGGGGGGGGGGAGGGGTGTGTATGGAGCTCTATATCTATGATAGGAGGTGAAGTCAGGGTTGCTTGGCTGGCTGCAGTGAGATCAACCATTATCCAGGATCGTCTCTCCTCCATGGCGTGATGATCACGAGCTTGGATCTCTGCAATCTAATGTCGGTGAAGTCTCGGGGCCCGATAGCCTATTGCATGGGGTCGTCTCCTAGCTCGAGAGGTCTGAGTCTGTAGAAGAGTCCCTCTGTGTGCTAGCTGGGGGGGGGGGGGGGGAGGGCTCCTACACATAGCGGAACGAAGAAGTCCGAAGAAGAAAAAACATAAGCCATATCCACAAACATAGAAAGGGAAGACATCAAACTCACCTCCCAACCATAGAGTCAAACGGGATCACCTTGAGTGTGGGAGCTTGCAAATAAGGAAGTTGGTCATCCCATCAAGGTCATGATGTCCCATACCACCATGCCCACACCATACAAGTGTGCAAGGGACTCCATCAAGGGTCATTTTTCATAGAGCTTCATAATGAATTAGGCCAAGGATCCTATTTATAGACTCATTTAAAGAGGTGACCTACTTTGGATACTTCTAACTAACAAGCAGCCATCTTAATGTCCTTTGGATTTGGGGATGGAACACTTTCCCCTTTATTCGTAATTGTTGTCCTTAGCAATTTTGTCACCTATAGATTGGGGAATCGACCCTTCAATGACCTAATTGACTCTTGACTCATATAGAATCAAGCTCGTTCTCCTAAAACCTATCAAGCAATTGCCACCATATATGCAAAATAGAAACATGTGCATAGGTTCCACTCCTAGCTAGTCTCATGACATGTCATAAATAGTCCCTTGCGCCCACACCTTGTGGATGTCCTCTCCAAATCTAGTTCATATGGACATGGAGGTTAGGGTTGGTATTACATACCACCTCAAATGTAATCCACCTCAAATGTAATCCACGAGTCCCTTACTCATGTCAAGGTCACCTATAATGATCTATGAGAGAGGAACCAATAGTGCCACATAGGGGATACGAGAATTACATGTGTCAATAAGGACCTATGTTGTCCACCTATGAGTAGGTCTCACATGCAGATACAATATAGGTAAGACAAAAATCAATCCAACGAACTTTGATCACCCACCCAAAATATCTCTAGGTATATCCCTCAATCCTATATATATATATATATATATATATATATATATATATATATATATATATATATATATATATATATATATATATATATATATATATATATATATATATATATATATATATATATATCAACCATGTGATCTTTATTCACACTACAAGGTAGGTGGCTGTGTCTCTCTATCTCATAGAAAGCCTAGCGTCCAATGCGCACCAAGTCATCCCTAGTCTACTAGCAATCACTAATCTCAAGTGCTAATCCCTTCCATGAAGGCTTCAAATCAAAGAAGGCATAGCCCTCACCAAAGATCCTCTAAACTATGTAGTTGTGATTAAACCACGATATCATAATTCTCATCAAAGGTCTCCTCTTACATTTAGGGCAACACCTTAAAAAATTTAAAACATGTCCAAAGTCATATCCAATGGGTATGAAAAGTATCCCAAATAAATGCTCCTTTGTCAATCCTACTCAATAGAGCATCAACAAATATTTCCTCCAACACCTAGGTCAATGCCTATAATACTTGGAATCCATGTGGATATGCGTCCTCAATCTCACCTTGCTACCTTCTCATTATGTGGAGGTCTTGTCCTCATGCATATCACTTTGAGAATGTCATAATCCATGTTGTAATCAAGGAAATCCATCCCCTCAAATCATCCATAGTCCTTTGGAAGAATCCGAATCAAAGTGGTATACTCCACAAAACCTCCATCCATTAGTGATGCTCTTGATGTAACCAAGGTAAGAGGGAAGAAACCCCTTTCAAGACATAGTACATGCATGTTGATAGGCATAAGAGAAGCCACCTTCTAGGAACATTGAGCTAGACTTGAAGTTGCTATTGGTTGAGGGTTAAAGGGTTGAAAAAAGCCTTTCATTATGGTGATGCAAGAGGGAGGTGGCTGAATCATAGAGGTGAGTAAATCTCATAGTAAAAACAAATCCTAATGTTTAGCTCCGGAATATAGTTCATTTAAATCATTCTCAATTCAAATAGTACTCCATAATAGTTATCAACCTCAAAACTATTATTTCAAGTTCTCATGTCTCATATGTAGTACTTGTCATATTTTCTCCCAATCTTGAAAATTTTGGAGGAGAGTATTTGTCCAAAGACTTCAAGTCTTTTCTTGAAGATAAAGGTATCTCTCATCAGATCACTATTGCTTATACATGAGAATAAAATGGTGTTGAAGAGAGGAGAATGGGACACTTGTTAAAATCATGCATAGTTTGATGTTCTCTAAGAAACTTTCACGTAAACTTTGGTTCGATGCAGTACATGTAACTATGAAGATTACTATGGTAAGAAGACAAATGTGAATTACTTCAAAGTTTTTGAATTTCAAACTTATGTTCACATTGAGAAGAAGGATCATGGTAAGCTCAATGCAAAAGCCATCAAAGTAGTATTCATTGGGTATGCAAGGGAAAGTAAAGGATGCATGTTCTATGTACTAGAAATAGGTAATATCATAGTCTCACACAACACTTATGTTGCAGTTAAATTTATGATAAAACATGCAAAAATTATAAATTTTTATTGAGGAAGATGATTATGCATTCTTGAAGTCAAATTTAGATGCTTACACAGGAAGATGATTATGCATTCTTGAAGTCAAATTTAGATGCTTACACATCCATAAAGGGGGATAATCAACCTTCTCAAACCCCAAAGATTTCAATTGATGGAGGTAAAGAGAAAGTTCTTGTTGTTGTACTACCCTTATCTTCATCATCATCTCCATCTATTCCTACACTATCTCTTCACGAACTTAGGAAGTTGGAGAAACTTCAAGAGTTGCTCCAAAAAGAGATGGAGAAGAAGTTGCATTAGTATTCAAGAACCTTCCAAAATGATTCTTTCAGAGTGTCCAAGATAGTGGTATAGAAAACTTCACAACGGGAAGGACTAGAGTATAGACAAGGAAAGAGAAAGATCAAACAGACAAGATAAATTACATAGAACATTTCAAGGTTATTAATATTCTTGCACTTCCTTCAGTTGAAAAGTCACATCCAATGGGTATGAAAAGTATCCTAAATAAATGCTCCTTTGTCAATCCTACTCAATAGAGCATCAACAGGATCAAATATTTCCTCCAACACCTAGCTCAATGCCTATAATACTTGGAATCCATGTGGAAATACGTCCTCAGTCTCATCTTGCTACCTTCTCACTATGTGGAGGTCTTGTCCTCATGCATATCATTGTGAGAATGTCATAATCCATGTTGTAATCAAGGCAATCCATCCCCTGAAAACATCCATAGTCCTTTGGAAGAATGCAAATCAAAGTGGTATACTCCACAAAACCTCCATCCCCACAGTGATGCTCTTGATGTAACCAAGGTAAGAGGGAAGAAATCCCTTTCAAGACATAGTACATGCATGTTGATAGACATAAGGGAAGCCACCTTCTAGGAACATTGAGCTAGACTTGAAGTTGCTATTGGTTGAGGGTTAAAGGGCTGGAAAAAGCCTTCAAAAGGGAGGTGGCTGAATCATAGAGGTGAGTGAATCTCATAGTAAAAACAAATCCTAATGTTTAGCTCCGAAATATAGTTCATTTAAATCATTCTCAATTTAAATAGTACTCCATAATATTTATCAACCTCAAAACTATTATTTCAAGTTCTCATGTCTCATATGTAGTACTTGACATATTTTCTCCCAATCTTGAAAATTTTGGAGGAGAGTATTTGTCTAAAGAATTCAAGTCTTTTCTTGAAGACAAAGGTATCTCTCATCAGATTACTATTGCTTATACATGAGAATAGAATGGTGTTGAAGAGAGGAGAAATAGGACACTTGTTGAAATCATGCATGATATGATGTCCTCTTAGAAACTTTCACCTAGAGTTTGGTTCGAGGCAATACATGTAAATAATCATATTCTTAATATATTTTCCATAAAAGCTTTAAAGGTCATCACATCTTATGAAGATTATCATGAGAAGAAGCCAAATGTGAATTACTTCAAAGTTTTTGAATTTCAAACTTATGTTCACATTGAGAAGAAGGATCATGGTAAGCTCAATGCAAAAGCCATCAAAGTAGTATTCATTAGGTATGCAAGGGAAAGTAAAGGATGCACGTTCTATGTACTAGAAATAGGTAATATCATAGTCTCACACAACACTTATGTTGCAGTTAAATTTATGATAAAACATGCTAAAATTATAGATTTTTAATAAGGTAGATGATTATGCATTCCTGAAGTCAAATTTAGATGCTTACACTCAACCATAAAGGGGGATAATCAACCTTCTCAAAACCCAAAGATTTCAATTGATGGAGGTATAGAGAAAGTTCTTGTTGCTATACTACCGCTATCTTCATCATCATCTCCATCTATTCCTACACTACCTCTTCACGAACTTAGGAAGTTGGAGAAACCTCAAGAGTTGCTGAAAAAAGAGATGGAAAAGATGTTGCATTAGTATTCAAGAACCTTCCAAAATGATTCTTTCAAATTGTCCAAGATAGTGGTATAGAAAACTTCACAACGGGAACCACTAGAGTGTAGACAAGGAAAGAGAAAGATCAAACAGACAAGATAAATTACACAGAACATTTCAAGATTATTAATATTCTTGCACTTCCTTTAGTTGAAGATGAACTTGCGAATATCAAAGATGCATTATCATAATCTATATTGATGACATGTCCCAAGGATTTTTATCTTCAATTCTTTAACACTAATATCATACTTGGACATTTTAATGTCTTGAAAAAGAGACATTATTTGATGAATGTTCTAGATTAATAGAAGCAATGATTTATAAATGTAAGTATGGAATATGTTAGCACAAAGTTTGAATATTTCTATAAAAATATAGTTCTCATTAAAGGGTAAAAAACATTAAGGTTTAATCACTAATTTTATGATGCAAATTTCAATATTGATGCAATAATTACAATGATGTCAGTTAGTATTCATTTTTTATCAAAATCATGATCTCCCAATTTTCATTATTGTAAATTCAATAAAGTATCTTATTTTATAACCTTAAACACATTTCTATCCATAATTAGTGATGTGCAATGATTTTTACTAGGTTTATGGAATAAAAAATATCTCATATATATCATGAAAATGTTATTATCTATGAATTATTTTGCAACGTGGTAGTATGAATATGAATCATTGTTTATTATCAAGATACTATTTGAGATTCTTAAAGCTAGAAATATCTTTTTGAAAACTTTAGGAGTTAAAGTTCTATGTCGTTCCTCCCGGGTAAATAACACTACTATTTTTCTATGTTAAGAAAAAGTCATTTGATGAGAAAATATTGCATATGCGATATGATTAGAATGAATATGCTAGTTTTTTATACATAAAGTAGTTTATAATATTTATAGAAATATTTGGATTGATATTATATACCTTATATCATTGAGAAAATATATTTTTTTAGGATGAAATTTTATTATCATGTGGCTTTTCAATGAAATATTGAGATGGTTGGTGGTATGTGAGATAGATACATAATTATAGGTTTAAAGATATTTAAATTAATATTAGAAAAATTATTTCTATGGAGATATTTCTTTCTTCTCATATATAAGTCTATAGATAAATATTTTTTTTAATCATATTCAATCATTTCTACATTTTCAATTGCTAACATGGTTATTTAAAAAAAATTGTATTTTTAATGGAACATCTAGGTATAAATCTTTATGGATCTTTTTCAAAATTTTATCTGATTATTACACAATATTTTTTTTATTTATTAGAAAAATGGACACTATATTGTTCTGTTTTGGTACAACACTAGTGTTAAGTGATAACTTAAACATACATTTGATGTTAATGATCTTATGGATTCACATTGTTACTTAGGAATTGAATTTACATTTAGGAATGATTGTATCTATATGACACAACAAAAGTATATTGATAAACTTTTAGAAAGGTTTGAAATGATAAGTTATATATCTATGCAGACACCTATGGATGTTAATGTATATTATAGGTAGAAGTAGAATTATAATCTTTTGATGCTATAGTCAAGCAGTTTGATTCTTGATCTATTTATGTAATATATGACCTGACATTCATATTGCAATTTCTCAAATATAAAGGTTCATGAACAAACCACTCAAAATTCATTGGAAAGCAGTTAAGAGGATATTTAGATATTTAAAGGGAACTTTGAATTATGTAATGATATTTCCAAAGTCTTCATATTTTCTATTACATTTTTTATTAGGTAGGTGCAAAGACACAAGAAGAAACACAAGTGGTTTTTGTTTCTATGTTGGAGATTGTCTTATCTCATGGCTTTCTAAGAAAAAACCAATAATAACTACTTTCTCAAGTGAAGAAAAGTATAGAGCTGCCTTTACAATTACACTTGAAGCAATATGGTTACATAAGATTTTGAGTTATCTTGATTTTTATGTTCATCTACTTATGTAGATATGTTTAGATAGTCAAAGTGCTATTGCTATTGCAATTAATATTTTTCATCATGATAGGAAAAGGCATATTGAAGTTCATTATTATTATATTAAGGAACAAGCATCTAAAAAGCACATTGAACTAAGTTATGTATTTAGAAGTGAGAATGTAGCAAACATATTCACTAAAGTAATAGCGAAAGATACGCATAATAAGTTTTATAGACTTTCAAACCTTATACCATTATGATATTGAGGGGGAGATTATTGGAAAATGATGTTAAAATATCCCAAAAAAAAATCGGCAATGGTCAAAATTCGGTCAAAGATGTTCATAAATTTTTATTGGCTCATTGGAAAGCACTCTTTGAGAGCTCTCTGATGATATATAACATTTCACTATATGGCATTAGAAATTCAACTAAAATTTAAACTCTAAACACATTTTTGATATAAAAATTTTCTTTTCAATAGATTCTTCGTAGCTTTTCATGATTTTCATGCTTTTCATGTTGATTCTCATGGGCACTTTAAATCCTATTCAAAATTTTGGTCAAAGATGGTAAACAATTTTTATTGGCTCATTGGAAAGTAGTATTTGAGAGGTTTCTATTGATATATAATTTTCACTATCTGGGATTGCAAAGTCAATTTTCAAACCCAATTTTGGCTTTCCAAATGTTTTTTCATGTAAAATTTTCTTTTCAATAGATTTTTCATAGTTTTTTTTTTTCATGCTAATTTTCATGGGCATTTTAAATCTTGTATAAAGAGGACCTTGGGAGCATTATAGATCAAGAATTCTTGAAGCAGTCAAGACATAAGCTCTAGTGTTAAGAGCTAGGAAGATCTTTTGGTAGCTTCTCTTTGTTCTTCTTCACACAACCAAGTGTGCATACTATTTTTGGAGGGTTATAGAACCCAATTTAGGGTTTATTCATGTCTTGTTGTTGCCAAGTTTTTACCTACCACTTCATCATGAGAACATACTATTGTTGCTCCTCTACATTAGAGAAGACCTAATTGAAGAATTAGGTTTTATTATAATAACTGATTTGAACAATTCATTTCCTTGTTTTTGCACATATTCATGCACATAAAATATCTTAGACACTCTCACAATATTTTTTGTACCTATAAACTTTAGATTTAACCAATATTGAGAGGTCTGTATCATATACACATTGTTTATTGAAACTTTTCTTTTATTTAGTATGTGTAGTAGTATTAAGTTGCTACGCTTTTTTAATTGTCTTCTTATCTCTCTATATTGTCATTTATCTCTGTTGATCATGTCAAGCTGTATTATGTGCTAAGGTCAAGAGTTGGAAAGATCTTATATTGACTTGTGAGTATTTTTTGGACTACCACTCTTCCAACAATTATTTGGATGATTTCATTTTCGTATTTCTTGATAATATATTTATATACTTCAAAAATGATAATAAATATATTGCACATCTTAAGAAAACTTTGCAAACACTTGGAGAACATAAATTGCATGAAAAAAGGAGTTTGTTTTTGCAAAGGACAAACGGGTGGATTTAGGAGATTTATATGTAAAGAACAGACTCATATAAACCAAGATAAAGTTAAAATAAATATTTGACTAGTTCCTAAAGTTGTAAGAGATGTTAGACGGTTCCTAGGATTGACACAATATGAGATAGCACATATTAACAATTTTTCCAAGATATCTAATCCCCTCACGGAGTTGACTAAAAAGAATGCAAAATTTGTGTGGATTAATGCCTATCAAAAAGCATTTGAATCATTGAAAATTGTGTTTTAAAAAATACTTGAGATAGGAAAATGTTTTCTAGTTGCATGTGATGTGAGTTGAAGTCAATTAGGACGTGTTCTTTCATAGGATGATAGGATGATTGCATATGAATCCACAAAATTAAGAAAACATGATCTGAATCATCCTATTCTTAATCTAGAAATGCTTGTTGTAGTACACGTACTTAAGCATTAGAGACATCTAGTGTTAGGGGTTAAGTTTGAATTAAAAGCATATCATCAAAGTCTAAAATATGTTTTCACATAACCGTTGCTTAATAAAAGACAAAAGAATTGGATTTAACTATTAAATGAGTATGATTTTAACATTAATTATTTGATTGGTATTGAAAATAATATTGATCATGCATAGTATCAAAAATCTTTATTTAATTTGATTTTTGTATTAGATTTTAACTTTCTTAATTAGATTCAAGAAGAGCTATAACATGAGTATTTAATGCACCAATTTTGAACTTTTTGCATACAAAGAGTGGATTGATGTATCATGAAAAGTTTCATTTGAAAAATAGACTTTTATATTGTAACAATCAATTTTGCACATCTTTAAAATATCCGTTACAAACATTTTTTGCATATCTAGGTTATTCAAAGGACTATCTTAAGATTAAGCACACTTATTTTTTGCCATGTATGAAGCTTGATATTAAAAAACATGTCAGTGAATTCTTAAAGTGTTAATAAGTGAAATTTGATTTTAAAAGGATGTTTAGAATGTTACAACCTTTAAATATTTCAAACTAGAAATGGGAGTCTATTCTATTGAATTCACTAATTTACCTTTGAACAAAAGTAAATAAGATATTGTCTTTGTGGTAGTTGATCAACTCACCAAAATGGCACACTTCTTTCCTATGAAAAAGACTGATACTTCCTTGAATGTTGCAAAACTATTTATAAAAGATTTTATTAGGATACTTATAAACATAATTTATGACAGATACTCTAGGTCCACATCAAAATTTTAGAGAGAAACATTTGAAGCAATTAGTACTCAACTTTGTATGAGTACAAGTTTCCATCCACACACTCATGGGAAAACCGAGAGGGTTAATGGATACTTGAGGATATGTTGCCTATGTGTGTGAATGAAAATCAAGATAATTAGAATAAATATTCGCCCTTAGTTGAGTTTCCATACAAAAGGTCATGGCATGTACCTATAACTTCATTTGAGATGGTTGAGAAGATGGATGAAGAGCTTAGAAAATTTAAACAACACATAAAAGAAGCTTAGAAAAGATAAAATAAATTCTATGATTTGAAGAAAAGACCACTTGAATTTCAAAAATGTTGGGGCTTCACACACTAATTAGGCACAAATATATGAAGAAATATGAGGAAAGAATAAGGACAAAGAGCTATGGAAGTTAGATAGTTAGAACACCATGCCTATGTGAAGGGATAAATTTACACATGTAATATAGTGGTAAGATTAGAGATCAAATTTAGTCCAGAACTTATAGAATTACGTGTTTGAGTTTAGGAGCATATAGTTCAAATGTATATAAGTTAATTTGAGAGAAAAAATTTTAGAAGAACTCGATTTTGTAAGTCCTAAGTGAGTATAGAGTCAGTTGGGTATTTTTTGAGAGAGATGATGATGAGATGTCACTTATGTAGGAGATCTTTCTACGGCTATGAGCACAATGAGGCCACAACATTTTGTACGCATCTTCTCTCATAGTAAACACATGTTTGTGTAGAAGGACTTGAGCCAATTCCTTTTGTGTGAAGAAATCCATGTGATTTCATAACAATATGATTGTTAGTTAAAAGTTACGGCTTTTTAGTGCACATTTTTATGATCTTCTAAGAGTTAGATATAATACTATAGTGTAAAGTTTTTAATGCGTAACAACTCATTTTGAAGCTATCATCCTCAACTACATTTGAACAAAAGACCTCTGCAAAATGGCATGCGTGCTCAAAGAAACAAGCTTAATAGTGAAGGCATGGAAAATCAATGAAGGTGATTCTCAGTTTTCAGACATAGTGTATCTTTTGAAGACATTTCAAAGTATTCACAAGTTATTACTTGAAATTTTTTCTTGGAATGTGTTTCTTACTATAGTTAAGAATCTCCATTAGTCATTGAGCACAAGAATACTTAAGATTCAAGTCAAATCAGAGAAGAATTGAAGCTAGAAAGAAAGGCACATATTTTAGGAAAGTTAATGTTCACATTTGCTAAAGAATGTGGTAAGGAATTTAAAGATTGAAGTCTTGCTGAGCTAATAATGGTTATAGAGGCCTTCTTATATCACATTAGCTTCGTTCTTGTGGTGTTTCATACATCAACAAGTGGTATAAGAGAAGAAAGGTCCTAAAAAGTAGAAGGAAGTGAAGAAACAATAGATCTTGAACATTTTTCATTGGAAAGTTAAAAGCTGAAGCATCCAACAACAAAAGGAATTTGAGAATCACTTTGAAGTCATCCTCAAGAGTAAATATCTACAAATGTTAGCATTCTTTAACCTTAAACTCACAGGTTGCAGCAAAAGCAAGAAGAACATGGCAGTTCATATCTGTATTGACAAATTGGACAGAGATAAATATCCTGCTTGGGTAATGAGAATGGAAGCTTTACACATGAGTAAGGATCTCATCATATATACGACATGTGAAGAAGAGAAGCCTACATTTGAAGATGATAGTCAACCAAAGAAAGAAGAGCTAGAAACCTTGAAGCTATGGCAAAAGAAAGATGTGTTCAAGAGCTTACAGATACAATACTATCACAGATCATTTGCTATCTCACATCACAGGCTTGGAAACAACTGCAGATATATGGAATGCATTGGAAGATCACTTCCAAAACACTACTAAAGCTAGGAAGGATAGCTTGTGGTTAGAGCTTACAACATTTATGAAAAAACAAAGCCAAAGCATCAGTGATTATGTCACTAAGATGGACTTTGAAAATAGTCTTGGATCTATTAGATGAAGACATTGAAGATCTTAGGTTGAATGCACAATTACTTGCAAGGTTGAGAGGAGATGAAAGATGGAAACATTTTGTACTTTCAACTGAACTTTCATAAAATCATTTTGTACCAGATCTAAATCAATTGCTTGGATGGATGCTCGCATTTGAGCAAGACTTGAAGTCAGCTGGAGACAAAGGACATATCTCTGCTATGTATGCAAAGAATAAGAAGAAAAGAGACAAAGGTAAAGCACACGATGAAGAAGAATCGGCTTCTCATGTTAATTTTGTAAAAGGAAGAGGTAATGGAAGAGGTAAGGTAGAGGAAATTGAAGAGGAAGAGGTAACTAGAATAACAACAAGAAGACATGTTGGATTTATGGCTTGAGCAATCATTTGGCTTATGATTGCTGGCACAATCAACAAGGTTCAAATCAGGATCAAAGTAACAATGGCAGAGGTAAAGGTGGAAGATATCAAAGTCAATTTCAAAGAGGAAGACAAAGTCAAAGAGGTGGCTATGGTAGAGGTGGAGGAAGAAATTGGGGACATAACCAATGCTACAACACCACCTACTATAATTATGCAAATAATACACAAAATTAGAACCATACAACATTGATGATGAATTCAATAAGTACATCAGAGAAAGAAGATCTCAAGTTAGTCTTTACTGATTCTAGTTTCTCTAATCATTTTCCATGTAAATAGAATTAATGTCAAAATTAGAAGAAGGAAGGTCTAATCATATAGTTCAAACAAGTGATAATACAAGACACAATGTGCATTCAATTAGAAAAGTGAAATGTAAAAGTGGAGCAGATTTGCTAACCAATGTTTTGTATGTTCCCACTATAGCTAAGAATCTGATTAGTGTGGGACAAATAGTGGAGAAAGTTTTACAAGTCAAATTTACAAATGACGGAGTATTTGTGGAAGATCCAGAGAATGGATATAATTAGATTGTCTATGGTAAGAAGGAAGGTAGACTCTTTACTCTGAAAATTCAAGGGAACATTGGCCAAGCTTTGCTCACACATGGTGATGAAGTGATTACAGAGTAAGACATCTGGCATAAGAGGTTAGGACATTTTAATGAAAGATGAATGAAAGCTACGGTGGCAAATCAATCTATAATGGGGCTACCAAATGTGGAGAACCAACACATGGTTTACAAATGTGAAGCATATCAAATGGGAAAATCATGTAGATTATCATTCCAGAAGAAAGGATTCAAGCATGACGGATTACTAGAGCTCATCCATACAAATGTATGGAGACCAACAAAAGAAGGATCAATCAATGGCTCTAGTTATTATGTTCTTTTTATTGATAATGCTACAAGATGGAAAACTCTTTATGTCTTGAAGAAAAGATCAAAAGTGTTTGGAGCCTGCAAACATTTTCATGCATATGCAGAAAGGGTTACATGTCAAAAGCTCAAGAGGCTAAGGTCTGATGGAGGGGGAGAATACTGCTCCCAAGAATTCAATGATTATCTATGGAATCCAGTTAGTAAAAGAGAAATAACTTGCACGTACACACCTCAAAAAAATGGGGTGGCAGAAAGGAGAAATAGAACTTTAATTGAGTTTGCTAGGGCAATGCTAAAGGAAAAGAATTGTCCAAATTATCTATGGGATGAGGCTCTAAATACAAACACATATCTTGTGAATAGATTACCATGTAAAACCCTCAATGGAATGACCACTTATGAGGCTTGGTGGGGTAACAAACCAACACTAGATCATTGCAAGGTGTTTGGATCAATTTCCATTGAAGGAAGAGTTGAATGCACTTGAGGAGAACAAGACTTGGGAACTTGTTCCAAAACCAAATGGTAAGAAAGTGATTGGAAATAAATGGGTTTATAAAGTGAAGAAGCTTGTAGATGGAAGAATAGCCAGATATTTGGCTAGGTTGGTGGTCAAAGACTATGCTCAAAATCATAGCATAAACTGGTTTGAGTTAGATGTCTGCGGAAGCATGCGAACAACACAAGGGAAAAGAAGAAGTTTGGAGCACAACACACAATATTGAATGTATTACCACTAGAATGTACAAAGATAAGTAACACATTAGGGCTGTACGCATATATACAAGCCGGGGGGAAAAACCTCCTAAAGAGGGAAAAAGTGCCCTGGCGGTCCTAGTGTGTTCACACACATGACTACCTAAATATATCAAAAAATCCCCCCTAGGAGTGATGCGGTGAACAACGAGTTGGCACTCATGTATAAGGAAGTGCCAAGCTATGTGGAATCAATCCACGAAAGGAAGTAAGCATAAAGCTTTGTGAAAAGCTTCAAACTTCTCCCTAGGTAGCGCCTTTGTGAAAAGGTCTGCAATGTTCTCTTGTGTGGGCACATATGCCAAGTTGATCTCTCCAGTGAAGAACCTCTCCTTGACATAATGATAATGCACCTCAATGTGCTTAGTGCGAGCATGGAACAAAGGGTTCCTCGCAACTACTAATGTGCTCTAACTGTCAGTGAAGATGCTAGTGGCAGAAGACTGACCAACACCCAAATTAGCCATAAGGCGTCTAAGCCACACACACTCAATAGTCACTGTGAAAGCTGCCCTATACTTAGCCTCACAAATGGAAGTGGCCACAATAGGGTGCTTCTTGCTCAACCAAGATATGCATGAGCTACCAAGCATGAAGCAAAAACCACTAGTGTCCATGAGTGTCATAACAACCAGCCTTGTCAGAGTCACAAAAAGCATGCAAATCTGCTGTTAGTGATCCCCTCACAGAATAAAATAACCCAAGTAGCCAGTGCCACTCAAGGAGTAAAAGATGCACTTAACTATAAGCCAATGCTTGACTCCTAGGCAATGCATAAACCTGCTCATTTGTGAGACAACAAACTAAATATCTAGCTGAGTAATGCATAAGTAAATCAAGCATCCAACAGCCTGCTGATAGAGAACAACATCAAATGCATCTCCAATATCATGAAGACTCAATCCTAAACCTGTCTCCATAGGAGTGGCAATAGGTTTATAGTCTTCAAGGCCAAAATGCTATAATAATGTATCAATATTTTTTTTTTGAAACAAAGCCATTCCACCATCAATGTGGATAAACTGAATGCCCAAATAATGATGCAAATGACCCAAATGAGACAGTCTCACCTCGAATGAGGCATGCAAATCAGCCTTAAAATCAGCAATATACCTATCATGAGGACCAATGAGCAACATGTCATCAACATACACAACAATGATCAGAAGTACATCATTAGCACGCTTAACATATAAGGTGCTTTCAGTTGGAGTGTTCTCAAAACCATGTGCAATCAGATAGGCATGTATCTTTTCATACCAAGCACATGGTGCTTGCTTTAAACCATATAATGCCTTCTTTAACTTGCACATGTGGCTTTCATGTCCTTTCTGTACAAAGCCATGGGGCTGAAAAACATACACTTCTTCATGCAAGTCACCATTCAGAAATGTTGTTTTAATGTCCAACTAATGTACATTCCAACCATGATGAGCTGCAAGTGCACAAATGAAAGCAGTTGGAGAAGCTTGTAGAAGGTAGAAAAGTGCATTTCGAAGCGACGAAGTTTGGTCAAGCCAACCGGCACAAGACCAGCCCTTGAGCTTATGGAGACTCAAATAGACCTTATAGGCATGCAATAAGTGCAAAGAAACACACTATGTACTTTGGAGCATCAAGGAGAATGAGTCGATCCAAAACAAATAGGTTCGCGGGTCGACTAACTCAAAAACTTACTATCTATGGAAGAGACAATGAACTTCAAATGCCCATAGCGACTAGCGTGATTACAATTAGAAAAAATCCTTTTATGGGAGTGATACACATAGGGTTGAGTGTATGGAATTCACAAAATTATAAGGAATAAGCAAAATATGCTATAGGAATGAATGTAACATTCACTGGTGGTACTTCCTATTTTTCAGGAATACGGAGAGATTGACCCCAAGACAAAAAACAACTCAGATTTCTCCCAATCTACTGAACCAAATGCTATGAAAATTTATAGGCATAACCTAGACACTTATACCTTTCCAATGAGTCATGTTGCACTCAATTTGGAGCTCTGAAGAGAGAGCAGCAGCCTCTGCAAGATTACTGTTGGCGAAGAAGATGATGTAGAGAATTGAAGAAGCAAGACAATGATGGTCACAAGTGTATGTATAGTGCTTCCATGTAATGTACAAGTGATTTCAAGTGCTTGTATAGCCTCTAGGAGTGTTACATGACTTTTACAAGTTGAATTTGAATTCAAATGAAGGTGGGAATGGTTGTTGGAGGGAATCAATTCACTTCCCTACAATCTAGGAAAAGTGAAGATCTACTTTGATCTACTTTTAGGTGATTGATTGCTTGACTGAATGCAACTTCAACCACCACAAATTCGTGGGATTTGGGTTCTATCTTTCTACATTTACATGTGTAAAGCTCAAGGCTTTTACAATGGTAAATGAGCCATCAAAAATATCTCAAAAAAATACAATAAATGAGCATATGAAAAAGAACTCTCCAACGGATATTCTTTCGACACGATAGCCTTCGATGTAGATCAAATCCACCTCAAGCATAGTGTAAGCTTGATGTTCCAACAGCTCCCCGTCAAGCTAAAGTATGCTTGAGTCTTCATTCTCTAATAGGTTGAATACCTGCCATAGCTTTGAATCTACAAATCTTTATTCCATCAAGTGCCTTCGTCATCATATCTGCTACTTGCTTTTCAGTAGGAACAAAAGAAATGTCAATCTCCTTTGCCATGCACTTCTCCCTGATGAAGTGGTAATGGACTTCTATGTGCTTGGTTCTCGCATGAAAAATAGGATTTGCCGCTAGATGCATGGAACTTACATTATCTCCAAATATGTGAGGTTTGGAACTCACAAGTCCCAAATCTGTATACAATGCTTTTAACCATATTGCCTCTTGAGTTGCTATGGTCAAGCCTCTGTACTCTGCTTCAATTGAAGATAAAGAAACTGTTGGTTGCTTCTTGGAACTCCATGACACTAGCCTTGAACATGCAAATGCTAAGTAACCAGATGTACTTTTTCTATCAACCTTAGCTCCTGCCCAATCTGCATCTGAGTAGATTTTGATATCCAAATATGAAGAATAAGGATAGAATATACCTTCATTGATTGTACCTTTGAGATACTTAAGTACTCTCTTAGCCGTAGGACCTGGACCTGTGTATGATGCTTGCTTCCTAATTGATGAGAGTCAGAATCAAGATCATATGGTAGTGTTACCTTTTGTTTGTCTTCATCATACCAAGACCTATGTTCTTCAAACACAACATCTCTACTTGTAGTGAATTGCTTGGTTGAAGAATTGAAGAACTTGTAACCCATTTGAGTTGAATCATATCCAATAAACACTGCCTTTGTTGCCCTTTCATCTAGCTTACCTCTTATTTGTGATGGTACATGAACATAAGCTAAACAACCAAAAACCTTGCAATGTCCAAGACTAGGTTTTCTTCCATGCCATGCTTCATAAGGAGTCATACCTTGAAGTGATTTGGATGGTAGTCGATTGACAAGGTACACAATAGTTGAAATAGCTTTTGCCCATAGTAATGTGGCAACTTCTTCTCTTCAAGCATTGTTCGGGCTGATCCAACGAGTGTCTTGTTTCTCCTCTTTGCAATTCCATTTAGTTGAGGAGAGTACCTAGTAGTCACTTCCCTTTTGATACCTTTGTCCTGCAAGAACTCATCAAACTCTTTGGAGAAGTATTCTCCCCCTCCATCAGATCTAAGCTTCTTTAGTGATCTACCTGTATGATTCTCCACATGTGCAAGATACTTCTTGAAGGAGTCAAACACTTCATTCTTACTCTTGATAAAGTATAGAACAGTCCATCTACTATGGTCGTCAATAAATGAGACATAATACCTTGATCCTGCCAATGAAGGTTCTTGACTTGGTCCCCATACATCTGTATGTACTAAGTCCAATAAGTTGTTGTGGATGTAGCCTTTGTGGTTGAATGGTTATCTTTGTGCCTTCCCAATCTGACATGCATCACACCTGTTGATCATGTGTTGCTTTGATATGTTCAACAGTCCTAGAACACTTTGATCCCTGCATATATCCTTCAAGGTTATTTCATTCACATGAGCAAGTCTCTTATGCCACACTTCAAGCTCACTTAGGGTTTGAGACCCAAAGTTGAATAGAGCTATGTTCCTCGTTTCTCCTACTTCAAAAGTAAAGAGCCTACCATGCTTCTCACCTCAGGCTATCTTCTTGAAGCCTTGACATGGATCTTCCACAAAAGCTCCATGTTGGGTGAACCTAACTTGCAAGCCTTTTTCAACTATTTGGCCGACACTTATTAGGTTTTTAGTGATAGTGGGTACATAGAGAACCTTACTCAGAATGTTTGTCCTGCCATTAGAAGCTTTGACATTACCAATCTTCTCCACATTGTGCTTCCTGTCATCCCCTATTTGTACTTCATGTCTATGCTTTGGACTTTCCAAGTCAGATAGAAGAGCAATATTGCCTGCAACATGATTCGAACATCCTGAATCTATGTAGAACAAATGATCATCTTCTTTATCTTCTTTATGGCTTAGATTCATAAGAAGCAATGAGTCTTCATGTGGTTGATCTTCTGAATAATTATTGTAGTCCCTTCTATTATAGCTTCTATTGTTATTGTTGAAGTTGTGTCCACCTCTGCCTCTATTGCTGCCATATCCACCTCTTCCACTTCCTTTCTGGGTCTTCCCATTGAACCAACAATTCTGAGTGGTGTGGTTGGTCTTATCACATATGGCACAAGGTTGAACATTCTAACCTTTGGCTTTGTCTTGCTTTGGTCCTTTCTTCTTCCCTTTCCACTTGCTCTTGCTTGCAAAGTTGGCTTGAGAAGTCTCTTCTTCATCTTCTTCCTTCTTCTTACCTTTTTGCTTCTTATCCTTGTTATCTGCATATAGAGCACTAGTTGAATTACCATGATAGGAGTTACCTTCCTTTATGCTATTGTTGGCTTCTTGATTAAAGAGTTGTCCAAGAAAGATGTCGAAGTCTGGAGTTTGCACATCCATGATGAGATCATAAGCCGTCGTGAAGGATTGCCATTGCTTATCACTTCGAATGCCATTGAGAATTTGCCTCATGATGACCTCTTCTTCAATTAGCTCTCCAATGGATGCTAACTGATCCGCAACCTCCTTGACCTTGGTAACAAACTCTGTGGTGGTTTGTTTAGGTGTCTTCTTCATTTGGTTGAGCTCATTTCAAAGATGATTCTTTCTTGCTTTGGTACTAGCAGAAAAGAACGTCTCGAGGGCTTCCCAAGTCTCTTGAGATGTCTTGCATCCTCTAATATGTGGTAATAGAAAGTTAGAGATAGAGTTTAGTATGTACGACCTTGCTTGAGCATCCCTTGTGCACCAAAGTGTGAGCTTATCTGTCTCCTCTTGTGTAGGTCCTCCTTTGGATCTTGGAATAGGCATAGCTTCATCACTTGCTACAATTCCATAAAGATTTCTACCTTGTAAATAGGCCTCCATTCTGATTTGCCAAGCCGCATAGTTGTGTGGATCAAGCTTCTCGATCATTGAAGGAAAGTCGTCACCCATCTTGTTCTAGCTCTGATACCACTGAAAGAACTTGGAGAAGCTTGTAGAAGGTAGAAAAGTACGTTTGGAAGCGACGAATTTTGGTCAAGCCAACCGGCACAAGACCAGCCCTTGAGATTATGGAGACTCAAATAGACCTTATAGGCATGCAATAAGTGCAAAGAAACACACTATGTACTTTGGAGCATCAAGGAGAATGAGTCGATACAAGACAAATAGGTTCTAGGGTCGACTAGCTCAAAAACTTACTATCTATGGAAGAGACAATGAACTTCAAATGCCCATAGCGACCAGCGTGTTTACAATTAGAAAAAAATCCTTTTATGGGAGTGATACACATAGGGTTGAGTGTATGGAATGCACAAAAGTATAAGGAATAAGCAAAATATGCTATAGGAATGAATGCAACATTCATCGGTGGTACTTCCTATTTTTCAGGAATACGTTTTTGACATGCTGCACATATCTTTTGCATTTCTGCAACTTTGAAATTTGGTAGTCCATGGACAATCTCCTTTGACTGCATCAATTTCAGCCTTTGCAAGTTTGCATGTCCAATCCATTTGTGCCACATCTCTATATCTACAATAACTCCTGCACCTTTTGCAAACATGGTTGCATTCATTTCAGGAATCTTCACATTTAAGATGAAACATCCTACCCACTTTGTTTCCTTTGGCAACCAATCGTCCATCCTGCATGTACTCTTCTACATATAATCCATCAGCATTGAACCTGACTTGTAATCCCTGGTCAACCATATGTCCAATAGAAACCAGATTCTTTGTTATATTTGGAACATGCAACACATCAGCAAGATGTTTTACCTTCCCATCCTCCATAGACAATGTTATGTTTCCTGTATGCTCAATAGGATGAGATGTATCATCACCTGTTTCAACATATCCAGGAACTGGCATTTTCTACAAACTACTAAACCATTCGCATGACTGGTCATGTGATTTGAGCACTTGAGTCAACATACCAGACATTATCATTCACCAGCAGACATCGTATTCATCATGTGGTGTTGAACCATGAAGAGCTTCTCAAAATCATCTGCACTTGTGGATGCATAATTGTTTTGCTACCTTCTATTATTTTGATTCTTCAACCTGCAATCACGTTCAAAGTGTCAAGGTTTACCACAAATCCGACATCCTTTACTATCATTACCTAAATCATTTCTTTGGAAATTTCTACGACCTCTTTGGCTCCCCCTACCTCAAAACTGTCCTCTTCCTCCTGCATGATTTAGTTGTTGACCTTGGTCTTGGTTATTGTTTCCTCTTCCACTTCCAAAACCTCTACCTCTGCCTCTTCCTCTACCATAGTAGAATACCTGCTCAAAACTAGATTTTCCTTGGGAGTTTGAGTCCTCACCAAGATTCTTTTCTTCAATAATCAGCATAGATACCAGATCAACAAAATTTGGAATATTTTCCCTGGTCTGTATAGAAGTTCTGAACTGCTTATATACAGCTCTTAAACCACGAAGACACACTTTCACCTTATCATCATCATCATCTACATTCACACCAATAGATGCAAGTGACTCACATATGCTTTTGATTTTCAAGGTATAGTCACTTACCGACATGCTCTTCTTCTCTAATGTATGCAGCTCGTTCTTGAGTGTTGGAGAAACACTCACTAATTGGACATATATTTGAAGGTCAAATCTTAGGAAGAAAACACCATGCCTATGTGAAGGGACAAATTCACAAATGTATTATACTTGTAAAGTTAGTTCACTTTAGTTCTAGAAGTTTTTTAAAAGTTACGGGAATGAGAAAGTCTATATAAGTTAGTTAGTATTAACTGACGCGGAGAGAAGAAGAAGGAGGAAGACAATGAGAAAGTGAGAAGAACTCATTTTTGTATGACTGAGTATAGTCGGGCTTCTCTGAGCGAGAAAGCACTTGTAAGCTTCTGAGTTTTCATAGTTATGACAAGAACTAGTTAAAGTTCTGTGTATAAGTCTTCTTCCTCCATCTCCAGTGTTTGTCTTCTGTGTAATGATTTGAAAGGTTGAAGTTTTCCAAGCAAGTCGATGCGTGGCATGGAATCTCACTTGATAAGTCCTTATCTTCATATCTGATTTTTATCTACTGCCAAATCTTCTTGAAAAGATGATGTTGTTGGAGCAACTCGATGCCTGGCATCGAATTCCAGTTGATAAGTCATATTGTAAGTGTGCATGAAATCACCTATAGTTTTGGTGTCCAAAAGATCAAGACTTTATGCGGGAAGTCGATGCCCGGCATCGAATCCCTGCTGAAAAGTGGCCAAAAACATCCCAAGTCGATGCCCGGCATCGAATTCTCGTTGCAAGTCGATGCTAGGCATCGAATTCTAATTTTAAACAGGCGCTCTTACTAAAACAGGTAAAATTTCCAGTTTTGGAAGGTCATACAGGGTCATCTTGTGAGAGCCATAACTTGAGTTCTAGAGATCCGTTTGATGCATATGATAGCTTGTTGGAAAGCTCTACTCTTCTAGTTTCAGCCTATAAAGTTTCATGGAAAAATAATACTTGAGCTAGGAGAAATTAGCAAAATACTGAAGGTATGTCATTTCGGTGACTAGGAATTTCTGTAGAAGAAAACTTCTCACTTTAGGCTATCATTTCTCAAAGTTTGGAGTGGCAATGAGTTAATGGTGACCATAGAGGTGTTCTAGTGTCACATTAATTCATTTCTTGTGGTGTTTCATACATCAACAAGTGGTATCAGAGCAGAAAGATTCTCGAGAGTAGAAGACGACAAAGGTACGAGAAGTTTTGTAAAGTTTTCCATTAAAGTTTGAAAGGTGAAGCATTTGAAGACACAAGGCATCAAAAGGTTACTTCAAAAGTATCCTCATACACAAAGAACTTCAAAAGGTATTATCCTTTATCCTTTAAGCTCACAGGTTGCAGCAGAAGAAAAGAACTATGGCAGATCATATCTCCATTGACAAACTGGACAGAGATAATTACCCCGCATGGGTAATGAGAATGGAAGCCTTACTTATGAGTAAGGATCTCATGGTATATGTAACAGGTGAAGAAGAGAAGCCAGTATTTGAAGATGAAAGCCGACCAAAGAAAGAGGAACTTGATGCTTTAAAGCATTGGCAGAAGAAGGATGCAAGTGCAAAAGCATACATCTACAATACAATCTCTGATCATTTGCTACCACACATCAGAGGATTGGAATCATCTGAAGATATATGGAATGCATTGGAGTATCATTTCCAAAGTACTACTAAAGCACGGAAAGCAAGTCTATGGTCAGAGTTTATAATATTCAAGAAGAAGCCAAGTCAAACCATTAGTGATTATGTCACTAAGATGAAGGATCTAACAGATAGTCTTGGATCCATAGATGAAGATGTTGAAGATCACAGATTGATTGCTCAACTACTTGCAGGTTTGAGAGGGGATGAAAGGTGGAAACCTTTTGTCTTATCAACAGAACTTTCATTAAATCATTATGTTCCAGATTTGAACCAGTTGCTTGGTTTGATGCTCACATATGAGCAAGACTTGAAGGGAGATGGAGATAAAGGACAAAGTTCTGCAATGTACATGAAGAATAAGAAGAAAGGAGATAAAGGTAAAGCAAAGGATGAAGAAGAGTCAACTTCTCAAGTTTATTATGCAAGAGGTAAAGGCACTGGCAGAGGAAGAGCAAGAGGTTTTGGAAGAGGAAGAGGTAATCAAAATAACAACAAGAAGGCTTGCTGGATCTGTGGATTGAGTAATCATTTGGCTCATGACTGTTGGCACAATCAACAAGGATCAAACCAGAATCAAAACAACAATAGCAGAGGTCGAGGTGGAAGATATCAAAGTAATTTTCAAAGAGGTAGACAAAGTCAAAGAGGAGGCTATGGTAGAGGTGGAGGAAGAAGTTGGGGACAGAATCAATCCTACAACACCACCTACTACAACTATGCAAATGACACACAGAATGAAAGTCATACATCATTGATGATGAACTCAATCAACACATCAGATAAAGAAGATCTAAAGGTATTTTACATTGACTCTGGATGTTCTAATCATTTGTCAGGAAACATAGAATTGATGTCAGAATTGGAAAAAGGCATTTCTAGTCACACAGTTCAAACTGGTGATAATACAAGACATAGTGTACATTCAATTGGAAAAGTGAAATGCAAGAGTGGAGCAGATTTGCTAACCAATGTTTTGTATGTTCCTACAATACCTAAAAACTTGATTAGTGTGGTACAGATAGTTGAAAAGGTTTTCAAGTCAGGTTTACAAATGAAGGAGTATTTGTGGAAGATCCAGAGAATGGATATAATCAGATTGTCTCTGGTAAGAAAGAAGGTAGAATCTTTAATTTAAGAGTGCAAGGGAACATTGGTCAAGCTTTGCTCACACATGGTGAAGCAGTGATTACAGAACTTGATCTCTGGCATAAGAGATTAGGTCATTTCAATGAAAGAGGAATTAAAGCTATGGTTGCTAATCAGTCTGTACTAGGATTACCAAATGTGCAAAGTCAACATATGATTTATAAATGTGAAGCATGTCAAATGGGAAAAGCACACAGGTTACCATTTCAAAAGAAAGGATTCAAACATGATGGAGTACTTGAGCTCATTCATACAGATGTATGGGGACCAACAAAAGAAGGATCTATCAGTGGCTCAAGGTATTATGTTCTTTTCATTGATGATGCTACAAGATGGATAACATTATATGTTTTGAAGGAAAGATCAGAAGTGTTTCGAGCTTTCAAGCATTTTCATGCATATGCAGAGAGAGTAACAGGTCAAAATCTTAAAAGACTGAGGTCTGATGGAGGGGGAGAATACTTCTCCCAAGAGTTCAATGATTATCTTTGGAATGCAGGTATTAAGAGACAAATAACTTGCAGGTATACACCACAACAAAATGGTGTAGCAGAAAGAAGGAATAGGACTTTGGTTGAGTTTGCTAGAGCTATGCTGAAGGAGAAGAATTGTCCAAATTATCTTTGGGCTGAGGCTGTAAATACAGCTACATATCTTGTGAATAGATTACCATGTGCAGCTCTAAATGGAATGACTCCATATGAAGCTTGGTGGGGTAAGAAACCAACACTAGATCATTGTAGAGTGTTTGGATCAATTGCATATGCTTATGTGCCATCACAACTTAGGCATAAACTTGAACCAAAGGCAGAAAAATATGTGTTCATTGGTTATGATGAAAAGCAGATGGGTTACAGGTTGTGGAATCCTCTAACCAAACAATTTCTTGTTTCTAGAGATGTTACATTTGATGAACAGAAAAGTTGGTATGCAGATCAAAGTCATACAGCTGAAGAATTTGAAGAAGAGGTAAGAAGATGTGAGAAAGGAAAATCAATTGTGCAGGTAAATAGAGATGAAGACTATATGCAAGCAAGTACATCCAAAAGTGGATTAACAAGAAGGAATGAAGAAGCTCCTATATTTGATGAAGAAGTGTATCCAGACACATATGAAGAATGTGAACCAAGAAGGTCAAGCAGGACTAGAAGACAACCAGAAAGGTATTCTTATGATACTTCTTACATAACTCAGAAGAACTATGCAATGATGAAGAACCTCAGAACTATGATGAAGCTAAAGGTAAGAAGCAATGGGAAGAAGCAATGAAGGAAGAGTTCAATGCACTGGAGGAGAACAAGACATGGGAACTTGTTCCTAAACCAAATGGTAAGAAAGTAATTGGAAATAAATGGGTTTATAAAGTGAAGAAGCTTGCAGATGGAAGTATAGCCAGATACAAAGCTAGATTGGTGGTGAAAGGCTATGCCCAGACCTATGGCATAGATTATGATGAGACATTCAGTCCCGTAGCTAAGATGTCAACTATAAGGACAATCATTGCTATTGCAGCTTCAAAAGGATGGACTCTAAGTCAATTGGATATAAAAAATGCATTCTTGAATGGATACATATCAGATGAGGTATACATGGAACAACCTCAAGGGTTTATAGATTCCAGGTATCCAAATTTTGTTTGCAGGTTGAGAAGAGCATTGTATGGATTGAAGCAAGCTCCAAGAGCTTGGAACTATAGACTGGTGAAGTATCTCAATGATCTTGGATATCAAAGTTCAAAAGCAGACCCAAGTCTACTTATCAGAAGAACAGAGGAAGGTACAATCTACATTTGTATTTATGTAGATGACATTATAATCACAGGTACTTCAGATGAAGGAATCAAGGAGGTAAAGAGATTACTTGAGAAAGAGTTCAAGATCAGGGACCTAGGAAAGTTGTCATACTTTCTTGGAATGGAAGTCACTTATACATATCATGGCATATTTGTGTCACAAGAAAGGTATCTTCTGAACTTGTTGAAGAAGTTTGATATGGAAAATTGCAGAGAAGCTTCAACTCCACTTGAAGTTAATCACAAGCTCAGTAAATATGATGGTGCAGAATACAAAGATATGAGGAAGTATCAATCTCTTGTGGGTAGTTTGATTTATGCTACACTAACAAGACCTGATCTTAGTTATGCAGTGGGAGTTTTGTCACAATTTATGCATTGTACAAAGGACCCACATTGGATTGCAGGTAAAAGAGTTCTAAGATATATCAAAGGAACTATAAAGGAAGGATTATATTATCCTTTTACATCAGATTTGAAGTTGAGAGCCTACAGTGACTCAGACTCGGCAGGTAATCAAGATGACAGGAGATCAACTCATGGTTACATGATATACATTGGTGATAAGCTTGTAAGTTGGTGTTCAAAGAAACAACATACAGTAGCATTATCATCAACTAAAGCAGAGTACAAAGGACTTGTGGAAGCAGCTAAGGAAGTCATATGGATGCAGACATTGTTCAAGAGCTTAGGCATTGATAAAGGTACACCTACAATACATGGAGATAATATGAGTTCACTTTATCTTGCAGCAAATCCAGTATTTCATGCAAGGACAAAGCACATAGAGATACAGTATCATTTTCTCATAGAAAAGGTAATGGAGAAGGAGATTGAAGTGGAGTACATTTCTACTAAAGATCAGTTAGCAGACATAATGACAAAGAGCTTGGATGGTGTGAAGACCAGTAGATTCAAAAGCATGGTAGGAGTAAAAGAAAAGAAGAAGATATGAAGAAACAGGGAATGTCAATTAGTGATTGAGGGGGAGCTGTTGGAGAAACACTCACTAATTGGACATATATTTGAAGGTCAAATCTTAGGAAGAAAACACCATGCCTATGTGAAGGGACAAATTCACAAATGTATTATACTTGTAAAGTTAGTTCACTTTAGTTCTAGAAGTTTTTTAAAAAATACAAGAATGAGAAAGTCTATATAAGTTAGTTAGTATTAACTGACGCGGAGAGAAGAAGAAGGAGGAAGACAATGAGAAAGTGAGAAGAACTCATTTTTGTATGACTGAGTATAGTCGGGCTTCTCTGAGCGAGAAAGCACTTGTAAGCTTCTGAGTTTTCATAGTTATGACAAGAACTAGTTAAAGTTCTGTGTATAAGTCTTCTTCCTCCATCTCCAGTGTTTGTCTTCTGTGTAATGATTTGAAAGGTTGAAGTTTTCCAAGCAAGTCGATGCGTGGCATGGAATCTCACTTGATAAGTCCTTATCTTCATATCTGATTTTTATCTACTGCCAAATCTTCTTGAAAAGATGATGTTGTTGGAGCAACTCGATGCCTGGCATCGAATTCCAGTTGATAAGTCATATTGTAAGTGTGCATGAAATCACCTATAGTTTTGGTGTCCAAAAGATCAAGACTTTATGCGGGAAGTCGATGCCCGGCATCGAATCCCTGCTGAAAAGTGGCCAAAAACATCCCAAGTCAATGCCCGGCATCGAATTCTCGTTGCAAGTCGATGCTAGGCATCGAATTCTAATTTTAAACAGGTGCTCTTATTAAAACAGGTAAAATTTCCAGTTTTGGAAGGTCATACAGGGTCATCTTGTGAGAGCCATAACTTGAGTTCTAGAGATCCGTTTGATGCATATGATAGCTTGTTGGAAAACTCTACTCTTCTAGTTTCAGCCTATAAAGTTTCATGGAAAAATAATACTTGAACTAGGAGAAATTAGCAAAATACTGAAGGTATGTCATTTCGGTGACTAGGAATTTCTGTAGAAGAAAAGTTCTCACTTTAGGCTATCATTTCTCAAAGTTTGGAGTGGCAATGAGTTAATGGTGACCATAGAGGTGTTCTAGTGTCACATTAATTCATTTCTTGTGGTGTTTCATACATCAACATTGAGTTGCAATTTTTGTGCCTTTGTATTGGTCTCATACAATGTGACCAAACTGTTCCAAGCCTCTTTTGGAGTCTTGGCATCTTGTACGTGTCCAATCATGCTATCCTGTATGCTAACAGATAGCCAGTACATTACCTTTCGTGCTCGTTGATTCCATTCCTCATATGCTCTTACCTGATCTACAGTCCGATTCCTTTCTGGTAACTGCGGAGCATTTTCATTCTCCTTCGATGTACTTCCAGTAGCCTTTTCCCATCAAGAAATTTGTCATTCTGAATCTCCAAGCATGGAAGTTGTTCTTGTCTAGCTTATTGCTCATAAGCTGACTCATTCCATCTACGTTTGCCATTTCTGTAGCAATTCACAACACTGCAAAACACTACAAGCAGCACTTCTGCTTGAACACTATCGCACTATGACGTGACTATTCGATCTCAGAAAGACACAGTTTTCGTGTATCAACAATACACGGAATCACTTGAAATTATGGATCTGGAATATATAAGTGTTGTCAAACACAATGCAAGTTACAGCTTCTAAATCTGACCTGGATTTTCTATGGGTCCCACCTTACGGGCTCAAAATGGAGGTTGAGATGGCTTCGGAACTTCGATCTGACAAAAATGAGTGACCCTAAAGGGATAACCTTCGAAAATATTTTGAGGTCTTCTACCTTCACGCCAATTTTCGTAGCAAACGGAGGTCATTTGTGAATCGCGTTTTCTCCACGCCTTGCTGCATACTCTTCACTGTCGCCTTCTCCACGAGCTCTCTATAGCCACGCTGGCTTTGATACCATGTCACAAGGAAGGAGATAAGGAAGAGAGCTCACACACACACTCTCACTCTCAAGGAGAAGCACATACATAGATTGAGGCAAGGAAGAATGATCTTCTTCTTCTATTACATAAAAAGGAATGTACAAGAATGACCTAAAAACAAGAATATAACAAGTGCAATATATAAAGATCAGTATATAAGGAAAAACCTAATATCCGCGAATGAGTGAGCTGGCAAGGAAAAAATGTGCCATAACTCTCGGTAGATAAATCTAATGAAGCTCAATGAAGTATCCCTGACATATACCGGCGTGACCACTATACATGTCAGAGAAACGAAAACTGGTACGTGTCATCCTGGATCATCACATGTTGAGCTTGATATCTCAACATCTTTTAGCTTTGATAAAAAATAATATTAGATAGGAGGGAAACCAAACAATACTTAGGATCCATCTCTATAGAAATTTTGATAAAGTGTCACACATGCCTAGTTGAAGATTTGACATGGGTGAATTTGGATGATTTTTTGGCACATTGTCCTTCTTTCCAACTCTGCTAACATAGTTCTTCAAAGGGGGTAAGATTCATAATTAGCCTATTCATAGTGAAATAACTCATTTAGGAATTCCTAGTATAAATTCTATAGATAATGTTTAGAATGAGTATTCAAGTAATTTAATTCATATATATATAATTTAGGATTGATCATTTTTACATTCTCTCTCTTAATCTTATTTACATCATGTGTTTTAGTTGAAATTCAAACATGAAAAAATAAAAGAATTAGGAATGTTATATGAGAGAAAGGTGGAGTATGCATAGTAGAATAAAAGTGTCACTTTGAAAGTTTTATGAATCGTGCATTAGTTACCTCTTTTTAGGCTTTGAAATTAGATCATTTTAAAATAATGGATTGTTTTTATTCTTTCTCTAAAATTTCTAAACTTACAAGGTTGAAAATTGATATTTTGAGGCTGATTTGGACCTAGGGTGCCTCTAAGATTATTGTGAAGACTGAAGAATTGAACATTTTTACCTCTTGCAAGCATTTTGAATTTCAAAAGAAGTTTTGCGTTACAAGGCCAAGATAAGTGGCATTTTTTCCTTCACATTTGAAAAAAATGGACTTTTGTATTATCATTCAAATCCATGATTTTGTCAAGCACATGCTATTATGCATGTTGTAGTTATTGACACATGTGTCATTTTATTGCTTTTTCTTCTACTTTTGACAAATGCCACTACAAAAAGCAATAGACCACATGCCCTTTATGAATGTTCTACATACTTGGTGGATCTTACAATTCCTTCAATGGAAATAATACAACTTTTTCTCATTTCTGGTGGATCATAAACTTCCTTCAACAAAAATAATCAACTTTATTCTGACAGATTATTGCATTGTGTAAAAGGAGGACATGGATCAAATATTTTCCTTGTGATAGAGGTTGGTGGGATTGAGTTTGTGAGTGATAGAGTGAATGTGAATGAGATTGAAATTACATAGGGATGTCAAGAGATTGAGGCTTTGCCACAAAGCTATTTTACATATGTTATTCTATTTGATTTAGATCTATAATACAAGATTCTCTCTCTTTCTACATCATATGTTATCTATTTTGCTACATATCATATTTTCTCTGATCTTGTGCAAGTTTTTCTGTTCTACTATTCTTGTTTGATTGAGGGCCTATAATTTTGAGATCGTTACAATGGGATATCATTAGTAGTAAAACTTAGTCTACGATACCAATTGAATGATGAAGCATATTTACTAAATCATTAAGGAAACCAATTAGAAAGGATACTAAAGATGGTTTTTATGAGGAAGCATTGATGGGTACTTATAAGTTCCAAGTGATGATCAAGAACATGATAAAGGGCACTAGCTCTATGCTTTAGAGCAATGATCCCATGGAAGAAAAAATGGAGTATTCAAAAGATATAAAACATGATCCAAATACATAAATTTCACTTTGGTACTTTAGACTAAGAAGCTTGATTTCATAAGGATATCCATTATCAAGTAATAATTTTGAACCAAAATACTGGTTAAAAGAGAAAGAGGATTCATATTAATCCTTTTTTTGTTGGATCTCAATGGAATTCCATCATATATATATGAACTTTTAGATGGTTTAGTGAGGATGTGACACATGGATTGCAAGAGGGATACATTGGTATAGAATGGTAAAAACTAATTGTATTTGAGAAATTGTCTTCCATGTCCATGGAGAAAAGGACCCATCATCCATGAAGAGTGTTTTTCATTAAACTAAAGAAGAAGATATCTCCTTAGAACATACCATAGCAAAGATCTATTACTCCAAAGATAGATGATTCTATTAGAGTGTATGGATATGATGATCCGTACTTAAGGAATGGATGTAAGGTTATTCATCCATAGCCTCTTTCAAGGGAAAGGGAAGAGTGGAAAAATGTCAACTTATTCTATAACTTTCATGGAAGTAAAACTTATATTATTACTTTGGAAGTAAGTTTCACTTGTTCATAGAGGAAGTGTTTAGATTGAGAGTTTCTCCTTCAGATTGTTTAGATAGGAATGTCACTATCCTATTACATGCAATAAGGAGATCTTATAGTCAGATTGGTTAGATTGAGTCTCACCTATAGACTCTAGGAAAGAACTTATTATGTCTATTTTCATAATGATCTACGACTAGACTTGGAGTTTTAGTTGATGACATTGGAGAGACAGGGAAATGAGTGATTGCTTTTCACTTTAGAGTTAGAAGAGATAGGTATAAGTATGATTCCTAGGTGCATAAGCCCCTTATTTGGTGTTTTCTCATGAGGATGATGACCTAACATCATTTAAGAAGATTGATACTTATGGATTAGTTGAATATAAAAAATAAATACATTTGTATTCATGTGAAAAATGAAAGGGAAGAGAATTATCAAAGTTTGGATCACATATATACAAGAATAAATCCAAGAAAATTCCAAATCTACCCTCAAACTGAAGTGCAACTATAAGATTATGTTAATTAACCATAAGACTCTATAGCATACTAGCTCCATTATGCATAGTATTGATTCAATGGTATGGCATCCCCACTAAGACATTAGTGTCCAATAATGATGTGGAACTAAGAATGACTAAATAATCACGTATGCATCCCACAAGAAACACACACCACAAGCATGAACTCATAAGAAGCTATGAGGTGAGTTTTTATCACTTTCAAAAATGATGCAAAAACTTAGTCATAATGAAATCTATCACAAAATGCAGATAGGGTATACATACATATCAACTGGTCACAACTTGGACAACAATTCCACAAGTGAAAATTGCATATCTACTAATATGACAATCACATATACCAAAATGAATCCAAACAATCTCCAAATTCATCCTTAAATGAAAGTGAAACTATAAGCTCGTGGCAATCAATCATAAGAAGATATCGCAAATCAACTCCATTATGTGTAATCTTCCAAAGAACTTAGTCTAAATTTATTATGGATGAAAAATCAAGGACTTCTTCGTTAGTAGGATGTAGATATTTTTTTGTATTATCGTGAATTTCTTACATGTGAACTAGAACGATGGATTGGCATTGAACACAGGGATAGTTTAGATCAAAACTATTCCTTTTGAGTACACCAAAGGTTAGGAATACCTAGAGAGGCATGAGGATACGTCTATCATATTGTTCTAGGGGGGTTTGAAATCATTTATCTTATGGGAGTTTGTTCTATAATCATATGGTTTATTATCTCCATATAGTTTCACACTTACCTTTCACATTACATCAATAAGGATACATGATATTATGGACTGAGGTCACCTAGGTGATGTTGATTTTATGGGAATGTTAATTTGGAAGTTAGATCTATATGGTGGGAGAGATCACATATTTTTTGAGATGGCTTTCCACTTTTGCTTTCCCTTAATTGTGCGTAGGCATGTGGCTCCAATGAATCAACTCTAGAAGAAATTGAGCTTCAAACAACATATGAGAACTGAGCATGATTTCCCTAGCCCCTAGGGTTTTAGAGCAACTTTTTGTAGGCAATATTTCTTCAAAATCTTCCCAAAGTAGCATGTCTAACTATTGAGAGCATAGAAACTATATTGTGAGCTTAGATAGGACTGCAAACCTCAACGAAGAGTTTGGAATCATCTTGCACTTTGTGTAGATAGCTAGAGTATTTATTTGGTACTCAATTATTATTTTAGTGCAAACTCAAAACTTGAAGTGTACATGCTGCTTGAATGTTTTAAGAGGAAGGATACAAGGAAACAACACTTATAGATGAATATGTACATTGTATATAAGGGTGAATGGGAGTGACCATTAGAGAATCTATTCCATATGCCTTAGAATGCCACTTTGAGGACAAAATGGAACTAAGGGGAAGGAAAAGTTATAAAGTAAGGTGATTGAATCTTAGAATACAAGTGAGATAATAAGAGGAAGGACACAAGGAAACAACACTTATAGATGAATATGTACATTGTACATAAGGGTGAATGGGAGTGACCATTAGAGAATCTATTTCATATGCCTTAGAATGCCACTTTGAGGACAAAATGGAACTAAGGGGAAGGAAAAGTTATAAAGTAAGGTGATTGAATCTTAGAATACAAGTGAGATAATGACCACTATTTTATATCAGTAGTAGTTGGGAAAATATTGATTGTAGTATTTCTCCAACATTAAGTCTTGAGTTACATATATGTTTGCTAAAGGATGGGTGGTGTGGCTCTATATCATCTCATACACATGTTCATGGAGGAGGTCTCACGGATCAATGTCCTCTTATGTGCACAAAAGTTAAAGATCCTCTTTGCATAAAAGTCATTGAGCTAGTGATCACCCAAACATGATGGGTTTTCCATCTGGACTTCAAAAAAGGCAAATTCAATAGCAAAAATAACATGGCATGGGAGCTTCAAATCATGTAAATCCTTGACTCTTATAGCTCCTTGAAGTATTTTTGGGTATTGATGGGGAGCCTCAAATAATAACAAATTGAATCAATCCTTCCAACCTTGTTTTGATAGATATTCTTTTAGGGACACAAACATTGATACATTCTCTATCATAGTGATAATTGCAATTATTCAGTTGTAGATTCCATTGAACATGCTTCGAATGGAAGTGCTTGTTATGATGTGATAAGAAATAGCAAAAATTTAGGAAACTACATTCATCATCTAGAAATTAGTTTGTGGTAGATAACTCATATAAATGACAATTTTTGAACGGCTTTATCACATATATCAATTTTTTATTTTTATTTTTGAGATCAAATGGTTGATATATGAATAATAATGTCTACTGAAGATCTACCTTGTGTATGTATCTCTTCAAGCCGACATCTAATGGTTTGTTCATGGATCTTAACTCTAATGTGAGAAATCTTACCTTATAATCTAGGATTCCAATACTACACTTTCCAAGTAGAAAATGTGACAATGTGGAAAAGGAATTTTACAATAAAGTGAAGGACCCAAAGGATGAGGATTCTTAAAATTCTTGAAAAAAAGTTCATCTTTGATATTTCTACTTTGTGAAACGGATCTTTTTATGCTCCTTGCATGTCGAAGGCAACTTGAATTATCTTTCTAAGCACTCACTAAAACTGACAAGAGTTGAAGTTCACATGTGATTGAATTTGGAATTGATGAAGCTCCTATAATTTTCCAACTTGCTTTATGCTTGCATCAATTATCGAATGATGGAAAACTCCAAGTGCAAATTCCACAATGATAACTATAATATAAAATATGTCTAGTCGAGAGCATAACAACTTGTACATTAGAATATTGAACGCTAACAAAAACTATGCTACCTTGGCCAACGTAACCATTCAACCATGCCTACATCCAAGGCATCCAAAACACCATAAACAAGACTAGCATGTCCTCATACATCCATTTCAATATTTGGCATGAGAAAATCCAAGAATGATTGTATAATTGGAAGCTCATCAATATCTAAATCAACCATCCTCACAACCAAGGATGTGGCTAGCTATGCACCTTGAGAGCCATCTTGTTGTTCTATACACAATGTGTCATAAAATCTATCCTACTCTACCACACACTGTGTATCATCATGCTCCACATGAGCTAACTACACAACATCAACACCAAGGTCCATATGATGGCTGAGCTTTAATGGATTTTCAACACAATGCTCTACTTGGCCATCTACATCTTGATCTAAGTGAGTATCCAACATATGCTCCAATTGAGCATCATAACTATCTTACTAAGCATCTGAATCTTTCCATATGTTGGAGGAAGTTAGAGACCTTACAATGGGACTTACTATGCAAAAATCAAGGAAGAATTTGATAATCTATTAGCAATTAGTTGCATTTATGAAATTAAGAACACAAAATGGGTCTCACCCATAGTGGTTTTTCTTAAGAAAAATGGAGAACTTAGAGTTTGCATTAACCTCAAAAAGCTAAATGCAACCACTATAAGAGATAGCTACCCATTACCCATTGCAAATCATCAATTAGCAAGGGTATTCGGACATCAAGTATACAATTTCATAGATGGACTCTTGTGTTACGATCAAGTGCCCATTGCAGAAGAGGATCAATGCAAAACTACTCTTGATGAATGGAGCATATTTTCTTTTAGAATGATTCCATTTAGATTGAACAATGCCCCAACCACCTTTCAAAGGATAATGTGCCATATCTTCAAGGAATTTCTTAGGAAATGCTTACACATCTATCTTGATGACTTACATGTGCATTTTGATGAAAGACAAGAATATGTTCTGGACTCACGAATAATATTCAATATGCTGCCTTTATAAAGTATGCTTGAACCCTAAAAAGTATGTCTTCATGGTCAACCAAGGTAAAATCCTTGGGCACATAGTCTCAAAGAATGTCATATCTAATGATGAAGAAAAAGTAAGAGCAATGGTTGAATTACCTTGACCATGAAATGTCAAAGAAGTCCAAGTTTTTATGGGACATTGTGGTTATTACAGATGGTTCATTCACATGTATGCAACCAGTACTCAATCTATGTATGGGTTGTTAAAGAATTTTGAGTGGATGGAAGCATGTCAAAACTCCTTCCAAGAACTCAAGAAACTTCTTATATCAACGCCTATCTTGAAGGCCCCCAATCAGAATAAATCTAACTCACATATGAGGGCAAGTTGGACTTCCCAATCGCATATGGTAATCATCAGCAGATCCTAGTAGAACAAAATTATACAGCTACCTAGAGAGAGGATTTTGGTTTGGCCTACCCATTTAAGAAGTTTGGATTATTTACGAGGACAAAAATTTAAGATCTTTACCTTGTCCATAAGCAATAAGTTATAGGCATCTTATTAAGATGGCTCCTTCTCTTTATTGAATATAATTTCAAAGTGGTCATAAAAAAGGGTAGCACTCTATTAGAGTCGATCATTTGTCAAAGATAAAGAGTGTTGACCAACAAGAAATAATAAATGGTGACTTGCCAAACATGTACTTGTTCAATTTTGAAATACTACCGAAATGGGTTGATCCAACGATATCAATTTTATCTTTTGGGCTTAGTCCATCCATATGTGCAATTCACTAGAGAGGATTCCATGAATATAAAGGACTTGCACATAAACACTAGTTGCTTATATCATAGAGATGCCAACGGGATCCTTTCTTCTTGCATGTTGGCAGATGAGTTATTCAACACTATTATCCAAAGATCATGTGGATGCCTTTGATAGGCATCTTCCAAAAATCAAGAACTTTGCAAAACATGCAAATAAATGGTGTATGTTGGCCATACATGGAAAGAATTACATGATTATGTTAATGCTTATTCTACCTACCAATTAATTCCAACCATTAAGCATCCACTTTATTCTATGCTTTTGCATGCCTCTTATGGAGCTCGAACATAGTAGAATATTTCAAATTTTTTGCTTATCCTCTAGTATTGATTATGGAAATTTTTTGTAGATTGGACAATTCAAATGATTTTAATTCTAGTCTATGATGTACCATATTACACATGGATGCACAAACATTCGTGAGTAGGTGTGATAGTTTCCAAAGAACAAAGTATCCATTTAACAGATATTGAATGCCTTTACGACCAATGATGATCGGATTTTCCAAATGGGGAATCGACTTTATCAATCTTTCCAGCCCTCTTGCGAAAGGATCTCACACTGAGTACATAATAATAGCATAAAATTATCTCACTAGATGGGTAAAGGCACACACTACTACTAAAGTTGATGCTCAAACCACTACAAAATCTTTGTTTGAGCATACTTTTTCCATGATTTGGGCTCCCTATTGAGATAACCAACAATTGAGCTACACACTTTGTTAATGAAGCCATCGTGGCCTTATTGAAAGAACTTTTTATTGCTCATAAAAAATATGTTCCACATATCCCCAAGCAAATAGTCAAGCTAAGAGTTCCAACAAAGTGCTCACATATTTTTGAAAAAAAATGGTTAATTTGGGATGCTCAAAATGGGAAAAGAAACTCACCATGCTATTTTGGCTTATCATGTTTCTTACAAGATTTCCTTGGGATCTAGTCCACTCAATTTGGTATATGGACAAAACACCATTTTGCCTATTGCATTCCTTGTACCTACTCTCAAGTTGGCTAGACAATATCATTGCAATGGTCATGAGTTTTCTGCTATAGTGGCAAACTCGATGCTCTTGAAGAGATATGCCTTAGACTTGCAAAGGACATCTATGCTCATAAGAAGCGACAAAAATCTTATTTAGATTCCCATATAAAGGATAAGAAGTTCAAAAAGGTTTCCTTGTACTAGTTTACACCTTGAAACAACATGCTAAGAAACTACAAAATCAAGGTCATGGACCTTATGTGATACATTTTATATTCCCCGATAGTGCCATTCAATTAGCCACCCTTGAATGGGATATTTTTCCAAGCTATATTAGTGGTTTCAGAGTGAAAATATACCAAAATCCCCTCACTATAGACATCTTAAGACAATTACAAGTGGCTATGAATAGACAACAAGACGAACAATGCATTAGATCGAGGCTCAGCAAGAAGCCTTAGAGCATATGCATAAGAAATGGTTATTGATAAAGCATGTAAATCAAAACATGTGCTTTGATGTGCAAAGAGATATACCAATGGAGTCATTCATACAACCATGCACCTTTGCTATGGCTATGTGTCAAGCGCCTTTGCATGCCAAGCTAATCAAGGATCAGAGACCATGCATGGTTGTTGAATTAGGGCACTCCCCTAAACACAACATGAAATTTCTTATTGCATGGGTGTCACAACTACTGTGTTATAATTAAATTTGTACAAACTCTGCAAGCTAAAATGAAACCTATTGAAGCCTATTGATAGGAGTAGGAGGTATTCAAACCCAATGCACTGGAGAATTTACACTTCCCATGAATTTGGGCAAGGCCAAACCATTGACAAAATTTCTCATATACCAGGATGGCAATTTGATTGAATAGTTCATATTGTGATAAGATTGGATATTGGAAAATTCAATTACTCTCAAACTAGCTAATGGAAAAATGATACTCAAGTGTGAAGGAACAAATATCATTGTAACTCTTTTCACTTCCTCGTCACTTAATGGTTTGATACCAAAAGAGAATCCAAAACATTTTTAGCCCAAGAAGATAACAAAACAACCACATTTTAATCACACTCAATTGAAACACAAGGCTAAACAAGTACAAAAAAGATCAAAGTACCTAGGAAAACATAAATGTCAAGTGACTAAACCATATTGGTTACCCATCTCTTATAGTGGAACAAGCCTCTTAATCACACATTTTGGTTTCTAATAACAAAATCCGAGGGTTCTTTTTATGTCAACAATAAGAAACAAGCCTCACACAAAAATTCCACTCTGAAAGCACACTCTACCATATCAAGATGCACAACCTATAGTCAAAAGGATTTTGGATACCTAAGAAAATTTTTTCCACAAATAATCAATATAATTGAGTATGGGTTCCCAAACCTTTACTTCAATATAAATTTTTAGTCCACATCCACATAATATTTGCCAACTACATTGGGATACAAAGGCCTAATTTTACATGCCAAAAAGGAGATGTGAAGCTCCATCTCTGAACCAAGCCATGCAAGGGAAGGTTTAGGCCTCAATTTACACACAAGAAAGAAGATCCACAAGGCCAAAAATAAGAAACCAAGACAAATAGGTCCTAGGCTCATATAAAAGTGGGTTTGAAAGTGATTTCAAGTTCTAATAAGAAAGACCCCAATGGATAGTATGTGGGTCATGAGGGGATGTTTCATTCCTTTTCTAGATTCCTTTATCATCACTAGTAACATAACCCTTGACCCCACTCTGATCCATCAAAGATCTGCAAAATAGTTCACTTTATTGCTTTTTGTATTATCATGATAATTGTGCATCCCATGCTCTTGGAGTACACATATGCTTAGAAAGAGCACACACCTTGTAAATATGTAAATATATATTATTTGTTTAATATTTTTAATGGTAACACTCACCACTAATGTTTCAAGTTTAAAGATATATGAAATAATGCATACATAGCTAGTTGATCAAGAGCATCTTCATGCAATAACCATATGCCTAAACACACAACTTTTTCTTTTGCACCATTCATGTCAATCGCACTTCAAGTACACTTCAAACATAGGGCCACATTACATAGCCTTGCATGAGACACATTTTTTATAAACCTATGCATAAGATTGAACCCTTATATACGAGGAAAGAACACATGTATACATTGCTCTAGTAATCACATGTTCCCTTCAAGAAATGAGCAAGTAGTTGTCTCCAACAATGGATGCTGACTACATAATATCCAAGAGTAAACAATCAAGCCAACATGATTGGCCACAATCAATCATCTCCAATGAGGAACTAGTGCACCACCAGGGCCATGTGACTACAGGGTCTCTGAAGGCTACTAGTACTTAATCCTAATTACAAGCAATCCAATTCATGGTTAGCCATGTCAATACATGGTCTCCACAGTAGATGGCTGCTAGATCTTAAAAGCACAACTTGGTAGAGGGAACACACACTTCCCTACCTTATCTTATCTAGAGGTATTCAAGTTGCATCTCAACACCATATGGTAGCATATTTTGGGATGCAATTATTGTTGATATACTTTGTTATTGATGTGTTTGAACACACTTAGGACTTCTAGAGCACTTTTTTCCCTCTTTAGGAGGTTTTTTGCCCTCGCTTCTATATACATCTATAAACCTAAAATGATAATTATCTTTGTACATTCACTTGGTAATACATTCAGTATTGTGTGTTGTGCTTCAAGCTTCTTCTTCTTCTTCTTCTTCTTCTTCTTCTTCCTTCTATTGTTTGCATGCTTCCATAGACCTCAAACTCCAACAATTGGTATCAAAGCAGGTCGTCGCTTCATCTAGGGCATCATCAACATCCCTCTAGTCAAAATCTTAGAATCACATGAAAATTGGTGAGCATACTCAAGGTGATAAGGAGTTAAAAATTACTTCACTCTGTGGTGTCAAAATTTTGATATGAGCTCATTTTTTCCTCCAAATGCACTATCACAACCTTTGTGTAGGCGATTTCCTCCTTTTATGCCAAACATATACATAAGTTTTGGTCTCCCAATACAAGCGTCTCAAAGTCTACTACAAGTTTACCAGAGCTCGATAGGGTGGTTATGTTCAAATTTTTGAGATACACTCATTTTTTGGCATTAGGGTATTTAGTCAATGCCCATGGCTGAAAAAAATGATGTTTTCCATATGTTGTGTGTTGAGGACAAGTTGGATTCCTAATAAGAAATACTATCACATGCACTAACAACTCCTCTTATCTTGTTATGGGAGTTGGTAAGATCATTTTGACTACTACTGATGGTAGTTCTTTCACATTGTCAAATGCTTTGTTTGTGTCAGGGATCAAGAAAAATGTGTTATCAATTTCAACATTAGCCAAAATCAATTTGGTTGTCAAATTTATTAATGATAGATGTGCATCTTATGATTTGTCAAATGGTGATGTCATTATTACTTCTTGAATTTTATGTTGTGGGTTGTATAAGCTCATAGACTATGCAAAAATCTGTGAATGATTCAACATGTGTAATACAAGATTCTCAAGCTATCTCAAATGTAAAGCTTTGGCATGCACACTTTCGTCATCTGAATTATACTAGTGTGCTATGCTTGCAAAAATGTGAAATGGTGTCCTCTCTACCCAAACTTGAGGCACCTTGTAAACATGTCTGTGAAGGTTGTATTCTAGGCAAAATGCAACATTCCTCCTTCCCAAATAGTTCAATTTGGGCTACTTAGAAATTCAAGCTTGTTCACAATGATGTCTATGGTCCTATGCAAACACCTTCTTTTGGAAACTACCTTTGCTTCATGGATTTTATTGATGATTTCTCTAGGCATCGATGGGTGTATCCATTAAAAGCAAAGTCCAAAGTGTTTATGTTCTTCAAAGAGCTTTTGGTTTTGGTTGAAAATCTATTAGCATGTAAATTGGGCACCCTCTGTTCTGATGAAAGGGGGGTGCATGTCTTTTGAATTTAATGCATTTCTAGTTGAACGTGGGATAAAACATCAGTGTAGTGTGTTGTATACACCAAAAAAAAAATGGAGCTGATGAAATAAAGAACATGCCTCGCATGGAGATGGCAAGGTGTATGGTCAAAACTCAGGCTTACCACATAGTTTCAGGCTTGAGGGTGCTATGTGTGCAGTATATATACTTAATAGGCACCAAAGCACTACAATCTATCACTCCATATGAGGCTTGGCATGGTTTCAAGCCATCTATTGCTCATCTTTGTATCTTTATTTGTTTGGCATATGCATTAATGCCTGAACAACAATGCAAAAAATTGGATGATAAAGTAGTGAAATGTATATTTGTTGGGTACAATTTTGAAAGCAAAGGCTATCATCTATATCATGCATTTTGGTTAGTTGTGATGCTGTTTTTGTAGAAGATGCAATTCAGCCATTCCTTTCATGTACTAGGGAGACATTAGCTAGCTCAAAAGATGTGTATAACACTTTGCTACCTCTTTTTACAAGTGGACAGTCAAGTGCTAGTCCAAATGAGGAAACTTCTCAACCTTTATAGGTTCCACATGATGATGTTGATCATTTTATTTATCATGCAGATTTACATAATGCACTTGTTGATGAGAGGGCTGATCTAGAGGAGGCAACCTCTATTATATCATACTCATTGAGGATCTCATAGTGCTTTTCTTGCATCAGATATCTATGCAATGGTTGCCTCTAATCTTTGTGATGCGAATGAGCCTGTTTCTTTTGATGAAGCACAAAATTAAAAAAATTGGATGGCTGCTATGCAATCAACATATGATACTATTATGAAGAATGGTACCTCACCTTTATGTGATTTCCCTCCTAGCAAAAAGACCATTGGCACCAAATGGGTCTACAAGCTGAAGTGTAAGCTTGATGGAAAAGTTGACATGTATAAGGCTAGACTTGTTGCAAAAGGTTATGCTCAAGAAAGAGGTATTGATTTTGATGAGACCTTTGCATCCACATGCCAAATGATTACCATCCATAGCATTTGTGCACTTGCATCCCATCATGGTTGGAATGTACATCAGCTGGACATTAAAACTACATTTTCAAATGGTGACTTACATGAAGAAGTGCATGTTTTTCAGCCCCATGGTTTTGTGTAGAAAAGCCATGAAAAAAAAAATTTTGCAAGTTCAAAAAAGCATTATATGGTTTGAAACAAGCACCATGTGCTTGATATGAAAAGATACATGCCTACTTGATTGCACATGGTTTTTAAAATATTCCAAGTGAGAGCACCTTATATGTTAAGCATGCAAATGATGTGCTTTTGATCGTTCTTGTGTATATTGATGACATGCTACTAGACCTGAGGAGAAGCATATCGTTGAATTTAAGACTGATTTGCATGCCTCTTTTGAGATGTCAAATTTGGGGCATTTGCATCATTATTTGGGAATTCAATTTATGCAAGTTACTAGGGGGAATATCTTTGTGTCAAAAAAAATATATTGAAAAATTATTGTAGCATTTTGGCCTTGAAGATTGTAAACATATTGCCACTCTTATGAAAATAGGTTTACCGTTGAGTCTTCATGATGTTGGCGATGCATTTTGTTGGAACATCAAGCTTACACTATGCTTGAGGTGGATTTGATCTACATCAATGGCGATCGCATCGAAAGAATATCCGTTGGAGAGTTCTTTTATTTATGCTCACTTTGAGGGCGAGAATACTTCTCCAAAGAGTTTGATGAGTTCTTGCAGGATAAAGGTATCAAAAGGGAAGTGACTACCAGGTACTCTCCTCAACTAAATGGAATTGCAGAGAGGAGAAACAAGACATTGGTTGGATTCACCCGAACAATGCTTGAAGAGAAGAAGTTGCCACATTATCTATGGGCAGAAGCTATTTCAAATATTGTGTACCTTGTCAATAGACTACCATCCAAATCACTTCCTATGAAGCATGGCATGGAAGAAAACCTAGTCTTGGACATTGCAAGGTTTTTGGTTGTTTAGCTTATGTTCATGTACCATCACAAGTAAGAGGTAAACTAGATGAAAGGGCAACAAAGGCAGTGTTTATTGGATACAATTCAACTCAAATGGGTTACAAGTTCTATAATCCTTCAACCAAGAAATTCACTACAAGTAGAGATGTTGTGTTTGAAGAACACGGGTCTTGGTATGATGAAGACAAACAAAAGGTAACTCTGCCATATGATCTTGATTCTGATTCTCATCAATTAGGAAGCAAGCATGATACACAGGTCCGAGATCCAAGAAGTGATGCAGACGATGACCAAGATGAAAGGGAAAAGGATTACAAGCTATGGAAGTCAAGAGGCAAAGCAAAGATGCAAGAGGTTGGAGAAAGCTCCAAACAAGCACCTAGAAGATCAGCAAGAGAGAAGAAACAACCAGAAAGGTATGGATATGATTCCATATTTGTTACGAAGCATTCAATCTACTTGGCAAAAGACTCTATTTTAGAGGAACCCTCAATGTATGAAGAGGCAAAGGGAAACCCTAATTGGGAAAAGGCCATGAAAGAAGAAATAGATGCATTGAAGGAGATGGACACTTGGGATTTGGTTCCAATGTCATGGAATCAAAAGGTAATTGGTTGCAAATGGGTGTATAAAGTCAAAAGAAATTCAGATGGATCAATTTTCAAGTACAAGGCAAGATTATTTGCCAAAGGATGCTCTCAAACTCATGGTATAGACTATGAGGAAACATTCTCATCAATTGCAAAGATGATTACAATCAGGACATTGATAAGTGTAGCTGCTGCAAGGAATTGGAGACTCCTCCAACTTGATATAAAAAATGCATTCTTAAATGGTTGGATAAGTGAAGAGGTATACATGTCACAACCACCAAGTTTTGAAAACCCTAATAATCCATCTTATGTTTGCAGACTTAAGAAAGCATTGTATGGATTGAAACAAGATCCTAGAGCTTGGAATTATAGGTTGGTTACACACCTTCAAGATCAAGGGTTCAGACCAAGCAACTCAGATCCTCCTCTATTCATCAAATGGGATCATGATGAGGTTATCTATATATGTGTATATGTAGATGATATTATTGTGACAGGTGATTATCTAAATGGCATTCAAAGAATCAAGAGACACATGCAAGAGGAGTTCAAAATCATTGACCTAGGTGATCTCACATATTTCCTAGGTATGCATGTCATATACACAGATGAAGGAATGAATAGTTGCTTTATCCTCGACTGAAGCAGAGTACAAAGGTATGACCATAGCAACTCAAGAGGCAATATGGTTAAAGGCATTGTATATAGATTTGAGACTTGTGAGTTCCAAACCTCACATATTTGGACATAATGTAAGTTCGATGCATCTAGCGGCAAACCCTAGTTTCCATGCAAGAACCAAACACATAGAGGTTCATTACCACTTCATCAGAGAGAAGCTCATGGCAAAGGAGATTGACATTTCTTTTGTTTCTACTGAAAAGCAAGTAGCAGATATGATGACGAAGGCACTTGATGGAATAAAGCTTTGTAGATTCAAAGTTATGGCAGGTATTCAACCTATCAGAGAATAAAGACTCAAGCATACTTGAGATTGAGGGGGAGTTGTTGGAACATCAAGCTTACACTATGCTTGAGGTGGATTTGATCTACATCAAAGGCTATCGTGTCGAAAGAATATCTGTTGGAGAGTTCTTTTATTTATGCTCACTTATTGTACTTTTTAAAAAAATATTTTTCATGGATCTTTTACCATTGTAAAAGCCTTGAGTTTTACACATGTAAACGTAGATAGAGAGAGATTGAATCCCACAAATTTGTGGTGGTTGATTTGCATTCAATCAAGAAATCAATCACCTAAAAGTAGATCAAACTAGATCTTCACTTTTCCTAGATTGTAGGAAAGTGAATTGATTCCCTCCAACAACCATTCCCACCTTCATTTGAATTCAAAATCCACTTATAGAACTCTTGGAGAACTTCTAGAGTCTATATAAATACTTGAAAGCACTTGTACAATACATGGAAGCAATATACATACACTTGTGGCCATCATTGTCTTGCTCCTTCAATTTTTTGCATCATCTTCTTCGCCAACAGTAATCTTGCAGAGGCTGCTGCTCTCTCGTTAGACGTCCAAATTGAGTGCAATATGACTCATTGGAAATATATTGTTGTTTAGTTTATGCTTATAAATTTTCATAGCATTTGGTTCAGTATATTGCGATAAATCTTAGTTTTTCTATCTTCGGGTCAATCTTTGTGTATTCCTGAAAAATAGGAGGTACCACCATTGGGTGTCTGATTCATTCCTATAGTATATTTTGCCTATTAATTATACTTTTGTGCATTATATACACTCAACCCTATGTGTATCACTCCCATAAAAGGATTTTTTCTAATTGTAATCAAGCTTGTCACTATGGGCATTTGAAGTTCATTGTCTCTTCCATAGGTAATAAGTTTTTTGAGCTAGTCGACATGTGAACCTATCTGTTTTGTATCAACTCTTTCTCCTTGATGCTCCAAAGTACATAGTGCATTTCTTTGCATTTATCACATGCCTATAAGGTCTATTTGAGTCTCCATAAGCTCAAGGGATGGTCTCTAGTTGTGAGGCTGAGTATAGGGAAGCTTTCAGAGTCACTGTTGAGTGTGTGTGGATCAAAGACCTTTTGGTTGTTTTGGGTATTGATTGGTCTTTTGCCACCACCATCTTCACTGACAATCAAAGCACACTAGTAGTTGCGAGGAACCCTGTGTTCCATGCTCACAAAAAGCACATTGAGGTGCATTATCATTATGTCAAGGAGATACTCTCTATTGGAGAGATGAGTTTGGCATATGTGCCCACACAAGATAACATTGCATCACAAAGGCTCTACCTTGGGAGACACTTGAAGCCTTCCACAAAGCTTTGGGCTTACTTCCTTTTGTGGATTGATCTCTTTCCACATAGCTTGGCACTTCCTTATACATGAGTGCCAACTCCTTGTTCACTGCATCACTCCTACAGTGGATCTATTGTTATATTTTGGTAGTGATGTGTGTGAACACACTTAGGACTGTCAGGGAATTTTTTCTCTCTTTAGGAGGTTTTTTTCCCTCGGCTTGTATATACACCTATAACCCTAATAGGTTACTTATCTTTACACATTCACTTGGTAATACATTGAGTATTGTGTTGTGCTCCAAGCTTCTTCTTCTTCCTTGCGTTGTTCGCATGCTTTCGCAGACCTCAAACTCCAAGAATTATCTGCAGGCCATATCATTATAAAGTCTTGAAGCAACCAATTATTGAAGCTTTCCAAGATGTTTTTTTGTGTTTACGAAGGCATACATGCTAAGACAATGCATTGGAGGACACAATTAGGAGGAAGCAACCATCATCATTGATTATTAGTGACAAAAAATAACAAACTTGATGATAGTGACCCAAGGGGATAATTTCATTGTGGCCACTATTATTAGAACCTTTTCCAAATCCATATATATCCTAGAGTATTTAATTGAAACTTATGTTTGTCCCTTACAATGCTTCTATCTAAAATTTCTTAAATTCTATTATAAAGACATTTAACACCACAAAATTTGATCAATGATATTGTTGAACACGTAGAGGTACACAATAAGATTTTTTTAACGAGAAGTTACTATGAATTGGGAATCATGCTTTACTTTGGGCATAATAAAAATGAGTATTTTATTAATTGACTAGTCCATTGTATACATCATCACTTATAGACTTAATAAATCCACTCAATTATCATCACAATTCATCACAGTAATCAGGCTTTATTTCAACATAACAATAACACATGTTCTCTACTAGACTATGCTATGTAACCTTACCATCACTAATAGACGTATTATAACACAATTATTCACCATAAGCTTCCATAATATTATAACTTAATTCAACACAACATGCAAATTTCAAATAATCACAACACATAGTTGATAATTTTGGTAAATATGTGTGTGAACACACTTATGATTGTTGGGCCACTATTTTCCCTCTCTAGGATGTTTTTCCCCAAGCTTGTATGTGTTCTATAACCCTAATGAGGTACTTATCTTTGTACATTTACTTGGTAATGCAATCAATAATATTTTTTTATCCAAGTATCTTTTTCTTCCTTGTTCATGTGCATGCACTTCAACAATAGTTATCAGAGCAAGTCGTCGCTTTCTTTATGGCATTGTTGACACCCTTCTTATCGCACCCTTAGAATCACATAAAAATTGATGAGCATACTTGGCTTGATTAGGAGTCTAGAACAACTTTTCTTTGTCATGTTTAAACTTTGATTTGAGATAGTTTTGGCCTCTAAATGCACTCTCATAATGATTATGCAAGAAATTTCTCCTTTTGTGCCAAACGTATATACAATTTTCAATTCACCAATATAAGTGCCTTCAAATCTGCTATAGGCATAGTTGAGCTTGATTGGGTATTTCTATTCAGCTTTTCTGAGATGCAATCAATTTTTTGCATCAAGATATTTAGTCACTGCCCATGGCTGAAAGCAATGATGTATTCTATATGTTGGATATTGAGGATAACTTGGATTGTTCTAATTACTCATCATGCATTATGTGACATGTATTGGTAGCAAAAGCCTTGTGGAACATTGTGTAGGGTGTTGAAAAACATCCTCCACCTACAAATATAGTAATTAAAGGTGATGCTGATAGTGTTGAAGATGATGATCCTCCATTTCCTATTCGTGTTGCGATTCCCATTACACCTACTATAGAGAAACTTTGTTAGGATGATAGACATGCATAGGCATATGCATTAATACCAGGAAAAAAATGAGGCTCATGTTGCTTACCTTTGAAAATAGTTGGAGGCTAAGCATATGAATGAAGGAGATTCAGTAGATATTCTTATAAGAAAAGATGAATGATTTGAAAGAGCACTTGATTTTTGTTGATGAATTGTTGCTAGATAGCTCACTTGTGTAGAATTTTCTTCATGGTCTTTTGGACTCTTATCATAGTTTTGCTTCTACTCTTTGGTTGATGAAAGGAAATCCAAATGCCTTAGCCTTTGAGGAGTTAGTCTCTATTTAACTGCAAGAAGATCATTCTAGGTAGAAAATGTCAACTATGCATGTTGTAGATCTAGCTTTCTTAGCTAGTTAGAAATGCAAAGGTAAATGGAGCTCGTCTTCTAATAAGCAAAAATATTCTAATGCTGCACAATCAAACAAGAAAGACAAAGATGACAAGAAAATTGAAAAAAAAAAAGAAAGTATTATAAGGCAAATGATCAGTAAGAGGCAAAATGTATAATGAAAATAATTGTACATTGTTGAACATAGCACCTCTTATGAAGTGAAAAATGTACCTTAGGTTAGAATTTTTGTTGTGTACAAAGACAACATAGATAGAATCTATGCATTCAATATATCTATCCCAGTAGTGAAATTGTCCATAGTTCCACTTAGATATCTCGATAACAATGCTTGTTTTTTCTAGAATAAAGATATATGAGTACTCACTATTTTAGCTACAAATTCAATTTCTAGTCAAAAAATTACCATTGCATACATGAGGTTACCAAACAAATCGATAAGGGATCTTGGTTATGAGTTCCTTCTTCTATTTGGATTTTAGACAATAATTTTTGCTTTGCTTCACATATGTAGGCAATGATATACTCAATGCATTTCCACCATGCATATTGATCATGTAAATTACTTAAAATATGTATTCACTCTAAGAAACATATATGCATATATTATTCCTATCATAAGCAATATGGATGCCAATCAAAAGCACCCCCCAAATATTTCATGACAAAAATATTAACTCAAAAATTTCTGCAAAAGTAAATTTCATTTGAGAAAATTCTTTCAATCACCATGTCATTATCATAAATTATGAGACATATTTACTTGCAATATGAAAATCTCTTAATCGGTATACTGATCCTCAGTCTTGGCACTTCCTAGAATAATCAATTTTTTGGTACTATTATTTAGGAAACTTTGTCCATATGAATCATCTTGGGTTTGCATAATCGACTCTTCATTTTTGCATAACCCTAACATTTTTCAAAACTCATTTGCTCTCTATGCATTAAAGTGTTCACATCCATTTGAACTAGCTCTAAGTCCTCTTTTGTGACTAGTCTATGTAGTCATGTAGGGGTATGATATTGCCTCTCTATTAATCATAGTCATGTAGGGGTATGATCTTTCCTCTCTGTTAATCATTTGGATAGAAATGATTAATAGAGAGACAAGATCATACCCCTACATGACTATTTTAACATGACTATGTTAACAGAGAGGCAAGATCATACCCCTACATAGTCATGTAGGGGTATGATCTTGCCTCTCTGTTAATCATTTCTATCCAAATCTTCCTATCTTCAACTTGTGTATCTTGAAGTTTTTGGGCACTCCAAATTAAGATTCATTATTTATTTCCTCTTGGACCTTCTCTTATTTATTGCCTTGATTTTTCTGAATATGGTAGGCGACGTGAATATTCTTCTCGCATGTGACTTATAAGGTTTTGGCTCCCCTTTTTCTTAAAAAGATCATCTTTCCAAATGATTTTGAATCCATCATCACACCTATATCATCTATATCTTTGGTTCTAAATCAATTTCTTCTAAAATATGGACCATGAATAAAGTGTATCCTTCTTTGTCACAATGCTCAATGAGGTATCAACGAAGGGCTGTAGTACCCTTATGGAGATGGATTACAACCTCAAGGACTTAGTGATGCTGATTGGGCTGGTTCAAAGGAGGACAGAAGGAGCACATTTGGCTATGTCTTCATGCTAGGCCAAAGATTCATCTCATGGATGTCCAAGGATCAACCTATAGTTGCATTATCATCAACTAAGGATGAGTAAAGAGCCTAAGTACTTGCTACATGTAGATCATGTGGCTCAAGAAGCTCTTCAAAGGCTTGGATATGGAGGTCAAAGAGTTTTCTCTATTTGGAGATAACATATCAAGCATTCATCTAACAAGCAACCCTATGTTCCATGCAATAAGCAAGCACATAGAGATACATTATCACTTCATCAGAGAGAAGGTACTAGAAAAGGAAGTGGACATCAAGTACATCAACACAAAGGATCAACTATCAGATATCATGACCAAATTCATGGATACAAGAAAGTTGGAGAAGTTCAAGATCAACCTCAACATGAAGGATATCAGTGGAGAGTAACACTTGAGCTTGAGGGGGATTGTTAGAAATGTACAATCTCAAGTGTGTGTGTGAACCAAGGCTTAACTCAAGTGCCACATCACTTCACTTTTTGGTAAATTCTACAACTACTTTTCCACAAGTTTTCCAGATCAAGATTCCATCTACTTTGATTGAAAAAAGTGAGGGATTTTGGATGCATGATTTGAATTCAACTTCTACACCAACTTTTGGAGCATTATATAAGCAATAGCTGGGAAGAAAATTGTGGCCATCCTCAAGCTTCATTTGTGAACTTTTTGGCTCTCATTGGGGGTGTATGATTTAGTTCTAAGCTACCCCCTAGCTAAGCTAGCCCCTTCCTAGCTGATGTTTTCTTTTAGGCCGATATTTTGTTTCATCCATATCTCAATATGTAGTTGTCTATTTCATGTCCAAGATAGCTGGCGTTGAAGATCTTCTTGTAAGATTTCTTTTGAATATAATCTTACTCTCAAGTGTTCCTTATTCTTGTGTATAATGAGCTTGAAATTGATCTAGTCTATCTCTACATATTCTCAAATATATGTGTGTGAAGAGGTACACAGGTATAAGCTATCAGTTTGGGTAGATTTTGGTCTGTATTGCACAAGGTTGTTGACATATGTAACATTGTCCAACTTTGGTGATATATGGCTTGTTCGAAATCTTAAAGAGTCTATTTGCATTGTTAAAAAATTCATACATTGAATTCTTTATTTCAGAGAGAAATTCAAATTTTGGTGGATTGTGGTAGTAAATTGTTTAGTCCTAGGAAGGGCCCATCATTCCTCTACTCCAAGTAGGAGTGGATATACTCCATTAATATCCACATCAACATCTAACATGAGAAAATCCAAGAATGATGGCACAACGATTGAATTCTCAACATCCAAATCGATCATCCTATCAAGCAAAGATGTATCTTGAGAGCTATCTTGATTTGCCATACATCCTATATGATAAGATCTATGTTGATTTATCAAAACAAGTGTATCATCATGCTCCATGAGCTAATCTCATAGCATCAATACCAAGTTCCATTTAATGATCTAACTCTAATCGAGTATCACCACAATGCTCCACATGAGCATCCACATCATGCTCTAAGGCATCTAGTTGATCATCCAAAGTATGCTCCACATGAGCATCTATATGATCAATGAAAGCATGCTCTACATAAGCATCACAAACACCCAAAGCATGACCTACATGAACATCTATCTCCACAACCACATCTCCAATCCCAAAAACATCATCACACTAGTAAGAGTCACCAAGTCTTATAGTACCAAGAGACTTTGCTGCATAAGTAGAGAACCATTCTCTATGTGTTGTCACATAGAAGGAAGAACTAGATCTAGCAGCCATGTGTGGGAAAGAGAATCATCCATAATAGCCTCACTAGGCACAATAATATTAAGTGTCAACATATTAACATCATGAGAAATAAAGTAATTTATTTGATCTTCATAGTCCAAGTAGATGGTATAGGTAATTGTTTAACATGCCCATCAACATGATGTTCTTTACCTTTTGCATTCTTTAATCCATAGAAATCTTTCTTCATATATACTTTCTTATGAAAATAATGGCACTCAATATCCCTCTTCCTTGATTTAATTCTACTCTTATTTTGTTGACCATTCTTTTCCCTATTCTTGCTCCTGCCATGTTGTTCATTCTTTCCTTGGTAAGAATCACAAACACTATATACATCTTCACAAACACTATATGCATCTTCACTCTAAGTTTCAACCATATAATTTCTATGGATCTCTTTGCTCAAGAGTTCTCCACATATGTCATCATAGACCAGTTTACCACCAGGTGTACCATTGCTAGTAGTTGTGCAAAATGTTGATATGTTTAGGTCGTGATGCCTGTGAACACACTAGGATCGTCGGGGAACTTTTTTCCCTCTTTAGGAGGTTTTTTTCCCCCGGCTTGTATATATGCATATTGCCCTAACAGGCTACTTATCTTTGTACATTCTAGTGGTAATACATTCATTATTATGTGTTGAGCTCCAAGTTTCTTCTTCTTCCTTATGTTGTTCATGTGCTTTCGTAGACGTCTAACTCCAAAAATTGGTATCAGAGTAGGTCGCCGCTTCATCTAGGGCATCATCGACACTCTTCAAGAAACAGTCTCAAAATTGCACGAAATTTGATGAGCATACTCAAGGTGATTAGGAGATCAAAATAGCTTCAGTTTGTGGTGCCGAAATCACGATTTGAGCGTGTTTCGGCCTCCAAATGCACTATTGCAATGCTTGTGTCCACTTCATCTAGGGCATCTTCGATACTCTTCTGGACACAGTCTCAGAATCACACAAAATTTGGTGAGCATACTCAAGGTGATTAGGACATCAAAACAGCTTCACTTTGTGGTGCCAAAATCACGATCTGAGCTCGTTTCGGCATGCAAATGCATTATTGCAATGCTTGTGCAAGGTATTTTGTCTTTTTGTGCCAAAGATATATACCAATTTTGGTTCGATAGTCTACTACAGGTCTACCAAAACTCGTTTGGTTAGTTTTGTTCAACTTTTTCAAATACTGTCATTTTTTTGCATCAAGGTATTTTAGTGAGTGGCCATGGCTGAAAGTAGTGATGTATTTCATATGTTGGCTATTGGGGATAAGTTGGATGGTACCAATTATTTGTTGTGGGGTTATATGATTTGTCATGTATTGGTCGCAAAAGGATTATGGAATATTGTGTTGGGTGTTGAAAGACGTCCTCTTACACCTGCGAATATAGGTACTACAAATACAAGTACCAAAGTTGATGCAGATGGTGTCAAAGATGATGATATTCTACAGATTCTTGTTCGTGGTGTTGTTTCTATTGCACCTATTACAGAGAAAATTCGTTGGGATGGTAGAGATGCTCAAGCACATGCATTGATAGCTTTGTCTATCAAACGTGCCATTATTTCTCACATTCGCTCTTGCAAAACAGCTAAGGATGCTTGGGATACACTTACCACATTGTACCAAGCTAGGAATGAGGCTCATGTTGCTTACCTCCGAAAATAGTTGGAGAGTGAGCACATGAATGAAGATGGTTCTATGGATAGTTTTCTTACAAAGATTAAGGATTTGAAAGAATAGTTGATTTCTGTTGATGACTCCTTCCTGACAGTTCACTTGTGCAGACTGTTCTAATGGTCTTCCCAACTCATATTAGACTTTTGCTTCTACTCTCCATTTGATGATGAAAGTAAATCCAAATGCTATAACATTTTAAGAGTTAGTTTATGTTCTGTTGCACGAAGATCAATCTAGGCAGAACAGGTCTATTATGCGTGTTGCAGATCAAGATTTCCTAGCTAGTCAGAAGGGCAAAGGAAAATGGAGCTCTTCTATTAGTAAGCAAAAATCTGGTAATTCTGCATAATCGAAGAAGGAAGACAAAGGTGAGAAGAAATCAAAGAAGCAAAAATTGTTTTGCAAATATTGTAAAGCAAATGATCATGTCATTAAGAGATGTCTAAAACTGGCTGCTAAAGAGGAAAGGAAGAAAGAAGCCGGAATGGTTGTTGTAGAGGCATCTACATTGAAAACACAGTTTGTTAACCTTGTGCAGGATGAAGAATGGGCATTTACTATGGTTTGCAGTTTTGACCCATCTTCTCATGAGGAATGCATGTCTGCAGTAGATTCAGATGTTTGGTACTTTGATAGTGGGGCAACCAAACATATTACCTCATAGCGCAGTTTCTTCACTTCACTTGACTCTGCCCCTATAGGGAATATTGTCACATGTGCTAACAACTCCTTGTAGCTCAAGCGTAAGCACCACCTCCTTTACTTGTCAATCCGCGGAGACGTGAGGACCGGTATGAAGACCACGAGCAAGTGAAGGCACAAGTGCGTGAGTGAAAGCACACAAACATGCACACACATACACACACACGCGCACACGGTAAGATCAAAGAGAGGAACAATGGAAGGATTTTGATTACAAAAAGAAATCTATTACAAAACTGAAATCTACAAGAAGCTAACCCCCAAAAATGAGCTCTCTAGCTCTTTTTATAGTTTTTGGACTAGTTTTGGCCTTGTCCAGACCTAGTGTCCGGCCTAGTTAAAAATTAGGTTCTAGGGCTTATTTGAAGACTCAAACGAAGTCTAAAAATTATGAAAATTGGTACGATGGTACTTCTAATGCTCCTCAAGCTCGAGGACTCCTCGGCTTGCACAAAATGGAGCTACAAAAATAGAAAATGGTATTTACAATGGTTTTAGTGATGGAAATCACTAGTTTTGTAGGGGATTCTTCTGAAGAGTTGACATGTACTTCATGGAGCTCCCTACTTGCTCCTTCTTCTTGTGTGTGTCCACCTTTCTGATGTGCTTTCATGCTTGTGCTTGACCTTGAGTTCCAACACTCCTCTTACCCTATCATGGGAGTTGGTAAAATCAATCTGACTACTATTGATGGTAGTTCTTTCACCTTGTCAGATGCTTTATTTGTGCCACGGATCAAGAAAAATATGTTATCAGTTCAAGCATCAGCCAAGATTGGCTTGGTTGCAAAATTTGTTGATGACAGATGTACAGTTCATGATCTGTCAAATGGAAACATGATTATTGCTTCTGGCATTTTAGGTCACGGGTTGTATAAGCTCATAGACTATGAATGATTCAGCATGTGCAGTACATGATTCTCAGGCTATGTCAGATGTAATGCTTTGGCATGCACAATCTGGTCATCTGAATTTTGCTAGTTTTCTATGCCTGTAGAAATCTAAAATGGTGTCCTCTTTGCCAAAACTTGAGGCACTCGAAAAACAAGTTTGTGAAGGCTTTATTTTGGGCAAAATGCAGCATTCCTCCTTTCCAAAAGATGGTTCAGTTCGGGCTACTCAGAAATTGTAGCTTGTATATAGTGATGTCTATGGTCCTATGTAGACACCTTCTTTTGGAAACTATCTTTACTTCGTGCCTTTCATTGATGATTTTACCAGGCATGCATGGGTATATCCACTCAAAGCAAAGTCCGAAGTGTTTATGTGCTTCAAACAGTTTTTGGTTTTTGATGAAAATCTGTTAGCATGTAAAATGGGCACCCTCCGTTCTCATCAAGGGGGGGAATATATGTCTTCTGGCTTTGATGCATTTCTGGCTAAACATGGGATCAAACATCAGTGTACAGTGTCGTATACACGTCAACAAAATGGAGTTGCTGAATGGAAGAATAGGTCACTCATGGAGATGGCGAGATGTATGGTCAAGAACTAGGCCTTACCACATAGTTTCTAGCTTGAGGCTATTATGTGTGCACCATATGTACTAAACAGGTGTCCCACTAAAGCGTTGCAGTCTATCACTCCATATGAGGCTTGGCATGGTCGCACGCCATCTGTTGCTCATTTGGTTGTTTGGCATATGCATTAGTGCATGAACAACATCACAAAAAATTGGATGATAAAGGAGTAAATTGTATTTTTGATGAGTATAGTTCTGAAAGTAAAAGCTATCGTCTCTATCATCCATAAGCTAAATGCATTTTGGTTAGCAATGATGTTGTTTTTATGGAAGATGCTATTCAGCCATTAATTTCATGTACTAAGGAGACATCTATTAGCTCCAAAGACATGTATGATACTTTGTTGCCTCTTTTTACGTGTGGAGAGTCTAGTGTTGGTCCTAATGAGGTGACTACTCAGCCTTTACATGTTTCATGTGATGATGCAGATCATTACATTTCTAATGCAAATTTACATGATGCACTTGTTGATGACAGAGCTGATATTGAGCAGACTAAAACTATGCCAAAATGGCTGGTGTAGACTTTGTGCGATAGCAAATTAGATGCACCTCTATCATATCGTACTCGTTCAGTTTATGCAAGTTGATGGTGGAATAGGTTTGTGTCAAACAAAATATATTGACAACTTATTGCAACATTTTGGCCTTGAGGACTGTAAGCCTATTACCACTCTTTTGGAGACAGGTTTACGATTGAGTCCTCATGACGCTCGAGATGCATTTGATGTTGTTCTCTATCAGCAAGGTTTTGGATGCTTGATTTACTTATGCATTACTCGGCCAAATATTCAGTTTGTTGTCTCAAAGATGAACAGTTTTATGCATTGCCCAGCCCAGGTGTCAAGCATTGGTAGGTGTTTAAGCACATCTTTCGTTGCTTGAGTGGTACCTGGCTACTTGGATTGTTTTATCCCAAGGGAGGATCACTACCACCAAATTTGCATGCTTTTTCTAACAATGATTGGGCTAGTTGCTATGACACTTGTGTGTCCACTAGTGGCTTTTGCTTCATGCTTGGTAGCTCATGTATATCTTGGTTGAGCAAGAAGCAGCCTACTGTGGCCACTTCCAATTCTGAGGCTGAGTATAGGGCAGCTTTCACAACGATTGCTGAGAGTATGTGGCTCAGATGCCTTATGGCTGATTTGGGTGTTGGTTAGTCTTCTGCCACCACCATCTTCACTGACAGTCAGAGCGCATTAGCAGTTGCGAGCAACCTTGTGTTCCATGCTTGCATTAAGCACATTGAGTTGTATTATCATTATGTCAGGGAGAGGTTCTCTGTTGGGGAGATCAGCTTGGCATATGTGCCCACGCAGGAGAACATTGTAGACCTTTTTACGAAGGCTCTGCCTAGGGAGAAGTTTGAAGCTTTTCGCAAAGCATTGGGCTTACTTCCTTTTGTGGACTGATTCCACATAGCTTGGCACTTCCTTATACATGAGTACCAGCTCCTTGTTCACCGCATCACTCTAAGGGGGGGATTTGTTGATATGTTTAGGTAGTGATGTGTGTGAACACACTAGGATCTTTGGGGCACTTTTTTCCCTCTTTAGGAGGTTCTTTTCCCTCGGCTTGTATATGCACGTATTGCCCTAAGAGGCTACTTATCTTTGTACATTCTAGTGATAATACATTCAGTATTGTGTGTTGAGCTCCAAGCTTCTTCTTCTTCCTTGTGTTGTTTGTGTGCTTCCGCAGACGTCTAACTCACAAAATGTATCCCATGATGATGGTAAGGTGCATAGCAACAATATTTCTTTCATTTCATTATCCATCTCCATATTTTAGCCTATGATTCAAAAAATATAACATCAAAGTAATTTACATGAAAAGAAACACTATATGTGTCCTTCATGCAAAGGTCATATAACTTTCTCACTAGATACACTTTATTTGATGTCACTTCTTTTTCATAAGTGTTGCATAACTTCTTCCAAAGCTCCTCTATACTTTCACAATCCAATACTCTAAATTAAACATTATTTATGAGGTGCAATTGACTGGTAGACATAGCCATTCCATCCAAATCATTGCAATCATCATCATCCATATCCACATGCTTCTTTGAGATTCCATTTATTGGCTTCCACTACCTCCTCTAAATTAGCACATGTTTGATTGAAGTTTGTTCCATCAAAATTTTTGGATCTCAAAAAGTTCTTCACCTTGCAATTTATAGCTCCTCTCGAGAATACTGACACTAGATCCTGATCCATCAAACGTTCTTGAGGCCTTTGATGCCATGATGATAGAGAAATGACTAGAATGATAATGGAGCTAGAAGAGTCCAAACACCACTAAGGCTCAAAAAGGTGATCCTATCAAATTTTGGGAGAATTTTGAAACACTCTCCCTATGAATACGGATCAATGAACAACAATGACTAACCAAAAAGATTATATGAGAATGTATGTGCTCACATCCATAAGTGTGTCAGGAGTAAAGTCAATCACTGTATAGTTGAAAATCTAAAATGTGGAAAAAAAATCCAGACCTCTGCAAAATGAGCATATGACCAACGTAGGAAACTCATAAAAATGTATACTTACATGTAAACATGTAGAGCGAATCACCAACTCCACTACATATAATCACTTAACTAAAAGAAGCCAACTAGGCTTATGAAGCACCTACAAACGACCAGCATACGTCTCTTATGGAAAGGTTGGGTAAATCTTCCACCTACATCATTGAAGAGGCCTCAACATCTAAGTGTCTTTGAGTTGAGAAAACCTCACCATGACCCTCTTTATCAACATCAAAGGCTTTATGCAAAAATGTAACCACTATATCAATGAACACATGGGCGTACATAAGTCGTATTCATAGAAACATGCATAGTGTGTATGTGCTTAGCATTTGCAATAAAATGGCTTTGAAATGTTGAATTTGCAGTCAAAACTCTAGACAACACCACCTATAAGTGACTGCCAACTATGTCCTTTAGACCTAAAAAACTTGCATAGACTTTTTGTGTTTGCTTCCACCACACCTAAAAGCCTTCAAAGAAACCTTTAAGAAGACTCAAGAGCTAAAAATTCAATGATAAAGATGAATACCAAGAAGATAAAATCTCAAGTTCCTCTAGTACTAAAATTGAACTTTGGACCAATCTTTCTGTATCTGAGTCGAAACTATCCCAAAAATTGCAAAATTAGCTTCTAATATTCCCCCAATTTCACACCCAAATAAACTCTCACAGAGATCCCAAGAAGACACTTTGAATGCTCCAAAATAATTTTAACCTTAAGTATTTTCACTTCTACAATCACCACGCAACTAGAGCTTAGTGGCAAGAAACTTTCCAGTAAAGCTAGCCTTGAGGGGAACATTACTGGAATGGGTGAGCTCCCACTAGTACTTTGTCTTCTTTGATTGTTGAAGTCCTTCCTCGCACATAACCAATGGTGCCATGACTTCGGTGACTCAGACGATAATGTTTACCAAGGTTTATGCCTTGGTTTTCACCTTAGTCATAAGCCTTGGAGGAAACCACTACAAGCTATAGAGTGTTGAGAATCAACATGCTCGCTTCCCTTGCACAATAGTGAAAATCTTTTGCTAGAAATTGCTCTGTTACCAGTGACGTGTGATAGTGATGCACCACGATTGATTCCCCTTCAATAGACCTTCACATTGATGCTCCTATAATACAATACCGAGCTCCGAGGGACATGCATGGATCACAATCCTATACAATATGCAAAAATTACATCATACACAGAGAGTTCAAACACAGGTTTACTAGGTTTCACAAATGCGATTGAACTTTTAGTCTCTAACTCACTAGGCCACTATACGTTTTATTAAAGAACATATATAAAAGTGTTTGATGGCCATTTGGCATTTCAATGGACACTAACAATAACAAATTCGACCATACTCTAAAAATTTGTAATTTCAATGAATCCAATAGTATGAGGTGATTCTAGTTAGACCATTCATATTTCACTAAAATTTTTATGAAAAACATGGGCAAAAATGTTTTATATCTTCAAAAAATTGAAATCACAAATAGAATCAATCTCCTTCCTTGTGAAAATAGAGATAGACCACATCTTCAATGGAATATCATGCATCAAGCTATTGATTATTTCTCCTTCAATAAATCAACAAATTATGGGACTTGGATGGAAAAGCATGTAAATTTATGGGTTTTTCAAGAATTAAGAAAGGAAGAGCAAAGAATGAAATTTCAAGACATCACTAATCTCATTGTTATGGACAGATAGGTTCAGGATCCAGCTTATATTCCCAAAATCTTATGAGATGAAGAATTTGAAACCCATGGATGGATACAAGGGTAAACAAGTGTGGACGTCTATATTAGTTCACCATACGATTCTTCAACTCTTTAATCTTTCACTATTATACGAGAACACACAAAGATCCAAGGGGTTTATATCTCTCACTACATCCTCCTTACTGTTCTTGATATATCATATGAATAATCCTCATAAATATTAATCTCATTGATTTCTGATACTTTCATGTTGTCCTCAATGACTAAAACCTTCTAATACATCCACATATTCATTTTCATTCTCTCTAAACTGGTTGATATGTGAATATATCCATAACCTCCTTATGCTAATCTTGCCTAGCTCCCATAGGAATAAGCTAAGGTCTATTGATATGATTGATTAAGTCTTGATCCCTATTGGGATATAGGGAAATTCTTTCTCCTATGGAATTTGTCTCTAAATATTTAATGAACCTCAAGCATTTTCCTTGGTTATTGTTTGTCATTTTTAACATAAAAGTATGAAGGGTACATCATTTGCATTCCTAGATGAAGCATGCAGCTCTCATTGAAGTATACATGTCTCTACATTCTTCTCTTTACCAATACTTCATTCATAGGCATGTAATATCCACATTTCCCCAACCTCAACCTCTATCTTCTTTTTCAATATAGTGCTTGCAAGCTTACTCCATTCTACTTGGATGGAATGGAATTGTGGAGAGCAAAGTCATCTTATCCAATCCTCATCCTATGGTATCCAATCCTCATTCTTGAATTCCTCATCCATCTAATGCTTCTTGTTTGTTCTAGAAGGAATACTCTCTCCATGGGTCTTATGCACCTCTCCCTAAGAAAATCTCTTTTCCCTACCTCATTTCCTACTACTACATCTACTTGCTTTTTTTACTTCACCAACTAATGCCACATAATGTAAAGATGGCTCAAATAATGAAGCATCTCGTACTCACAATCTCTACTCAAGATGCACATATTAAATCCCCCCTCTCGCTTCCCTAGGATGAGTACAATGATTTGCTGTGTGTCTATATTAATTGCAATCAGATATACTATTGGGATTTATGTTCCTCAATAGGTGCCTATTCTCTTGAGACATTATATCTAGGTTCACTCTTTTGTTGACCTATCAAAGTAGTGGACCTATTTCAAAAGGGTTTGACTATAATAAACTATAAGAGATTTGAACTCAGAACATCCCAACTAGGAGTTTGATGGGCTAACCACTTGCCCCAAAAGCCATGGTTGAGGATTAATTCCTAATCCTCCCTCTTAGGGTGTAGTTTAACCATTTCCCACTTGTCAAGGCTGTGGTCAACCAGAGATTTGAACTCACAACATCCCAACTAGGCATTTGACGGGCTAACCACTTGCCCCAAAAGCCATGGTTGAGGATTAATTCCTAATCCTCCCTCTTAGGGTGTAGTTTAACCATCTCCCACTTGTCAAGGTTGTGGTCAACCATCTCCTACCTCTCACTTTATTAAATTCTTCCCCCCTTGGTTGATCTTTGTCCTCAATGATCTGCTCTTGTATCCCTCTAGCCTCAGCGATCAGCTCTTGAACTCCCTAGGTCCCTTGAGTTTCAACCTTGTTCACAACCTTGGTGTCTTGAACCCTATTCTCAACCTTTGTATCTTGAACCTCGTTCTCACCCATGTTAGGTATCTTGAACCCTCAATCAAGTACCATGCACTGTGTCTCAAGGCTTCACACTTCCTAGATAACTTAATGGATTCGAAACATTTGTTTTGAGAGCTTTGGAATGACATCTTAGATGCCTCAATCCAACCTATGGATTGAGAGATACGCTCCAATCTTTCTTGAGTGGAATTCTCAAAGTGTCACCTTCCCCCTTAGTACCCTTTCACATGATAGAGTGCCGAAGCACATTTTTTAGAGGCCATTGGGTCCATCTACCTTGCCCAAGCCTACTTCCTAGGCTTTGATACCAATGTAATGGATTATAGGAGATTTGAACTTATAACCTCCCAACTAGGAGTATGATGGGATAACCACTTGCCACAAAAGCCATTGTTGAGGATCACTTCCTAATCCTCCCTCTTAGGGTGTAGTTCAACTATCTCTTACCTATCAAGGGTGTGGTCAACCATCTCCTAATTATCACTTTATTACATTGACAGTGGGAAAAATCCTTATGAACTATGCAATCACTAACGTAGAATCCCTAAAAGCAGAGGCTCTGCTATTTACTTGAGGGTTCTTAGTAATAAATTTTAATTTTCTCCATTCACCTCTATTCGAATTAGTAACCTCTACACGTATATGGAATTCTTTAGATTTTATTTTAACTTGCAAGATTGAAGCCATTATTCATATCAATTTCTCAATCTTAAGTAAATTAAGAAGAGATCTTGAAACATTTTGAGAGCTTTCTATTTACCCTCAAAAACTATGAGGAATGCTCCAATGACATTCCCTTCTTATAGTTTCATGGTCTCTGCTACATGCTAAAGGACATTGAGACTATCTTCTTTACCATAAGTCTATAAAAGGAAGGATTTCCAACCATCCCAAGAAGTCTTATCATGTTTAATACATGCAGTGTTTAATTGATTCAAGACCTTTTCCATAACATAGAGTTTGGTGTCTTGAATTTTGAACCTATTATTGTCATATGTACCACAAATAGGGCATGATCCTTGATATGCCTTATTACTTCCTCTATCCTCTCTTGAAGAAGACTAAAAAACATGAAATTGTATTCCACCATTACATCTTAGTCAAATAACCAATTATCTAACAACAAAGCTAAGGCCACTTAGAAATAGGTATGGTGGCATATAAGCGCTTCCTATGCCAAACCAAAATCCTCATTGGGGGCCAACAAAACATGTGATGTGGGATAATCTCCAATGGACTTTTCCTCTTTTGGATCCCAAACAACTCAGAAGAATGGATCTAGTCTAGTCATTGGGTCAAAGTACCCTAGATTCTTGAACCTTTCACTTCCATTTTATGAAACTTCTTGATCCAATCAAAAGTAAGACTTCTTTCCAAAAAATACATGAATCTTCTCTTGAAAATCACTCTTTTTAGAAATTAATGAGCCAAGAATATAGTCTCTCTCACTTTTACAAAATAGAGGGTATAATCCTTCAAGAACACCACAAGCACAACAAGATAGGAATTTAATTTGAAAAGGGTCCGAAAATTGAGAAAACTCTCTGTTCCTCCTCAACTCAAGGAATAAAGAATACAACCAATGGAGTGTGAAAGTTACTATCATAGGATTCACCTAAGAGAAACTCACTTTAAGACAATGTGATCTATGTGAGAATAGAGTCACTACCATGCAACTCTCTTTTGTTTGCTAGCTCATGCAATGATCCTCTTTCTCCAATATTGTATGTCTACAAATTTCAAATTCTTAATTCTATGTAGCTAATAAGTTCCCAAGACTTGACATTTGATTATGAGTGAAATGTGTTCATCAAAACCTCCTCTATCTGCATAGATCAATCCTAAATGATACATTAACATTAGTTCATAATAAAGACATAAGATCATAAAATATAAAATATAAATGACTAATAGAATTCTTATGTTTCTAATCCTCGTGTCTTGAAAATGAAGAATTTCCAATTCAACCTCTTTTGGAAGGTCAATTATATAACTAATGAATCTAAAACACAACATTAAGCATTATAATCTAAATATTCCATCCAAAGAATATTGACCTCAAAGTGATTCCTTCCTCCTAGCTTTGAAGGAAAAAAATGTAGATCTTATCGTTGAAATCAATATTGACCAATCAATAGAGATAGATCTCACTCTTCAAGGTATTCCTTCATCCACTTCATGTTTGTTGTCTCAATTACTAAAATTGAATCCTACTTTTTGTCTATGATGTTATTCCTACTAGATTAAAGGAAGTATAAATTTACCATGATTTCTCATCAAATCAAATAAAAATATGATCCCCATCATCCTAGCTTATTTTATTGCATTACTCTTACAGTGGATCATCTTTCCTTGATGATTGGACTAAACCCATGCATACTATTGGGTACTTTCATTTGCCGATATACAAATACTTACTATTATCTAAAATAAAATCCTTTTAAAGACACGGCAAACATCACACCTGTACGATTATGATTTTGCATATAGACACCTGTTCAAATGCACACATAATACCTCTCCATTAAATAGCATTACACATAGTAGAGTATGTCCAATAATGATTTTATGCTTGCATGCATATATATTTGTGTGCATGTATGTGCCATGGTACAAAAAGTAGCAATGAAACCCTTTTTTTCCTTCAGACCTTTTGAAGCTATGTTCTGTGTGACTACATGATTGGAAAAAGAATACTATTTGTTTACAATCTTTTGTGGCTTCCTTAAAAATTCTTTCTGGCATGCAGAGCTCATCAACTCGAATCTTTTATTGCGCAAGAATTGACATAATGCATTGAAGTTTGACAGTTCTACACATTCAATGTTTGTTTTACCTATGTGCTTCTTATAGTATGTGTTTTCAGTGCTACTCTTTGCAATTGCTCTTATAACCCTATTCAGCCTCTGATCCATAGACAGATTCTATTGGATCAATCCATGTGAGCATTTGAACAAGGTTACCTATTTTGTATCACTTACACAATCATTGGTAGAGGGATGGCTTGATGGCTTTTAGTATGCTCTAAATGAGGCCAGAAAAAATAGCATTCATCTGGATGATGACCGACATTCCAGATTTTCTTCTTATAAATTTTGGCTCTCTTCTTTCGTTTATTTATCATAGTATGAGCTCTTTCTTTCCCTATGTAAATCCATCTTGCAATATTGGAATCACATCAATTCAGAGATGGAAAGATCTAACTTCCTATTGTTCTATTTTTCATCCAGCTCTCTCTCAAGAAAGAAAAAGACAAAAGTCCTATTTTATGCACATAGGGCTGCTAAAGGGAGCGTTCATGCATCATTTTGAAAGGCATAATGAGCATGGAAAACCCGGTGATTTCAAGTTCTTCCTAATGAGAGGATTAGTAGACACAACAATCAAGAAATCAATGCATTAAATTCCAGGCCAAAGCCGATGTCTTAATTTTCTGGTCCACTTCATAAATCCATGAAGATCAAGATAGATAATGCTTGTAAGACAGTACAACGTCCCAAACTTAATGAATCATGCATCCCCATGTTACAATCCCTCTTGGATTATCAAAAAAGAAAAACATTTTTGCTTTGAGAGCTAATAATAATATCAAAAGTGGCTATGCACTCATTCCGATTGCAGAACTAAGACTCATCCAATGCACATCTCAGAGATGAATCCAAGAAAAAGAACTAAGCCCACGTATAGACTACTTGAAGACTGCAGACTCATGAGGTCCATACACAGAAAAATTTATTAGTTCACTTATCATTTGTAATAAACACTATGCTTGCCTGTCTTTACCCTACCTGGAAACAAAGATGCTCTCCATCCCTACAATTCATAGGTTCTTGTCATTCTCCTACTAAGTATCTTATTGGCAATTGTCTGCCACTAATCAGCCATCGACCGGATCTGGATATTCACACCAAAGATGTATGAGCAGGCACTGTTGCATGTAGTAGCCACATGCCTCTACATAATTTTCAGAATAAATGAGAGTTAATGGTTGAGTATCCATTTCATGCATACATTTGTCAAACTATTGCTGATAGATGAGGAGAATATTAAACCTTCAGTGCTCATAAAGTTGCAAAACAAAATTTTCCAAGAATTCCGGCTAGGCTTCCATGCGTAAATTACAATAAAGAATAAAGATACATTTTGTGTGAAGCACAGAGGATCAAATTAATACAGAGAAGGTTGAAAAATTGCCTGGCAAACAAGAACAGAATCCTGCAACAAATTTCTCAAGTGGAGCTAACTGAAGATGAAATAATGAAGTGCTTGTCCTCTGGTTGTTGTGCTTCAACAGTACTGTTGAGGATTTGTACCCTAGACTGCACTCTAAATAAAATTCAGGTTCAAAAATTTCCTTTTAGAGAAAGCTATCCACCATTTATTTTGCTTGCCATTCGGAAGATATGCTCGTTCCATCAACCGTCCACTGGTCTCTTCCCTTAGCTGCTTCAAGTAGCTTCTTAGCAAGTCTGAAACGATCATCCGTATCTTTAACACATGTATAAAAACAAATGCAAGTTTTGAATATAGAAAGCTTTCCAGAGACCTAAGTATCATTATACAATTTTTCTTTGTGCAGGGATTCACTATGTAGTGAATTTCTCTCAATCAGTGCCAAAAATGCTGACCTAGAGCATCAGTTTAGAGCTCGAAGACTCTTTAAGAAGTAATATCATAAAATAACAGGATGTAGCTGAGTCATTAAGCTTAAACTTTGACAGATCCGCAATCTTACCACCTTCTTCCTGAGATGATGGAGCGGTGAACAAGCCCCCTAGAGAAAATCCAGGCTCCCCAGGGATAGGAAACTCTTCAAGACCCAATGTAATCACAGCTTTTGTTCCTTCAGCCTCAGTTTTGCAGTTTTCTACCCTTTTAAGAGTCATATTTATATACAATGTTAAGTATACCAAGAGTTTGTCAGCAGAACTTTTGACATCAAACTTGCGGAAAAAGATATTGGCACGAAAAAATGTCATTGCTTCATCAATAATGTCTATCTTATCTGGAAGGAAGGAGAACGAAACAAGATTCATTTAGAAAATGATAAATAAATTTAAAAGATCCTTCACACAAGCATACAGGAACAAAAAAAAAAAATTCACCTGGATCAGCTGCTGGTGCAGGTCCTCTGATGTGACTTTTTAAGGGCAGAAGAGGGCATCCACATGCATATTGGATCCCTTCCAAATTTATAAATGAAGAATGATATACCTAAAATCAAAGCAGACTACTTTCATAAGCCAAAATGTTAAGTACAAGAGGTTTGGCCCAACTTTTTTTAAGCGGGCATTCTAAGAGTAACTCAGCTGCTTGAAAGAACTTAGAAATTTTGGACATGTAAATTCATATATGCAATAAAAATAAAAATAATGCCTAAACATAATACAAGAAAAGGCATAACTAAATCTGAAACAAGCATATAAATTTGCACCAATCATCTAAAACAAAGACAAAGAAGTAAACTTTTAGAAAATACGTCAATGGGGCAACCTTCCACTAGGGACCCCACCTGCAGGTTTATAAAATTTGGTCTTGGGAATGGTCAGAAATGGTCCCATTTCTAGGAAATGGTAAGAAAATATGGTTAAAGAATTTTATTACATAATGTGATAGAGCTCATTGTGAGCTATCCAATCATATATAGCACTTGGGTGCTTGGCATCTATAGCTAGGTCAAAATTCAAATCATAATTTCAGATACGATGTGAAAAGCACTTCAAATTTTGAAAAGCAAATTGTACACATGTCATAATCCTATTGAAAGTGTATTTTATAATCCAATGGTTATTAATTATCCATGTGGCAATAGGAAAGCAAGGCAGGAGCAAAAAGCAACTATTTGCGAAGCATACGGAAAGCCAAATTACGCTTTCTTGTAAAAGTTCATGCCATCAGCTTTTTTGAGGCTTTTCTGCCAGCTTTTTGTGGGGCTTGTTGCTCTATATAAAGAGCAGTTGGGGCACATACATATTATCACTGAGGTGGAGCTCTTCATGAACTAGGGTTTGGAGGTGGAGTTCCTTCAATATGGAAGAGGCGGAGGTGTGTTGCTTCATCAACTTCAAGGTGTGCAGTAGCTTGTACCTTCATAGTTGTGAGTCTTTTCATTATCCTTGCTTGGAGGAGCTTATTTATCTTGGAGCATACACTACAGCCTTTGGAGATTTCTTCGCTATCTTGTAACTTCAATTATGGAATGTATAGATTAGATTTAGAGCTTTGCTCCTTGCATCTCTCTCATGTGCAGTCTTCTCTACATATTAACCCTATTTTCCCTGTCTCTATATTAATTGTGGACCCAAAAACCAACACAAACATATGCAGAATGACTTGTGCTTTGAAGTATGGAAGATTAAAGATAGACCAGGAGATTCGCCTACAAAGGGTCTCAATATATCAATGGATACTCAATTCCAAGATTCAATCATTCTGGCATATCATGCAAGGCACCAGTCAAGTTATCTATCATGGGGGATATCAAACAGGCCATCTTATGAGATGAAGAATGATTTCCTATGTCATCCCCTTCTAGTTAAACATCCCTCTTTGCACCTTGTGTATTGAATTTTACCAGGAGGTACCCACTCCATTAGATTTCTAGTGACATTGTTTTGATCACCTTCTTGCATTTTCACTTGATAGTATTATCTTTCTCCAGTTTTCTTTCACCTTATACAGACATTATATGAGATCATTGGTCTCATGGGTTATCTTGGCCTTTAAAAGATGTCAATAGATTGTTTCATTTTATATTACTTCCATTCTTTTGCAAAGGACATAAAGCATCCAAGAATAACGAATAAAAATCACAATGAAACCAATCCTTTAGAAAATTAGATCTATTCATGAATCTAAAAATGGCAGTCATTCAGAATCCTTGATGAGATAAGGCCTAATTTAAAACTTAAAAAAGTGTCAACTATGAACCCACTACAACAAGAAGACACTAAACGTGGTACTTAACTGAATGGAAGATAAATAAAGTCCACAAATTTCAAAGGGCTTGTCCTTTGCTCTAGATAAATGGCTTGCCTTTTCAAGAAAATTTAAAAAAAATGCCAATAAAGCAATAATGAAGATTAGTCCATACTGATGATGAAACCATAGTCACAGGGGGACGCGTCCCCGAGCCTGAGGGATGTCGGGACGCCGTCCCCCTCCTCAAAATATATGGGACACTCAGCCGGGACAGCTGGCGTCTCTCTTTTTTTGTGTCACAAGGGGACGTCCCCTGGATGCCATTTCGGGACCGGAACCTATTATGACGCCAATCCGGGACGGGTCGCCGAAAATGGTAAGCAAAAATAAGTTTTGAGAAATCTAATAACTACTCAAAAGGGGTTTATCACTACTCAATAGTGTACTCTCTACTTCAAAGCCATTTTTCTATATGAATTATGATACCAAGTTAAAAGCATAAATATTAATTTTTCTTCATAATGGCACATATATATATTATACATATCATAAGCATAAAGTACTACCAAGTAATAGTCGACATTACGTTGAGTCTCTTCGTATTAAGTCTCTAAGAAAGATATTTCATGCTCTTTTTTTTTCCTCTCTCTCTCTATCTCTCTCTCCTAGATTAAAGAAGAGGATACTAGATTAAAGAATCTCAGTGTATATCAATGTATATCTACAGTGCGTCAACAACACATCACATGTTTTTATATATTTTGTTGGGGTAAAGGCCCTAAATGACCCCTCATAGTTGTACACTTGTGTATAGGCCTTTAAAAGGCTGACTATAGTCATTTTTATTCTTTTGGCCAAGTTCAGTGTGAACTTGGTCAGGTCCTATAAATAATAACCTAAACTAAAGTTAGGGTCTCTTCTTCTTTTGGAGAACCCACCAAAGAGCTGCGCCTCCCTTCTTCTTTTTCAATCTCCCTCTCTCTCTCTCTCACCTGCGTGTGCTGCTGGACACTCACCTGCCTGCTGCTGAGTCAAGAGATGCTCCATTTGAGCTTCTCCAGAGCTTCTCCATCTGCTGAATACTCTCTCTTTCTCCAACAACTGGTATCAGAGCTCTGTTGAGGCATTAGAGAAGCTGCGTTTCAATTTTCAGCAGGGTTTTTCTTCAGATTTTGCAAGATCTTCACGTTTCATCGCAAAGAAGGTGCCCAAAACAGCGACATCAGCATTTTTGGAGTGTTCTACTTCAGTTTTTGCAGGTTTTTCTGAGTTTTGTCGCGAAGAAAAGGGTTAAAAGTGCAGCACCACACCTTTGGAGCAGCATAAACTTCTTTTCACGTGATATTCTTCGATTTCATCGCGAAAAAACTCTTCCTCTTTGTCTTATTGCTCAAAACAGGCTATTTCCACGTGTTTTACATGTGTACACAAGTGTTCCACAGTCCAAAACAGCAATATACAGGTTTAACATTTCATGTATTGAAGTGTGGCATGAGAAATTTGCTTATGTACAGCAAATTGTGGGATTTTCTCTGAATTTTTCAAAATTCTGAAGAGAAAATTTGGGGCTTTTGCTCCCTTTTGCTCCTAAAGGCTTCCTTACAGCCTTATGTATACACTTTGAGGTCAAGAAAAGTCAAATTTGCTGATTTGAAGCATAAATTGACTTGCTGGAATTTTCTGGAGGTAAATTCAGAAAATTACAGATTTTAATCTTGTGGTCCAACTGGTCTGTTTTGCTCCATTTTGCTCCCACAACAGTTTGAAGCCATTGTGCATCATTTTTGGGAAGTGATACTCTGATTTGGTGCATTTTTGCCCAAATTTCAGCCTATTAACTTCTTCATCGTGCAATCATGGCGTCATCCTCCTCAGATGTGAAGAATCTATTTGAGATTCGACGTTTTGAGGGAACAGGTTTCGATTTGTGGAAGGAGAGAATGCAAGGTATTCTCTTCTTGAAGGATTATGATAAGGCTTTGGAAGCTGAAAAACCAGAAGATATGTCACAGGAATCTTGGCTGATCTTGAACAAGAAAGCTGTTACGTATATCAAGATGGCCGTCTCTGATGAGATCTTGGTAGATCTCAAAGGGCTGACCTCTGCTTCAGAAATATGGGCAAAGCTGAAAGCAACTTATGAGAACACTACGCCTGTGAACCAAGTGCATTTGATGTGGAAGCTTGTTGGTATGCAACTTGATGAGTCCAAGAGTGCAGCTGAACACTTATCCCTCTTTACAGGTACTTTGTCACAATTGCATGACTCAAGTATGGCTGCTTTTGATGACAAACTTAAAGCCATCTTCTTGCTTATGACACTTCCTGACTCTTGGGAGACACTGGTAGTCTCATTGTCCAATAACCCCAACCTGACCTTTGATGGTGTTAGGGGTTCTGTACTTAATGAAGAGATCAGGAGAAAAGCAAGTGGTGAAGGTGGAAGCTCAGCTAACATGGTTAGAGGAAGGACAGATAAGAGAAGTAATAATGCACAAAGGAACAAGAGTAAGAGTAGGGAAAGAGGTAATGGCAGCAAAGGTAAAAGCAATGATGTGACTTGCTATCAGTGTGGCAGGAAAGGCCACAAGAAACCTGATTGCCGCTATTACAAGGCACAGCTTGAAAGAAATAGGAATGTTGGAGATAAAAAGAAGGGCAAGAAAGAAGACAAGACTGATGCACAGGACATCCAAAAGGACAAAGAGAAGGTCAATGTGGCTTCTAATGTAGTCATAGAGGAGCTGTCAGATGTGGAGGATATTTTGTGCACTACTTTATCAGCTGATGATACTTATGCATGTGATTTCTCTCTGTGACTCTGATGCTTCTTTTCATGTGACTCCTATCAAGGAGTGCTTTTCTACTTTTACTGCAGGCAATCATGGCCATGTATACCTTGGAAACAATCATGCTTGTTCCATTGAGGGTATAGGCACAGTGCATTTCTCTACAAATGGCACTAATGAGCTGGTTTTGCATGATGTACGTTATGTATCAGGGATCAAGAAAAGCTTACTCTCTGTGGGTCAAATGGATATGCATGGTTATAGCATTCTCTTTGAGAGAGGATCATGGAAAATGACAAAGGGATCAAGGCTGATTGTGAAAGGCATAAAGAAGGGAACTCTCTATTGCTTGCATGGGAAAGCCTTATCAGGCAAGTTCATTGCTTTGGCTGAAGTTCACTCCCATATGGAGTTGTGGCATAAGAGACTTGGCCATATGAGCCAAAAGGGTCTCACTAGGCTTTGTAACTTAAAGAAGCTTGATGCTAAAGGCACAAAGCTTGATTTTTGTAATGAATGTCAATATGGAAAGCAAGTGAAACGTTCCTTTTATTCTGGTGTGTCTCGTAAGTCTTGTGTACTTGATCTTGTTCATTCTGATGTATGTAGCATGCCCACCAAATCTATGGGGGGTGCTTTGTATTTCATCTCTTTTGTTGATGATTTTTCTAGAAAAATTTGGGTTCAATTGCTTAAATCTAAGGATGAAGCATTTGCTGCATTTAAGCGTTTTCATGCATTTGTGACCACCCAAACAGGTAGAAAGCTGAAATGCTTGCGTACAGACAATGGTGGTGAGTATACAAGTGCTGAATTTCAGAAATTTTGTGAAAAATTGGGCATTAAGAGGGAGCTTACTGTTCCATACAGCCCCTCTTCTAATGGTGTGGCTTAATGCTATAATAGGACACTTTGTGAGAGGGTGAGATGCATGCTGTCCACAGCTAATCTCCCTCATGGATTTTGAGGAGAGGCACTCAAAACTGCAGTACATATTTTCAATAGATCCCCTCACATGTCCTTGAAAGGTGACATCCTTGAAGAGGTTTGGTCTGGCAAACCTGCTTCATATGATCACTTACGTGTCTTTGGCTGCGAGGCTTTTGTGCACATAAGGTTGGAGCTGAGAAACAAACTTGATGCTAAGTCCATAAAAGATCTCTTCATGGGATATGGTGAAGAAGGTGAAATGGGCTACAGAATTTGGATACCTCAGCTCAAGAAAGTTGTACGCAGCCGGGATGTTGTTTTTAATGAGGCAAGGCTGCTTCAAAATAGTTGTGCCTCAAAGGATGACCATAAAAGGGTCAGATTTCAGCATGACCAGCCACCTATTAGGCCTGATTTTGTTCCTCAGGATGCACCACAAAGGACTGAAAATATTGATGATCCAGTGGTTTTTGAGCCAGATCATGCTGGACAGCAAAATGACGCTCCTAATGGGCATATGCAGCCACCTATTCATGCTGAAAACAGGGCTGGAAATGATATGCAGCAGCCCATTAACAATGGACATGTTGATATACCTCCTGATGTAGATCCATTGCCAGATAATGTGGATCATTGGGTAAGAAGACCTACACGTGCTAGGAGGCCAATGAACAGATATGATCCCTCTATACATTACATTATGTTATCATATGAAGGGGAGCCTCTCACTTATAAAGAGGCAAAGCTATGTGAGCACAAGAAGAAGTGGGAGTTAGCCATGCAGGAAGAAATAAAGGCCTTGCATACAAATGATACTTGGGATCTTGTTGAGTTGCCCAAAGGTAGGAAAGCCATTCCTAACAAGTGGGTATACAAAATCAAAACTATTGATGGCAAACCCAAGTATAAGGCAAGGCTGATTGCTAAGGGATATGCCCAAAAGGAGGGCATTGATTTCCAAGAGGTGTTCTCTCCGGTAGTTAAAATGACCACTCTACGTGTGCTATTTGCTACTACAGCTGCTTTGGATTTGGAGCTATTCCAAATGGATGTTAAAACAGCCTTTTTGCATGGTGACTTAGATGAAGAGCTGTACATGAAACAGCCAGAAGGATATGCCATTCCTGGAAAAGAGCATCTGGTATGCAAGCTGAAAACGAGCTTATATGGGCTGAAACAAGCCCCTAGGCAATGGTATAAGAAGTTTGATGCATTTATGCTCAAACATGGGTTCAAAAGAAGCCATGCAGATCACTGTTTGTACACTAAAAAGGATGAAGATGGCAGCCTAATCATTCTTGTGCTGTATGTAGATGATATGCTGCTGGCTGGGAAGAAAAAGGGCACTCTAAATGCTCTCAAGCAGCAGCTGAACTCTGAGTTCTCAATGAAAGACCTTGGGGAAGCTGAGCATATTCTTGGTATGCGAATAAAAAGGGATAGGCAGCAGCATACTTTGCATTTATCCCAAGAAAAGTACATTGATAAAGTACTGGACAGATTTAATGTGGCTGATTCTAAGCCTCTTGGAGTGCCATTGCAACCACATGTCAAGCTTTCCAAAGATGACTGTCCCAAGGAGGATGATGCAGCCAACTACATGAAGAGTGTTCCATATGCATAAGCCTGTGGTTCACTTATGTATGCTATGGTTGCCACTCGGCCAGACATTGCTCACGCAGTGGGAGTTGTTAGCAGGTTTATGGCTAATCCTGGCAAAGCCCATTGGGAGGCAGTCAAATCTATCTTGAGGTACTTGAAAGGGACCAAGAATAAATGTATTTGCTATGGCAAAGATCCATTGGAGCTGAAAGGCTTTTGTGACTCTGACATGGCTGGTGATGTGGATACTCGTAAATCGACAAGTGGATATATATTTACTCTTGCAGGAGGTGCTATTTCATGGTGTTCTAGGTTGCAAAAGATTGTTTCTCTGTCAACTACGGAAGCTGAATATATTTCAGCCACTGAGGCTTCCAAGGAAGCCATTTGGCTGGCACGTTTATGCTGTGAGTTTGGTTTGCCCAGCAAGGCACCTATGCTTGGATGTGACAGCCAAAGTGCTATATGTTTAGCAAAGAATGCCATGTTCCATGCACGTACAAAGCACATTGATGTGCGGCATCACTTCATTCGAGAAGTGCTTGAGGATTGCCTTATCACATTGGTTAAGGTCCATACGTCACAAAATCCTGCAGATGTTCTTACTAAGTGCTTGTCCAAAGCACAACATCAACTATGTATACAGATGGTGGGAGTCACATAGCTTAAAGGCGTCATTTATGCCTTTAAGTGGAAGGTTGTTGGGGTAAAGGCCCTAAATGACCCCTCATAGTTGTACACTTGTGTATAGGCCTTTAAAAGGCTGATTATAGTCATTTTTATTCTTTTGGCCAAGTTCAGTGTGAACTTGGCCAGGTCCTATAAATAATAACCTAAACTAAAGTTAGGGTCTCTTCTTCTTTTGGAGAACCCACCAAAGAGCTGCGCCTCCCTTCTTCTTTTTCGATCTCCCTCTCTCTCTCTCACCTGCGTGTGCTGCTCGACACTCACTTGCCCTGCAGCTCAGTCAAGAGATGCTCCATTTGAGCTTCTCCATCTGCTGAATACTCTCTCTTGCTCCAACATATTTCACTTTGAAAGACTTACTTTTATTATTTTCTTGTTTATTTGTGCTCTTATAAGCTAACAAAATCCTTATGAATGGTTTCACTGTCCCCGGGACAAGTCACCGTCCCCCGATGACTATGGATGAAACTTCCTTTAACACACAATGATGCACTCATTCTCTTCGATAGGATTTAATCCAAAAGAGGCACCTCCTAGTAGATTCCATGTGTTTTTACCAGTGTGACAAGTTGAAAGAAGCTTCCTCCATGTTGATGAAATTTGCTCTACTCTGAATGTAATATAGCCTGCCTTCAACATATATATGTTTGGTGCTCTCCTCTGACTATGCGGATCCTGACGGGCTTCAAAGGAAATTAGGATGGACTGAATCAGAGAGAAGTTTATAATATACAAAAGCGAGCTAAAAATGATTGTCAAAAAATAAGCCTGAACCTGAAGCTGAAATTCCTCAACAATAGAGGCTGAAGCTGAGTTAGAATTGTTTGAGTTTGAGGTTTGCAGAAGCATGCGAACAGCACAAAGAAGAAGATGTAGCTTGGAGCACAACACACAATATTGAATGTATTACCAAGTGAATGTACAAAGATAAGTACCTCGTTAGCGTTATAGGCGTATATACAAGACCGGGGGGAAAAAAGGGGGGGTGGGAGGGGGACTCCGAAAAAGGGAAAAAAGTGCCCCAGCGGTCCTAAATGTGTTCACACACATCACTACCAAAATATATCAACAAATCCCCCCTAGGAGTGATGCAATGAACAAGGAGCTTGCACTCATATATAAGGAAGTGCCAAGCTATGTGGAATAATCCACAAAAGGAAGTAAGCCCAAAGCTTTGTGGAAAGCTTCAAACTTCTCCCTATGCAAAGCCTTTGAGAAAAGGTCTACGGCATTCTTCTATGTGGGCACATATGCCAAACTGATCTCTCCAACAAAGAACCTCTCCCTGACATAATGATAGTGCACCTCAATGTGCTTAGTGTGAGCATGGAACAGAGTGTTCCTCGCAACTGCGAATGCCCTTTGACTGTTAGTGAAGATGGTGGTGGCAGAATACTGACCAACACCCAAATCAGCCAAAAAGCATCAGAACCACACACACTCAGCGGTCGCTCTGAAAGCTTTCCTATACTCGGCCTCACAACTAGAAGTGGCAAGAGTAGCCTGCTTCTTGCTCAACCAAGATATGCATGAGCTACCATGCATGAAGCAAAAACCACTGGTGGACACACGAGTGTCATAGCAACTAGCCACTCAAAGTAAGAAAAAGCATGTAAATCTAGTGATAGTGATCCCCCCTTGGGATAAAACAATCCAAGTAGCCGAGTACCACTCAAGTAGCGAAAGATGCGCTTAACCGTCTGCCAATCCTCGACATCTGGGCAATGCATAAACCTACTCATATGAGAGATAGCAAACTGAATATCAGGCCAGATAATGCATATATAAATCAAGCATCCATCAGCCTGTTGATAGAGAACAACATCAAATGCATCTCCAACATCATGAAAAGTAAATTGTAAACTTATTTCCATAGAATGGAAATAGGTTTGCAATCCTCAAGGCCAAAACTCTGCAATAATGTGTCAATATATTTTGTTTGACATAAAATGCGCCATCAACCTGCATAAACTGAATGCCCAAATAAGGATGCAAATGCCCCAAATCTGACATCTCAAAAGAGGCATGCTAATCGATCTTAAAATCAGCAATATGCTTCCCATTAGGACCAATGGGCATCATGTCATCAAAGATCAGAAGAAACATAGACATCAATGATCAGAAGCACATCATTTGCACGCTTAACATATAAAGTGCTCTGAGTTGGATTATTCTCAAAACCATGTGCAATCAAGTAGGCATGTATCTTTTCATGCCAAGCACGTGATGCTTGCTTCAAACCATATAACGCCTTTTTCAACCACACTTTGTTCTCATGCCCTTTCTGCACAAAACCACATGGCTGAAATACATACACTTCTTCACGTAAAACACCATTCAGAAATGCAGTTTTAATGTCCAACTAATGTACATTCCAATGATGATGAGAAGCAAGTGCACAAATACTACGAATGGTATTCATTCATATGGGTGCAAAGGTCTCATCAAAATCAATGCCTCTTTCTTGAACATTACCTTTTGCAACAAGCCTAACCTTATACATGTCAACAGTTCCAAAGGCTTACGTTTCAGCTTATATACCCATTTAGTGCCAATGGCATTTTTGTCTGAAGGCAAGATTGTATGGCAGCCATCCAATTTTCTGAATTTGGTTCTTCATAAAAAAAAAAGGACTCATTCTCATCACAAAGACTAGAGGAAGCCATAGCATAGCAATCTCATGCAAAAGAAGCACTATGAGAACCTGAACAAGTACGATATGACAAAGGTGCATCTAATTTGCTATCTCGCAAAGTTGCACAAACCATTTAGCATAGTTTTTGCCTCCTCTGTATCAGCCCTCTCATCAATAAGTGCATCATGTAAATCTACATCAGAAATGGAATGATTTGCATCATCATGTGAAACCTGTAAAGGCTGAGAAAATGCCTCATTTGGACCAACACTTGATTGTTTGCCTGTAAAAAGAGGAAGCAAAGTGTCATAGATGTCTTTGGAGCTAATTGATGTCTCCCTAGTATATAAAAGTAATGGCTGAATTGCATCTTCCACAAAAACAACATCACAGCTAACCAAAATGTGTTTAGTCTATGGATGATACAAATGATAGCCTTTGCTTTCAGAACTGTACCCAACAAAAATACATTTTACTGCTTTATCATCCAATTTTATGCGTTGTTGTTCAAGCACTAATGCATATGCAAGACAACCAAAGACATGCAGATGAGCGACAGATGGCTTGCGACCATCCCAAGCCTCATATGGAGTGATAAGACTACAATGCTTTGGTGGGACACCCGTTAAGTACATATGCTCCACACATAATAGCCTCAAACTAGAAGCTATGTGGTAAAGCCTGACTTTTGACCATACACCTCGCCATGTCCATGAGTTACACGTTCTTCCTTTCATCAACTCCATTCTATTGAGGTATATACGGCATTATACACTGATGTTTTATCCCACGTTCACCCGGAAATGCATTAAAATCAGAAGACATGTATTCCTCCCCTCGATCAGGAACAGAGGGTGCCCATTTCACATGTTGACAGATTTTCAGCCAAAACTAGAAACTGTTTGAAGCACGTAAAAAAAACACTTTGAGACTTTGCTTTCAGTGGATACACCCATGCATGCCTCGAAAGATCATCAATAAAATTCATGAAGTAAAGGTAGTTCCCAAAAGAGGGTGTTCACATAAGACCACAGACACCACTCTGAACAAGCTTCAATTTCTCAGTAGCTCGAACTAAACCATCTTTTGGGAAGGAGGAACGCTTCATTTTGCCCAAAATACAACCTTCACAAACATGTTTACAAGGTGCCTCATGTTTGGGCAGAGAGGACACCATTTCAGATTTTTGTAGGTGTAGCAAACTAGCATAATTTAGATGACCAAAGCGTGCATGCCAAAGCTTTGCATCTCACATCGCCTAAGAATCTTGAATTGCACATATTGAATCATTCAAGGATTCTGCATATATACCAAAATGAATCTAGGCAAACCCCAAATCCACCCTCAACTGAAAGTGCAGCTACAAGCTCATGGTAGTCAACCACAAGACTATATAGCATATCAGCTCCATTATGCACAGTATCGACTCAATACTATGACATAATCTATGAGCTTTTACAGCCTACGACATAAAATGCCAGAAGCGATAATAACATCGCCAATTGACAGATCATGAACCGTTCATCTGCCATCAATAAATTTCACATCCAAGCCGATCTTGGCTAATGCTGAAACTAATAACAGATTTTTCTTGATCCCTGGCACAAACAAAGCATATGACAATGTGAAAGAACTACCATCAGTAGTAGTCATAATGATCTTACCGACTCCCATTACAAGATAAGAGGAGTTGTTAGCACATATGACAGTATTCCCATAGGGGTATGCTCAAATGAACCGAAGAAACTGAGTTGCGAGGTAATATGTTTGGTTGCCCCTCTGTCAAAGTACCAAACATCTGAGTCTACTGCAGACATACACTGTTTTGAGAAGACGGGCCATAACTGCAAACAGTAGTAAACGCCCATTCTTCATTCTACACAAGATTAGCATACTTTGTTTTAGGTGTAGAGGCCTCTATAACAACCATTCCGATCTTTTTTTCTTTGCCTCTTTTGCATCCAGTTTTGGACAACTCTTTATGACATGATAATTTCCTTTACAATATTTGAAAAACAGTTTCTTCTTTTCTGTTTTCTTCTCGTCTTTGTCTTCCTTTTTCGACTCTATAGAATTAGCAAATTTTTGCTTACTAGTAGATAAGTTCCATTTACCTTTGCCCTTCTGACTAGCTAAGAAAGGCTGATCTGCTACATGCATGATGGACATGTTCTCCTTGGACTGATCTTCCTACAACAAAACAGAGACTAACAGCTCAAATGCTAAGGCATTTGGATTGCCTTTCATCATCAACCAAAGAGTAGAAGCAAAAATCTGATATGAATCTGGAAGCCTATTAAGAACAGTCTATCAACTGCATCTTCAAATCTTTGATCTTTGTCAAAAAATTGTCCATAGAATCTCCTTCATTCATATTCTCACTCTCCAACTATTCTTGGAGGTAAGGAACACGAGCCTCATTTCTTGTGTCGTACAAAGTGGTAGTGTATCCCAAGCATCCTTTGTGTTTTGCAAGAGCGAATATGAGGGATAATGGCATGTTTGACGGACAAAGCTATCAATGCATGTGCCTGCGCATCTTTGCTATCCCAGCAATTTCTCTGTAGTGGGTGCAGCCGAAACCGAAGCACGAACAGGGACCTAAAGATCATCATCTTCAATGCCATCTGCATCATCTTCAATATCTATATTTGCAAGTGTAGAAGGCCGTTTTTCAACACCTTGCATAATATTCCACATCCCTTTTGCGACCAATACATGATGCATCATATATGCCTATAATGGGTGATTGGTACCATCCAACTTATCCTCAACAGCCAAAATATGGAATACATCATTGCTTTCAGCCATGGCCATTGATTAAAATACCTTGATGCAGAAAAATGATTGTATCTTAAAAAGTTGAAAAGAACTACCCTGTCGAGCTCGACTCAACATGAAGCAAATTTTATGGCGCTCGTATTGGCAAACCAAAACCTGTAAATATGTTTGGCACAAAAGGTCGAAATTGCATGTGCAAGCACTACGATAGTGCATTCGGAAGCCGAAACGAACTCGGATCGAAACTTCGGCACCACACAGCAAAGCTGTATTGAACTCCTAATCGCCCTGAGTATGCTCACCAATTTTTGTGCGATTCTGAGATTGTGACCGGAGGGGTGTCAACAACACCCTAGATGAAGTGGAGACCTACTCGGATACCAATCGTTGGAATTTGAGGTCTGCGCAAGCACGCCAACAGCACAAGGAAGAAGAAGAAGCTTGGAACACAACACACAATACTGAATGTATTACCAAGTGAATGTACAAAGATAAGTAACCCGTTAGGGTTATAGGCGTATATACAAGTCGGGGGAAGAAAACCTCCTAAAGAGGCAAAAAAGTGCCCCGACGGTCCTAAGTGTGTTCATACACATCACTACTGAAATATATCAACAAGAATCTCCTCCAGATGTAGAGGTTGAATAATGAAATAATTCCTCCATTGTGACTGAAACAAAACACTAAGAAAACACACAAAAATAAAGGTTGAAATGCTTAGATAGAGGTTGAAACCCTTCTCCAATCTTGAATCCTATCTTGAAGTGGGCTGGTCCTCAATGATAAGACTGAACAAGAAGTCCCGAGGTTGTTCCACATAGGTACTGAACTAACTCAATAAATTGAAGGACTTTACCAAGAATGCTTCAACTAGACATCAATTATGAAAAATTGATGTAGAATCTACATTAACACAAGGATATCTATAATAGCAATAATGATTAGGGTACAATCTCCAACATCAACAAGGCTGAAGCACTCCCTCCTCTTCAGGTATGCAGCAACTATACATCAGTACTATGAATAATTACAATGACCAGCCCAAACCTCTCTTTTATAGACAAGAAAAAAGTTTCAAAACCTAGAAAAGCTGATTTATAAAACAAGTTTTCAGAACAAAACTAAATTTCAAACCGATACTTTCCCAAAAATTGCTTTTCGGCCTAAAAACTCATACTAATTCCCTAAAAAACTAAAAAATTGTCTAGCTGTTCTCCTTTGCTTTGATGCTGAAATCCCAAGTTTTACTGGTTTTGGACTGAATTTTTACCAACTTTGACTTGATGGCCTCAATTTTCACTTGTATTTTGAAATTTAATGGAGTGCATCCAAAGTGTTATATGTACGTAAAAAGTTCTCTTGAAGCTCTACAAGCTTAGTAGACTTTTGATTTCTAACTTGGTTAAAACCTTAATTTTGGAGATGTACAAAACAAAATTATTCTTCCAACTTCAACTCTTAGGACATAAATTATGTAAGTGCGCTACCCATGAGGCTAATTTATAATGGGCAGGAATTTGCATAAAGCTAAACCCGCTTTGAATTTGACAAAAAAAGCTATCATAAGGGTATAGTTTTTGTTCTTTCTCATGTTTATTTTTCAATAATAGAAGAGAATTTGAAGTGAGAAACAGCCAATTGCTGATTTTGTTGGAAAATATGTATATATAAATGTACATGTAGAGAGATCACAGGGACTTGCAAGAACTTTGAAACATATGGAGATAAATTAAAGCAAAATACACAAAGCAAATTATATTGGATCCATGAAAATTACAACATGTTTACACAAAGTTATTGCATCGAATAGATGCTAAGAATTGGAAGTTATGTTGAAAAAGAAGATTTAACCTCCATGCAAAGACATGACTGTAGACCAACAACATCAAATGAAGTAAATTCAAATATAGAGATAATTGTAGAAGATATCTCTAAAGATCATAGATGGGAAAACCTCCATGTTGAATATTTTTATATTTCAGTAGTGATGTAAACTAACAAACTTAGGATTGTCGATAAACATTTTCCCCCCGTTTAGGAGGTTTAGGAATGTGGAACATTGTGCAGAGTGTTGAAATACGTCCTCTTACAACTACAAATGTTCAAAATGTAGCAGCTAAGGAGGTGGTGTTGATGATGTTTTAGATTCAAGTTTTGATGCAATTCCTATCTCAAGTCCTCTTGGAACTCCTATTTTGACCATGTCAACTACACCACGAACACTCCCAACCACTATAAAGGAACTTTGATGGGATAGCAAAGATGCAACGGAACATGCCTTGATTGTTTTGTCTTTCAAGCATGTGATTATTTCGCATATTCACTCATGCAAAAAAGCTAAGGACACAGGATACTCCTTCCACATTGTATAAGGCAAGAAATGAGGCTTGTGTTGCTTATCGTCGAAAACAATTATTTCGTGTTTATGCGCATAGTTGTCCCGTTATCAAGTAGATGTTGGAAAACAATGTCACATCAATCCAAAATCCATTTAGCGCAGAAACCCTAATTTTGGTACTTAGTCATTTTTGGCACAAAAATGGGTACATTTTTATGAGCCTATCTTGTAGAGCTTGAAGAGAGCTTTCCAATGGTATACAATATTCAGTCATCGAGATCAGATTTGGGAGAAAACCCTAACCCTAATTTTCTGCTGATTTAGGGTTTTTACCTCATTTGATAGCTCTCAGCATTAGGATCATAAAAATGTTGTCAGATCATTCATCAGGTAGTCAAAAGTGTGAAAAAGCAAGTCAAGAAGCTATTTTTAAAGTTAGCTAAAAGAAACTTTAAAAATAAAGCAAACTCACTTAAAAACTTGCGATCCACTTTTAAAAAAAGAACGATAGCTTTATTTTTGGCGATTCAGCTTTTGGGAAGAGATTTTTCGCATGAGATCTTTGGAGCCCATAAAAGAAGGGCTATAGTCACTTTTGAGTTATCCTACACCAATTGCAACGCAAGCTTTGGTCCCTCAGTAGAGGTGGTACTCTAGCACACATGGGCAGCCATGGTGCATTCTAGGAGCATGTTGAGGAGAAGCTATGGAGTTCTTGGAGAAGAGTGTGCTCACACTCTTGCTTATGGAGAGGACTTGCCCATCAGTAGCTTGGTGGTGTGGATCAGCCATCTACATAATGTTTTTGAAGATTGTCTTCTACATGAAGATTTCGGTGTACTTCAAAGACATCGGATGGAGGTTAACATAAGATTTGCATCTTATGTTAAGAATTCAGGTACATATTCTCTTTATGCACACAGGTACTACTTGGAGCTTATGGAGGCAGTAACATCCATATCAAGAGGAGTCCTATTCGGCATATCTAAAGGAGAATCAGTACATGCATGCTATATGCACATTCGGATGAGTGTTAGAGAAGGTGTGTTCACATGAGTATGAGGATTTCTGGCAGCAACATGTTAGCATTCTATGTTAATTCTGTAAGTATGTGATCTTTCACATACACATCTGATTTAGGGACTTCCATAGCCTAAAATCAGATTAGGGTTTGCTGAATATCAGTTTCTTACTGATCTTTCCTCTTTCTATCACTCATATTCACTCTTCTACAACCTATCAGGTCATACATCTCATACATATTCAGATTTCTGTCCCTACATCTGAATATTCTTGTAAATTTTATACATACACTCATCCATCTATTTTTGTTCACATACAATGGTTGAAGTTTTGCTCCCACATTGTAAATTGACATTTGTATATATGATAGTGTGAGTAAGCAGTGGCTTACATAACACTTTACACATGTTGTTTAATCTCTCTCTATCTTTGTCTCATCATTGTATGATTAAGTGTGGTATGTTCATGTTTTGTCAATATTGGAAGATTGCTGTGTTGTAGATCCTGGACCTATGGAACTGTGTTGTAGATCCTGGACCTATGGAACTATGGACATGTGGTATTAGTTATGGGCCTACTAAATTTCCAACATTTGGTATCAGAGCATTCAGGCTCTCAAATTCCCAGGTTCCCAAACTTTCAGGTTTACAACATATGATTTAAGAGCATCTTCTAACATTTGACATTCGACATACACACTTAATCTAGATGAGTAGAGATTTGAGAATTAGACAATTCAGTCACATGTTTATTCATCAGTGTGGAGTATGAAGTTGATGATCTGTTAGGAGCCGGATACTTTTGGAAGAGTATGAAAATACTTTACAGAAGTATTGTTTGAAGACCAAGACTTGATGAAGAGAAGGCTACTTCAAATTCAAGAAAAAACAATGGTTTGGAGAAGATGAAGGAACTAGATCAACATCAAATCACATGTATTACTTTCTACTATCAAATTATCATTTGCATGTCATATCTTAGAAGAGCAGTTATGAAGAGATTTGAAGGATTGAAGAAGTGCTTTCAAACACTTTCACTATTTTGAAAGTAAAAGCATTAGCTACATCAAAACAAGTATCTAGAGGTTGTTCTTGACAGCTTTGATAAATCTCTTTCATGGCAAGAAAGCTCATCTAAGAAGACAAATTTGGAGGTGAGATGAGTTTTGTTTTCAACCAACCTTGTGTTGTAAGTTGGTTGGAAGTTTTTTATCTAGGTACAGAATTTGATCTAGGTACACTAGAGAGGTAATTCAACATTTAGCCAAAAGGTTGGTAAATTCAGTCATATCAGTCATATTTGAAGCAGAGTTTTGATTCAGAGATATGAGGAGATGGTAAAACATGATTCTATATTCACTTCCATTTGTATACCATGTTTGTTTTCTCTCTTACTCTTAGCACTAGAGGAAGAGAAAAATTCATTCAAAGAAGTTAAGAATGCTTGCTACTTCAAGATGAAGAGAACAAAAGGTATGGAAGAGAAGTTTGAAGATATTGACATCATCATGTGGAAGAAAGATGCAGAAGAAGAAAGTCCAACAATTCCAAAGGAAAAGTAAGACTTATTTCTTCTCTTATATTTTCCATATACTTTTCCTACTTTTATCCTCTACATCCAAAGACAAGTCTACGAGAACATCTTGTATGAAGAAGATAGTTTAAAAGAAGAAGCAGTTTCTTGCTTTGCATTACACTTGGTCATGTTTTAGTAGGTTTTGACCATAGTTGAAAAAATTCGCGAATTTTTGTGTCAAAATAAAATTTGTAAAATTCGTTCGCGATTTAATTCGCGGTGCACGAATTTTATCACTTAAATTTTTTTCTTTTTTTTTTTTCTTTCTTTTTTTTAAAGGTCTACTTTGTCTTTTGCTTGTCCCTCAAAAGTTCCTATGAACTTTTACCTTCTTCTTTTGCTCCTTCCAAAGCATCTATTATACTTGAGAGATCAAGTATTTGTCCATACTTTTTCACACACGTGTTAACTTTTGATTATTGCTTACACTCATGTGCCTTTTGTTTTGTATGTTTGATTTGACACTGTTCTCAGGCAACATGTATGATGTATGATGTTTGGAGCTTACTAATCAATGCCATGACTCATGAGTCATGATTTTATGATGTAATGTGTTATAACTTATAAGTTATGCATGACGACTAGTTGTTGGTTAAAATTTAATGATAAAATCATGAATCATGATGTTTTAGATAATTCTCTAATGTCAATTTAGGATTTGATGTCGGATGTTGTATGATGTATCATGTATCTTACATGTGATTGATATATATATATATACCTTCATAAGTTCAGAGTTATCCAAACTTACGAACTCAAGATAGAGAACACAAATACATACACATTGGAAAAAATAACAAACAAAAGCAAGAGACTTAAGACCAATATAAGACATGAAAGTTACAACCAAGAAAGAAAACCAATACAAAAAGAGATGCACACACACTCACATGAACACGAACACATACACATACACATACACATACACACACACACACACACACACAAAACAAAAAATAATAAATAAATAATAAAAATAAAATAAAAAATAAAAAATAAAAAAATAATAAATAATTAAATAATAAAAAATAATAATAAATTAAAAAAGAAACAAATTAAAATAAAAAATATAAAATATAAAATATATAAAAATAGAATTTAAAATAAAAGAAAATAAATAAATAAATAATTCCATAAATAAATAAATAAATAATGATTATATATATATAAATATATGTATATAAGCAAATTAAACAAAAACAAAACGAAATAAAATGTGCATCGTCAACTTCTATGTCTGTCCTAAACAAGAAGTATCAGAATTAAACTTTATCATGCATAGCTTGGACAAATAGCTATGACATCTCTACTCACGTCATCAGTGCCCTAGAGTAGGTGCAGACTTTAATAAAGAGTCTTTCTAAATCAAGATCTCTAGCAAAGTCAACGAACTGAGTTTCTATCACTTCCGGAAGTGAAGGGCAAACTCAGCCATGATAAAGTCTTGCACAAAGAACAAACAAATGATAAGAAGAAAGGAATTAGAATTATAAAAATTAAAATTAAAATTAATAAATATATAGATAAATAAATAAATAAATATATGAATAATAAATAAATAAAAATTATAAAATAATTTTAAAAATATATATATATTAATAATAATAATAATGAATATAAAGAAATAGCTAAAATAAAAATAAAAGTAATAATAATAATAATAATAATAAAAAACATAAAAGAACAAAAGACTAGAAAGAAGCTATAAATAGAGAGTGAAAAAGAAGGAGGGGGAGGGGGGGGGGGAAGGAACCACAAAATACCTTATCATTAACCCAAATAGTGTTCCCCTTTTCTATTGAATTTACTAATGATTAATTTGAACACATGAAAAGAAGAAGAACCATAAATGAACTTGTTACGAAGTAAGAAAGTCCTTACCTTCTTTGAAACTTTCTTGAATAAATACCCTTTTTGGACAAGCAAAGAAATTAGTTGACAACATTGAATTACAAATGAAGACAAGCTTGAACATAGACGAGAAAATCTAAACAATTGAGAGCAAACAACGCCGTACTTTGCTAAATGAGAAATATTTGAATCAATATGAGGCATACGTATCATGTTAATGCTAGCAAATTCCGGTTCTAATCTTTTATCATAAATGTCTACTTCCAAACCAAAAGGAGACTGAAATATTTTTAGATCTAGAAAAGCACAAGAATCACCATGTGAAGTACAATTCAGCTCACAAAAATTTTTGGGATAAATACCACCACCAAAAGCATCATTGTCTAAATACATAAAATCTTGAAAAGAACTAAAATCAGGAACAAACAGATCATCTACAAAGCGTCTAATATTAGAAAGTTTGTGTATAATGATAGGAAAGGTATTAGCTAAAACAAGCCTTTCCATAAATTCAAATTCATAAGTAAAAAGATAAAAATTCGCAAGAAAGACAGCACAGTTTGTACCCATAGGAATTCCAATACATTGTTTGAATAAAGTATCACCAATTGAAATATACAAGTTTTCTAAAAGAAACTCTAACCAAAGAAGAATATCGGTTTCATCTACTATTCTAGTGTAACGTTTCTTTTTACTATCTATATCTACAGACTTGGATTTCAACCATAAATAATCAAAATGTAATGCAGATTTTTCTACCAAAAGAGCCTTACATCTATCTTTGGTGAATTTAAAAGAGAAAACTTTCCTAACTAAAGAAGAAATTCTATGTTTTAAATCATTCAAATCTAACTTTGTATACAAAGTGGTGAAGTCAAAAGTTTGAAGCCCCAAAGGAACAGATTTTTCTTCTATAGTTCTTGAAGAGTTGAGAGACTTTATTACAGGAACAACACCTAGAGAATTATATAATATCCAACTAGAGGAAGTTGGCACATCTGCATCTCTGAGTAATTCCTTCCAAATATCATGAATAGTAGGTAAAATGGCTTTAAAACAATTGCTTAACCATTTGGAAACATCCGTGAGAGAAGTATTACAAGATGCAGCTATAAATCTCGGTTTGATGGGGTTCTTATGGAATTTCCAAACTGTATATAAAAAAGGTAAATTTTGATACAATTTGAAACCATAAGATTTACAAAAATCTTGATGACTTGAAATAACTTCTCCAGAAGAAACATAATTTTGATACAATTTGAAACCATAAGATTTACAAAAATCTTGATGACTTGAAATAACTTCTCCAGAAGAAACATTGCTCTTTCCTCTTCTGTCACTCATATTCACTCTTCTACAACCTATCAAGTCATACATCTCATACATATTCAGATTTCTGTCCCTACATCTGAATATTCTTGTAAATTCTATACATACACTCGTCCATCTATTTCTGTTCACATAAAGTGGTTGAAGTTTTGCTCCCACATTGTAAACTGACATTTGTATATATGATATATATACCAAAATGAATCAAGGTAAACCCCAAATTCACCCTCAAAGGAAAGTGCAACTACAAGCTCATGGTAGTCAACCACAAGACTATATAGCATATAAGCTCCACTATGCACAGTATCGACTCAATACTATGACATCCCCACTAACGTCCTCAGTGCCCAATAGTGGGTATAGAGCTCAGAATGAATTCATGCTCACACACACCCCCCACAATGCACACACACCACGAGCATGAACTCACAAGAAGCTCTGCGAACTAAGTTTCTATGACTTCCGGAAGTGATGGGCAAACTCAGCCATAATGAAGCCTAATACCAAATGCAAACAAAACATAGAAAAAATTACAGAAAAACCATAGTTGATAGGGTAAACACACCCAACATACTTTGTATATATGATAGTGTGAGTAAGCTGTGGCTTACGTAACACTTTACACATGGTGTCTAATCTCTCTCTATCTTTGTCTCATCATTGTATGATTAAGTGTGGTATGTTCATGTTTTGTCAATATTGGAAGATTGTTGGAATCTGTGTTGTAGATCCTGGACCTATGGAACTATGGACCTGCGGTATTAGTCATGGGCCTACTAAATTTCCACCAGTAGATAGGTTTGTGTTTGGTCCACATGATTTGTTATGAAACTATAGGGAGATCAAGGATCAAATTTTTAAAGTCCTTTTTGAGAACGGCTCTTCACATCATTTCATTTCCTCATGTGGTTTACTTTTTCAACAATGCAAGATGTGTATCCCAAAGAATGAGGATATCCATCCATGGATTTTGTGAGTGTCATGACACTTTTAGCATGATTAACGAGACATTCAAGCACACATCGTATTTCTATCGGCCACACATGAGAGTGTTCGTGGAGAGGTATGTGCAAGTGTGCACTTAGTGTAAGCTTAATAAAGTTAAGCGAATGAGTTGTACGAGGTTGTTACATTTATTACAAATTCTAGGTAGTAAATGATCATCCATTTCCATGGACTTTGTAATTGGATTACATAAGACCAGAGGGATCATGATGCCCTTTATGTTGGAGATAGACATCTGTGGAAGCACACGACCAGCACAAGGAAGGAGAAGAAGCTTGGAGCACAACACACAATACTGAATGAATTACTAGAGAATGTACAAAGATAAGTAGCCCATTAGGGCAATAGGCGAATATACAAGCCGGGGAAAAAAACCTCCTAAAGAGGGAAAAAAGTGCCACGGCGGTCCTAGTGTGTTCACACACATCACTACCTAAATATATCAACAAATCCCTCCTGAGAGTGATGCGGTGAACAAGGAGCTCGCACTCATGTATAAGGAAGTGCCAAGCTATGTGGAAATCACTCCACAAAAGGAAGTAAGCCCAAAGCTTTGCGGGAAACTTCAAAATTCTCCCTAGGCAGAGCCTTCGTGAAAAGGTCTGCAATGTTCTCCTGCATGGGCACATATGCCAAGCTGATCTCCCCAACAGAGAACCTCCCCCTGACATAGTGATAATGCACCTGAATGTGCTTAGTGCGAGCATGGAACATAGGGTTCCTCGCAACTGCCAATGCGCTCTGACTGTCAGTGAAGATGTTGGTGGCAGAAGACTGACCAACACCCAAATCAGCCATAAGAGCCACACACACTCAATAGTCGCTGTGAAAGCTTCCATATACTCAGCCTCACAACTGGAAGTGGCTACAATAGGCTGCTTCTTGCTCAACCAAGATATACATGAGCTACCAAGCATGAAGCAAAAGCCACTAGTGGACACACGAGTGTCATAGCAACCAGCCCAATCAGTGCCCTATACTAAGCCTCACAACTGGAAGTGGCTACAATAGGGTGCTTCTTGCTCAACCAAGATATACATGAGCTACCAAGCATGAAGCAAAAGCCACTAGTGGACACACGAGTGTCATAGCAACCAGCCCAATCAGAGTCAAAAAAAGCATGCAAATCTGGTGGTAGTGATCCCCCCTGGGATAAAACAACCGTAGTAGCCGAGTACCACTCAAGTAGCGAAAGATTCGCTTAACTGTCTGCCAATGCTTGACTCCTGAGCAATGCATAAACCTGCCCATCTGTGAGACAGCAAACTGAATATCTGGCCGAGTAATGCATAAGTAAATCAAGCATCCAACATCCTGCTGATAGTCAACAGCATCAAATGCATCTCCAGCATCGTGGAGACTCAATCGTAAACCTGTCTCCATAGGAGTGGCAATAGGCTTACAGTCTTCAAGGCCAAAACGCTGCAATAATGTGTCAATATATTTCGTTTGACACAGAGCCATTCCACCATAAACTTGCATAAACTGAATGCACAAATAGTGATGCAAATGCCCCAAATCAGACATCTCAAATGAGGCATGCAAATCAGCCTTAAAATCAGCAATATGCTTCTCAATAGGTCCAGTGACAAAAGCACATCATTAGGACGCTTAACATATAAGGTGCTTTCAATTGGACTGTTCTCAAAACCATGTGCAATCAGATAGGCATGTATGTTCTCATACCAAGCATGTGGTGCTTGCTTTAAACCATATAATGCCTTCTTTAACCTGCACACCTGGTTTTCATGCCCTTTTTGCACAAAGCCACGGGGTTGAAAAACATACACTTCTTCATGCAAGACACCATTCAGAAATGTTGTTTTAATGTCCAACTGATGTACATTCCAACAATGATGAGCTGCAAGTGCACAGATGCTACGAACAATAGTCATTCGGCTTGTAGGTGCAAAGGTCTCATCAAACTCAATGCCTCTTTCCTGTGCATAACCCTTCGCAACAAGGCAAGTCACATAAAGACCAAGTACCATTCTTCATTATAGCATCATATTCAGATTGCATAGCAGCCATCCAATTTTTTGAATTTTGTGCTTCATCAAACGAAACAGGCTCATTCTCATCACAGAGACTAGATGCAATGTGCATCATAGCATAGCAATCTGATGCAAAAGAGGCACTATGAGAGCCTAAACGAGTACGATATGACAGAGGTGCATCTAATTTGCTGTCACGCAAAGTCTGCACCAGCCATTTTGGCATAGTTTTTGCATGCTGAATATAAGCTCTCTCATCAACTAGCTCTCTCATCAACTAGTGCATCATGTAAATCTACATCAGAAATGGAATGATTTGCATCATCACATGAAACCTGCAAAGGCTGAGAAGTTGCCTCATTAAGACCAGCACTAGACTCTCCACCTGTAAAAAGAGGAAGCAAAGTATCATACATGTCTTTGGAGCTAACAGACGTCTCCTTAGTACATGAAAGCAATGGTTGAATAGCATCTTCCACAAAAACAACATCACGGCTAACCAGAATGTCTTTAGTCTGTGGATGATACAGACGATAGCCTTTACTTTCAGTATCGTCTTTACTTTCAGAACTGTCCCAACAAAAATACATTTTATTGCTTTATCATCCAATTTTTTGCGATGTTGTTCAGGCACTAATGCATATGCCAAACAACCAAAAACACGCAGATGAGCAACAGATGGCTTGCGATCATGCCAAGCCTCATATGGAGTGATAGACGGCAGTGCTTTAGTGGGACACCTGTTAAGTACATATGCTACACACATGACACCCTCACGCCAGAAACTATGTGGTAAAGCCCGACTCTTGACCATACACCTCACCATCTCCATGAGTGACCTGTTCATTCGTTCAGCAACTCCATTATGTTGAGGTGTATACGGCATTGTACACAGGTGTTTTATCCCACGTTCAGCCAGAAATGCATTAAAATCAGTAGACATATACCCCCCCCCCTCGATCTAAACGGAGGGTGCCCATTTTACATGCAGACAAATTTTCAGCCAAAACCAAAAACTGTTTGAAGCACATGAACACTTCGGACTTTGCCTTCAATGGATATACCCATGCATGCTTGGAAAAATCATCAATGAAAGTCACGAAGCAAAGATAATTTCCAAAAGAAGGTGTCAGCATAGGACCAAAGACATCACTATGTACAAGCTGCAATTTTTTAGTAGCCCGAACTGAACCATCTTTTGGAAATGAGGAACGCGCCATTTTGCCCAAAATACAGCCTTCACAAACATGTTTTCCAGGTGCCTCAAGTTTGAGCAAAGAGGACACCATTTCAGATTTCTGCAAGCATAGCAAACTAGCAAAATTCAGATGACCAAAGCGTGCATGCCAAAGCTTTGCATCTGACATAGCCTGAGAATCATGTACTGCACATGCCGAACCATTCAGAGATCTTTCATAATCTATGAGCTTATACAACTCCCGACATAAAATGCCAGAAGCAATAATCACATCGCCATTTGACAGATCATGAACTGTACACCTGTCATCAACAAATTTCACAACCAAGCCAAGCTTGGCTAATGCAGAAACTGATAATAGGTTCTTCTTGATCCCTTGCACAAATAAAGCATCTGACAAAGTGAAAGAACTACCATCAGCAGTAGTCAAAATGATCTTACCAACTCCCATAACAGAATAAGAGGAGTTGTTGGCGCATGTGACAGTATTCCCTGTAGAGGAAGGCTCTAGTGAAGAGAAGAAACTGCACTGCGAGGTAATACGTTTGGTCGCCCACTGTCAAAATACCAAACATTTGAGTCCACTGCAGGCATGCATTGCTCATGAGAAGATGGGTCAAAACTGCAGACAGTAGTAAACTCCCATTCTTCTTCCTGCACAAGATTTGCAGACTCTGTTTTTGGTGTAGAGGCCTTTGCAACAACCATTCTAGCCTCTTTCTTCTTTGCATCTTTAGCAGCGAGTTTTGGACAGTTCTTTATGATATGATCATTCCCTTTACAATACTTACAAAACAATTTCTACTTTTCTGATTTCTTCTCATCTTTATCTTCCTTCTTCGAATGTGCAGTATTTGCAGATTTCTGCTTAGTAATTGAAGAGCTCCATTTTCCTTTGCCCTTCTGACTAGCCAGGAAAGCTTGATCTGCAACACACATAATGGACCTGTTCTGCCTTGACTGATCTTCCTACAACAGAACAGAGACTAGCTCCTCAAATGACAAGGCATTTGGATTGCCTTTCATCATTAACCGAAGAGTAGAAGCAAAACTCTGACATGAATCAGGAAGACCATTCAGAACAGTCTGCACAAGTGAGCTGTCAGCAAGTGAGCTGGCAGCAAGTGAGCTGTCAGCAAGTGAGCTGTCAGCAGAAATCAACCGTTCCTTCAAGTCTTTGATCTTTGTTAGAAAATTGTCCATAGAATCACCTTCATTCATGTGCTCACTCTCCAACTGTTTTCGGAGGTAAGCAACACGAGCCTCATTCCTAGCTTGGTACAATGTGGTAAGTGCATCCCAAGCATCCTTAGCTGTTATGCAAGAGCGAATATGAGGAATAATGGCACGTTTGACAGACAAAACTATCAATGCATGTGCCTGGGCATCTCTGCCATCCCCACGAATTTGCTCTGCAGTAGGTGCAGCAGAAACCACAGCACGAACAGGAATATGTAGAATATCATCATCTTCGATACCTTCTGCCTAAGCTTCTGTACATGCAGTTGTAATAGTTGCAGGTGTGATAGGACGTTTTGCAACACCCTGCATAATGTTCCACAGTCCTTTTGCAACCAATACATGTCGCATCATATAAGCCCATAACGAGTAGTTGGTACCATCCAACTTATCCTCAACAGCCAACAACCAACATACGGAATACACCACTGCTTTCAGCCATGGCCGGTGACTAAAATACCTTGATGCAAAAAATTGATTGTATCTCAAAAAATTGAACAAAACTTCCCATACAAATTCCGCTAGACCTGTAGCAGACTTCGAGACGCTTATACTAGCGAACAAAAACTGGTATAAACCTTTATCACAAAAGGACAAAATAGCCTACATAAGCGCTGCGATAATGCATTCAGAGGTCGAAACGAGCTCAGATCGCGATTTCGGCACCATACAGCAAAGCTGTTTTCATCTCGAAAACACGATGAGTATGCTCACCAAAATTCATGCGATTCTGAGACGGCAACCGAAGGAGTGTCGACGGCGCCCTAGATGAAGCAACGAGATGCTCTGATACCAATTGTTGGAGATAGACGTCTGCGGAAGCACGCGAAGAGCACAAGGAAGGAGAAGAAGCTTGGAGCACAACACACAATACTGAATGAATTACTAGAGAATGTACAAAGATAAGTAGCCCATTAGGGCAATAGGCGTATATACAAGCCAGGGGGGAAAAACCTCCTAAAGAGGGAAAAAAGTGCCCCGGCGGTCCTAGTGTGTTCACACACATCACTAACTATCAACACTTTGGGTAGTCATGGAATGACTCACCAAGATGGTTAAGTTTTGCGAGTGTGAATGGGAACCTTTGGCCAAAAGTCCTATAAGTAGGACTCTTGGGGTTCATTTGTGGAGACAAGTGTAACATGTTTGGATTCAAAGCTCTTGGAAAAAGTCTCCCTCACACATGTATGGTGTGGCCATGGTGCTATGGGACAACATGCCCTTGAGGTAGTTATCGTGTATAGTTACAAGCTCTTAGGCTCATGGACAGGTTGTTAATAGTTATGGATACTATATCTGGGAGGTGAGTCTCATGTTGGATTCTTTACATATGTGAAAAAGGCGAGTGTCATGGCTCCTGTTGAAGGGCTTATCCTACAAGGATCTAAGAGTGTGGAATCCATGCAATTAGAATGCAACCTATGCTATTCTTTGTACCCTTTTCAAGCTCCATAACCTATCTTTACATGTACAACCTCAATGCTTTTTTCTTTTTTTTTTTTGTGGAGAGGGGAGAGAAGAGGAAAAGCTTCAAAATTAAGAAATAAGTTGTGGGTGCTTTCTTTTTATTTTGTTGATGAAAATCCACCACAACACATGGAGCAAATTAGCACCCAAAAGTAGAAGCAAAAGCAAAGGCAAGGGTGATGTGACTTGCTACCAGATGTTGGGGATAAAGGTCCCACGGACTCTCCTTTTGTGTATCTAAATTCTTCCAACTGATAGCTCTCTCTGAGAGCTTTCCAACCATATTTTCGTTAACTTTTTATGACCCCAAATTGGGAAGTCATAGGTATTCACATTATTTTTATGATTTTTGTCATTGGTCATGTGTGAACATACCCAAATCACTTAAAAGTCACTTATCAATAAAACTTGGATCCAAAAACACTCATAACTTGAATGGGACTTCTTCAATTTCAACTTCTCCAAATTTTTGCACAAGTTTCTTTCTCTCCTAATGTAGGAGCCCATTCCTTTGGTGCTTGGAGCAATGAGCACAAAAACAAAAAGCTCCGCTTGCTATAGGATAAAAAATGTCTCATGACGCTGCCCACTAGACCCATACATACTTGAGATTTTAGGGTAAAAAGCTAGTAATAGCTTTATGTTTGCAATAAAAACTTATTGGGCAAAAAATTGACTGACCTTGCTTTTGCACATAATAAAAATCCATTTATATAACCAAAACTGAAAATTCTGCTTTTTATGATAAAAGTCCTAATTCAACCTGATTGGAATATAAGCAAAATCACCCGATCAAACTTGGTCAAAGTTAGGTACTCTAGTTGTCTACTGTTTGAGTCATTCTATGTAGTCCACTAGTCAATGTCTGTTCAACAGTCAAAGATAATCAACTGACCAAACTTGGTCAGTTTGGTCAAATCTGTCAACTATTAGCTGAACGTTTTTTTTAAGGTTATAGAAAAACAAGCATAATCCGAAACTCCCAAGTAAGTTGGAACCCACCACACTTGCAGAGGCAGAGGTGTAGAGAACATGCAGATGACCATGCGTCCTAGGTCTCATATATACCCAACATCATGAGTGTTAGGTTAAAGATACTTTGAGGGTTACCACCTACCTCTTATTACATGCATTGCCCAAGATTGAGTTAGGACTTGCTGAGCAGCTACCATAATTGTACTTTTAGAGCACATAGTTCCACTCTCGTGTACATCTTGATCCAGGGTATGATGTATTCCATGCACAAAACTTCCATTTTGCACCTGCTTTCTGTTTTTTCTGTTAATGATAATGACAGGGGGTTTTAAGATTAAATGTTTTGCCTCGTGGGCTGATTTGGTTCATCATAGCTAGCTAGCTAGCTAGCTCTCTCTCTCTCTCTCTCTCTCTCTCTCTCTCTCTCTCTCTCTCTCTCTCTCTCTCTCTCTCTCTCTCTCTCTCTCTCTCTCTCTCTCTCTCTCTCTCTCTCTCTCTCTCTCTCTCTCTCTCTCTCTCTCTCTCTCTCTCTCTCTCTCTCTCTCTCTCTCTCTCTCTCTCTCTGTGTGTGTGTGTGTGTGTGTGTGTGTGTGTGTGTGTGTGTGTGTGTGTGTGTGTGTGTGTGTGTTTGTGTATGTGGATGAACTTGATAACACTTTCTGGAAATGATTGAAATCCAAAATCAGACAGAGGTTTTCAGCCAGACTTGATGTTTAAAAACTCGTTTCTATCATTACATGATAAAGACCTCATATCAGTTTTCTAAAAAATCAATTAACTTTGAAATCAGATCTCACTTGGCATTGCAAGATGCCAATGGATCGGAATAGAGAAGCACAATGAACATCAATAGACCCATAAGAATGAGAATCATCCGAATGTGCAAGCACAGACCGAAACGCACGTTCATATTTGATCGCAAAAAAGATGCTTGTGATCACAAGCATAGCCGCTTCCTCGCAAATACACGAGGACTACGCAAGTAGAAAGATATATTTATTTCTGGAATGTTTAAAGACACAACTCCGTTAGAGAGAAGGTCGCTGGTTTGAATCAATAAAGAAGAAATGAATTAATCAGGCGAATACAAGCACGCCTATTGATGTGATCAAAAGTAATGCTCTGAGACAATGGGATGTAGATTACGGCCAGCTTACCATCTTAAATTCGACCAAAAGCGATCAGGCGAAGGAGCTTTGAGCGTTGCTATTCGCATTAATTTCTGATGTGTAAATTTGCATTGAGCTCGAATAGCTTTTGTCATTCATGGCTCCATGTCGGTGTGTGTTGAAGCATTTTCTTGCAAAACCGCTGTTATTTCACCTTCAAACTGGACACAATAAAGGGGAGAGATATAAAAACAGGTTATAGTGAACTTTTTCACGCCGCATGCGAGATTTTTCAAGCTGCCTGCTATTACTTCAGAGTACAACATTGGTGGGTGTCACTAGGGAGATTTTCCCAAAAAGGAACTTCCTAAATAGCGTAGGGTCTTATTGTGTTCTTTTAAGTGTCCATTGCATTCTTTTGCAACTAGATCTTCATTCCCGTAGGTGGGTTGGTTTTGCGTAGGTTTTGCATTGCTCTCTTGAGATGGAGGTCCTTTGTTCAATTGAGGGCTAGATATGTAATGGCTTAGGCGAGTTAAAATCAATTGTAATCTTGTCTAACCTTTGCTTTGTGGGATACAGGGGGTCCGACGACTACTATGCCCATTCACATGTACAGTTGTACTTTCAAAGTTAAAGCTGGGGGAGTAGGCGCCTATCGAACCTCCTTAAATAAATATATATATATATATATATATATATATATATATATATATATATATATATATATATATATATATATATATATATATATATATATATATATATATATATATATGTTTCCTCGTTGCATTTTGCACTTGCACCAAAAAACCATAGCTTCCTCCAGTAGGGCTCTTTGTCGTGTTATGATTTTTTTGAGCCAAAGATTATTATTAAGTGTTGGAAACCTCAAGGACAAGGATACAATGGATGCCTAAGCTCCTCGTGTTTCTTTTTACATTGGAGACATAAAGGAGATTTGGCCTTATTCGGTTGAAAGATGCCCTATATCCTTCTTTTTCCATTCAGTCATCAGTTTCCTTTAAGAAAGTCGAGCTCCGAACCATAACCTCAAAATTGATTCAAACATTTTAGGGAAAATCCATGAATTTTCATTTTCATCCAAGACCAAACTAGACTTTAAAGCCTCACTTGAAGAGTTTTTTTTACGTGTTCACCTCTTTTCCATTTGGGTACGAATGATTAGTATGATAAGGTACCAAATGGATGTTGGAGACAAGACAAAAATTAGTCCACAAATCCCAGTTTTAGAGAAATATGATATATTTTTTATAGATTCTCTTTAAGCAAGAAATTGGAGTCTGTTGGTTAGAACACATGCCTCACTTCAAGCCCACCTGGCTTCGATTCCCATAGGCAGCAATGGCATATCGAAAAGAAGAGGTTTTGGATTTTCATAGAAGGGTGGCATCGATTTTCCATGTGTTTTTTCTTAGCGATAAGTTGTTTTTGAATTATGGCTTTAGAAGCTACCAAAACTATATAATAAGGACCTTGCCTCATAGTTATCTCATATTCTCAAGGAGCTCTCTCAAGTGCTCAATACTAAGGAGGAGATCTTGGAGGTCCTCTACATGAGGAAGAGTTTCTACCTCTTGGAGGAGGTGTGCTCTACATCTGGAGACATCTAGAGGAGTTTGTGTCAGCTTATCATCAGCATAAGTTGTTGAGTTACTGTGGGTAATAAGTTTACATCTATCCCCACTTGTTCATTCACTAGTTTCTGATTTAGATAGTCAGAATTCAGGTTTGCCGTAAAACAGTTTTATATTGTTCATATTCTCCATATTCTCACTCATACACACACACACTCTTCATACCTCTTAGGCACACAATTTCTTGTATCTAGTTCTTGTTTCTACCTAGATTTAGATATTGTTAGTTTGTATCATATTCACACATTGTAATTTGACATTGGAATATAGATGTAGGTGAGCATTCTAGCTTGCCATTATCTTTGAAATCTTCTCTATTCTCTCTCTATCTCTCACTCATCTTCTTTTTTAGTATTAAGGTGTGTATGATGAGGTTCATGTGTTGGAAGATCCTATAAACATGTGATTTATTGTTATTGAGGCCCACCCACTTCCAACATTTGGTATAAGAGCATAGTTGACATACACCCTTAACAAGATGAGTGGCTATAGACTTGACAATGAAGACAAGCTTGAGGGCATGTCTAACTATGCAATGTGGAGTTTTATGCTGATGAATCTGTTATTATCAAACGACTTATGGAATATTGTCGATGGCACTTATCCAAGGACAAGACAAGTCAGAGAAGATGTTACTTCATCTTCTAAAAGAACCCTTATTCCTTTTTCTCCTCAATAGGAGGTTATTGAAGAAGAAGGAACTACTTCATCATCAGGAGTTCATACTACTGCTAGATTACTTCCTATAAAAGAGCAATCCAAATGGGATTCAAGGGATGCACTAGTACTTTCATATATTTCTATGGAGTCAAGAGGCATATTATACCCCAAATTAGGTCTTGTAGAACCTCTCATCAGGCTTGGTTGGAGTTAGAGAATCTCTATCAGAGCAGAAACTCTGCTAGGAAAGCTCATCTTAGGAGATAGCTAGCCAACACAAGGATGAAAGTTGGTGAATCAGTTCAGACACATATTTTGAAGCTCAAAGACTTACAAGATCAGTTACTCAATGTTGGATTCAACATTTGAGATGAAGAGGTGGTAAATACACTTCTAAACTCACTTCCATCTACATATTGTGCTTTTGTTACTTCTTTATCTCTTTCTAAAAGAGATAGAGAACTTTCACTTGAAGAGCTATAATTCTTTTACTTCAAGATGAAGATCAAGAAAAGGGTATGGAGGAGATGATGAAGCCATGTTATTATCGTCGAAGGAGAAGAAAAGAAGTTCTACTAATCTTTCTCTTGATGCTTCCTCTACACCCAAAGAAAAGTCTTCGACTCCATCTGATTCAAAGAAAGGATTATGCCATTACTGTAAGAAACGAGGTCATTTCATAGCTGAATGCAAAACAAGGATTTTCAATGAAAGAAGAAAGCATCAAGTAATAGTGTTGAAGATTATCCAAAGCTTAAATATTCAAGGGTAGAACCTTATGCATGTGTTACTATTGAAGAGATAGCTTTTGATCAGGCACCATTAAATGCAATCTCATATAATCCTTTGATTTTTTATTCAGGAGCTACTAAGCATATTATAGGTTGCAAAAATGTATTTTCTTCTCTTTCTAACTCTTCAAGTAGAAGAGTGACCATTGCAGATGGTCATGATTTGGATGTTGTTAGTGTTGGAGAAGTGAACCTTAAGTAAAGAGCAAGTGGAAATTTCACAATTTCCAATGTTCTTTATGTTCCAAACATGAAGAAGAATTTGCTCTCTATCTCTACTTTTTTGTCAGATGGTTGTAAAGTTGTTTTTAAGAAAGGTTCATGTCAGGTCATGCTAATGTTGCTAAGTCTACTACACCTACCGTTGAACATGAAGTTATGGAATGCTATATTCGGCCATATCAGTTGCACAGCTCTCAAGCATATCAAAGATCAAGGTATGGTGGAGAGTTTGCCTACTTTTGCTTTACCAGATGATGCAGAGTCATGTGAAGGATGTCTTGAAGGAAATCGTCACAAACTACCTTTCAAGAAGCATGCATATATCACGGCTTTGCAGATCATACATTCAAATGTGAATGGTCCGATGAGAATAGATTCTATTCAAGGTTTCAGGTACTTTGTTATGTTCATTGATGATTTCTCAAGATATTCCTGGATTTACAATCTAAAATGAAGTCAGAGATTTTTCCTACTTTCAAGAAGTTCTTAGCTATGGTTGAAAATGAAAGTCAGTCAAAGATCTAGATTTTGAGATGTGATAGAGGACGGGAATGCATGTCTAAAGACTTTAAGTCTTTTCTTGAAGACAAAGGCATCTCTCATCAACTCACTATTGCTTACATGCCAGAACAGATTGGTCTTGCAGAGAGAAAGAATAGGATGCTTGTTGAGATGATGTGTAGTATGATGTCATCCAAAAAGCTTTCTCCCAAGTTTTGGTTTGATGCAATACATACAACTAATCACATCTTAAATAGTTCTTCCACAAAATCTTTAAAGGTTATCACACCTTATGAAGAATATTATGGAAAGAAAACCAATGTGAGTTATTTCAAAGTTTTTGGTTCCCCAGCTTATGTTCACATTGAGAAGAAGGATCATGGCAAGCTTGATGTAAAAGCCATTAAAGCTGTCTTTATTGGTTATGGAACTTTGAAAGATACGAAATTAGATGCACCTCTATCATATTGTATTCGTTTAGGATCTCATAGTGCTTCCTTTGCATCAGATTGCTATAAAATGGCTGCCTCTAGTCTTTGTGATGAGAATGATCTTGATTCTTTCGATGAAGCACAAAATTCAAAAAATTGGATGGCTGCTATGCAATCAAAATATGATGCTATTATGAAGAACGCTATCTAAAATTTATGTGATTTTCCTCTAGGAAAAAAGGCCATGGGCACTAAATGGGTATACAAGGTGAAACATAATCCTAAGGAAACACTTGATATGTATAAGGTTAGGCTTCTTGCAAAAGATTATGGTCAAGAGAGAGGCATTGATTATTATCAGACCTTTGTACCCACATGCCGAATGACCACCGTTCATAGCATTTGTGCACTTGGAGCTCATCATGATTGGATTGTACATCAATTGGATATTAAAATTGCATTTTAGAATGGTGACTTACATGAAGAAGTGTATGTATTTCAAGCTCATGGTTTTGTGCAAAAATGGCATGAAAATAAAGTGTGTAGGTTGAAAAAGGCATTATATGGTTTGAAGCAAGCACCATGTGCTTTGTATGAAAAGGTACATGCCTACTTGATTGCACATGGTTTTGAGAACAATACAACTAAGAGCGCCTTGTATGTTAAGCATGCAGATGTACCTCTGATCATTGTTGTGTATGTATGCTGGTCAATGGTACTAATGAGAAGCATATTGCTGAATTTAAGGCTGATTTGCATGCCTCTTTTGAGATGTCATGTTTGGGGAATTTGCATCATTATTTGGGCATTTAGTCTATGCAATTTGATGAGGGAATAACTTAGTGTGAAACAAGATATATTGACACATTATTGTAGTGTTTTGGCCTTGAAGATTGCAAATCTATTGTTGCTTCTATGGAAATAAGTTTAGAATTGAGTCTTCATGATGCTGGAGTTGCATTTGATGTTGTTCTCTATCACGAAGTTGTTGGATGCTTGATTTACTTATGCACAACTCAATGTGATATTCATTTTGTTCTCTCAGATGAGTAGGTTCGTGCATTGCCCATACATCAAGCATTGGTAAGTGATTAAGCACATCTTTTTCTACTTGAGTGGTATCCAGATACTTGGATTGTTTTATCCCAAGGGGGGATCATTACTGTGAGATTCATATGATTTTTGTGACTCAGACTAGGGTGGTTGCTATGACACTCCTTTGTCTGCTAGTGGTTTTTACTTCATGCTTGGCAGCTCATGCATATCTTGGTTGATCGAGAAGTAGCCTATTGTGGCCACTTCTAGTTGTGAGGCCGAGGATAGGGAAGCTTTCACAATGACTATTGAGTGTGTGTGGATCAAGTGCCTTTTGGTTGATTTGGGTATATGTCAGTCTTCTTCCACCATAATCTTCACAGATAGTCAGAGCACAATGGAAGTTGTGAGGAAACATGTGTTCCATGCTCACACAACGCAACACATTGAGGTGCAAAATCATTATGTAAGGGAGAGGTCCTTTGCTAGAGAGATCAATTTGACATATGTGCCCAGAGAGGATAACATTGTAGACCTTTTCTCAAAGGCTTTGCCTTGGGAGAAGTTTGAAGCTTTTTGCAAAGCATTGGGGTACTTCCTTTTGTGGATTGATCTATTTCCACATAGCTTGGTACTTCTTTATACATGAATGCCAACTCCTTGTTCACCACATAACTCCTAGAGGGGATTTGTTGATATAATATTGGTAGTGATGTATGTGAACACACTAAGGATTATCGGGGAAATTTATTCCCCCTTTAGGAGCTTTTTTTTCCCTTGGCTTGTATATATGCCTATAACCCCAATGGGTTACTTATCTTTGTACATTCATTTTGTAATTCATTCAATATTGTGTTGTGATCCAATATTCTTCTTCTTCCTTGTGTTGCTTGTGTGCTTCCACATACCTCAAAATTCAACAAAAATCTTGATGAAGATTCTAGATTAGGTGTCATAATTTCTTTCGGAACATAATTTTGTACTTGGGCTTAGGGAGACGTTTTGTCCACTTATGTGCAAGGAGCATTACCACACCTTAAATGAGGCTATAGAACTATAGAACTAGCCTTTGTGTTGGAGGATGGCTGATGCCCTTGGCCCCAGCCTGTAAGACAAAAGACAACTTGGACAAGATTTAGATGGTCCATAGATTCATTTTCAGTACCCAATAAACAAATGAATGTTATACAAATTCCCAATCATGGGAAGAGAAACGTTTTTTCTTCCATGGATGATAGAGCATTCCAACATTCCAGTCTGACATAGTAGCAAAAGGAAAAGGCTCATCGTGAGGGCCTTTGTTATGGATGCCTAGGTTGGCATGCATATAGGCTATGTACCAAGAAGAAAAACATATTTGCAATGATGGTGTGGAGAGGCAACAATGTTCATTGTCTACTCCATCATTTCCTTCATATTTTGATATTTTAGCTCCAGATATTGAGATGGATCCTTCATCCAAGAACAAACAACCCATCTTGAATATAATGGTCACCAAGAAGGTGGGTACTATGCCAAATGTGTTTTTATCTCTTGTTTCACAAAATGGTTATCAATTCCTCGACATTGAGCTAGTTGTCATGAGAGGCGAGGTTAATGTTCATCCTATAAAAATATTGTTTGATGCCCTATCTACACATAATGACATTAAATCTTCTTTGGTGAAGAAAGTGAAGTTAAAAACTAGTCCATCTAAGTACACCTACAGGGTAGAGTTAGCATATGGAAAGTGATATGAGACCTGGGATTGATGAGTAGTCAAGTTGCTAGTCTAGATTAAAAAATATAAAGACGAGTTGGACTTCGAAATCGCCAAGATGCCTAGATTTCATCTTATTCTTAACAAACAATGGCATGCAAGTAAAAATCCCATTATAGATTTTGGGACTCACGTGTATCAGTTCTATCATAATGGTCACCACATCACCATCTGTGGACACCCAAATACCATGGAGATCTTATATCATCATGGTCTATTGATAACTTGATTGATTGGACCAATGAAGTCCATCCCCCATATTGCAAATGCACTTCTAGCCATTGTTGGCCTTAAAGGCATTTGATCTCTATTAAATGGATAACTTTTCTCTTTGGAAGTGTCACACCTACTCACAAATGTTTGAGCATCCATGCATCACACACCAACAAATAAAATCATTTGGATTGTCCAATCTACAAAAAAACATCCACCTATAACACTTGTGTGCGGCTTCCAATAGTGGCTGGTAATCATCCTCATGTACATAGAAGCATAAAAAGTAATCATTGCCCCACTTGTAAAGCATGTTGTCAACAAGAGCATAATCAAGACTCTCTTCATGTAAGGATCATTGTTTAGGTATGGTCATTTTAGAATGATAAGTGCTTGATCTCATATGGTCCACTATGTTTTGGCTCAATGTGGGGCATGGAGAAACATAATGAAGTAGCATGTTGAGTTGTGGGAATTACTTGACACGAGGAACAAGAACCAACATAGTTATGCACTAATTTTTCCATATGTGGCCAATATATGCCATTTATTTGCATGTTTTGCAAAGTTTGTGAGTTGGGAAGATGCCTAAGAAAAGCATCCACATGAGCTTTATCTACTAACATTAAATACTCATCTTCTAGCACATGATAAGAAAGAATTCTATTGGCATTTTTGTGATATAAGCAATCAACATTTATATGCAAGTTCTTGGCATTCATGAATTCCGCTTTGGTGAACTGCACAGAGGGATCAACTTGTCCATAAGATAGGAGAGGACATGTTGGATCAACTCGGAGAATCCAATATTAATATCACATCTACAACCGCTTACTAACAAAATGGGCTAGACCAGCATTGAATCAACTCCATTTTTTGTTTGAATGATAGATCAATCCATAGTACAACCAGTGGGACTCATTAAGGATATTCCAATTGAGATTTCCCATGTAGTTTTTCCCATTACTTTTGTGGTGCTAGAACTCAAAGGTAAGAATCTCGATTATAATTTACTATTGAGGAATGCTAAAGTGGGTTAGAATTGGGCCACCAAAACCATTACTTTTCGTAAAGGACATGCTAAATTTTTGGTCCAGCTGGACGACGATCAATTTTCTCTTTTGAAAAATAAACCCGTACTTGTGGAGCCACCACACATGCTTGAGGGATTCAAAGAGGATAAGGAGCAATAGGTTTTAGAAGCTAATTGGGATTTACTTTCATTTGGTGTGATAGATGTTGAACCAGTGATTAGTTTAGCCTATGGCGGTATGACAACATCTATATGTAGTGAGATGTTAGACCCAGATTTAGACAAAGATGCATACCCTATCATCAAAGATCCGATGGATCAAGGAAAGGTACGTGTTGACGAAGATCTCCTTGAAGTACTTGATTTGGACACAATAGAAGAACCACAAATGGTGAGAATTTGTGTAGAGCTCTCTCTCCAAAATTTTGGATTACCTTGATTACCTTGTTAAAAGAGTATAAGGATGTGTTTGCTTGGACCTATCTGGATATGAAAGGCCTGTTAAAAAGGACTTCCATCAAGTCGCTTTTTAATCTCTTTTCGGGTTCTTGGGGATGGTAGGGGTCTGACAATGCAGAGGCCCTTTATCTGATTTTCCCAAATTAACTATCCAATTAAGCGATACTATACTTCGCGGTAATAACGTTCATTAGAATATCATCCAATCTACACATAGTGTCTTCGCACGGTCGCCCAGACAGATAGCCTAACGAACCCGTCTCTCTCCCCTTCGAAGATCACCGTAATGCCCTTTCATTAATAGTTAAAAAGTTACATCACCTCATCACGTCCTTTCGGTGCGTGCGATATATGAAATTTACAATCCATTCTGGCAGCCTAACACTGGCACGCAGGTGGACTCGAACCCGCAACGAAAAAAAAAAGTAAGGCTCATCAACGATGCCTTGTATGTACATAGTTCTAGCTAGTTTAAATGTTCGGGTGATCTTTTGCCTCAGAGAATCTAGCATAACCTTCAAAGTGTCTGGCTCTACCAGTTGTGCGTCAGTTCTAACTGAACTTGCCACAATTACTTGACTCATCAGTGCATTAGTCTGCGTCTGCAAAAATGCCTCTTGTAAATAAAACTCATTGGCTAACGCAGCATCTTTGCTCAGTCTCATATCAGCAATTTGACCATCAATTCTAGACAATCTCTCTGCTTGAGCTCCTAGCTACTTTTCTCCGTGTTCCAGCTCCTGAGCTTAATATTGAATTGTTTTGTAATACGCATCCCTTTCTTTCATAATACATGCCATCTCATTCTATATCTGAATTGTCCGGGCCGTCTACGTGTCCAAATCTCGAGTCTTCTGCAATAGTTTGGCAGATACTAGCTTTAATTCCTTAGTGTTCTGAATGGCCAAGTCTGCCATTTCTTGCCCTTTCTACACGACCTCATCCAGTTGTGCACGAGTTTCTTCCAACAAATTTCCAATCGCCACACGAGCATCTTCCTTATCTTGTACCAACTGATTTAACTGCTTAATCTCTTCATCGCGAGCGGATAAAAGAGCATCCTTGGCTTTTAACTCAGCCAATGCTGCATCTCGTTGAGCAATCAGTAATTAATTGTGCTTGGTATTGCTGCAATTGAACTTGCAAAGCATGATTCTCTGCTTTGACGGCATGAGCTTCTTCCTGTAAAGGAGCAATATCTGCTTCTAATAAATCCACTTTAGCTTGCAATTCTTGTCGAATATTTTGGGTTGCCATCTTCATCAGATGGGGTAATTGCTGTGAGAATTGAATCAGAAGACGACCCATAGATTCTAACTCGCTGAAAAGAACTGGTGAAGACGGAAGAGCAGGAAGTGGCTGGGATGAAGAGACTGATAATAGGTGAGGGGAGGGTGGTGGAGAATAATCAGGAGAAGATGATGGAGTAGTGGGTGCGTCGGGAACAACAGGCTCAATGGGGTTCATTGGAGGAGGAAGGGGGATAAGAGTGTTTTGCACCAGCACTATTCCGGTTGGATGCTGATTAGTCGCCTCCGCTTTGTTGAGCACGTTCTCAACATTGGCAATCACTTCGGTGAGGACTTCGGCTACAATCGCCTTCACAACTTCTTGTTTCTGCTGATGAGAATCCATCCGAGACGAAACTTCTTCGGAGTCTTCCATGTTGACATCTTGTTCATGTTGCTTAATTGGAGAAGAAGGAACGGAGGAATCGACATGGATAGATGTAATAGTGTCGTGGAAGACTTCATCTTCATGGCCAACAGTTGATCCCTGCACCTGGCTTCTAGAAGGGCTTATACGTCTACATTTTCGATGAAAAAGTTGAAACAGGTCTGCATCATCATCGTCCTCATCCTCGAGCATGTGAGTAGATTCTTCATGTAACAAGAAGGGGGCGGTTGGAGGTGGTTGCGCAGCTTGGAGCAACGAAAAGAGGAAAGTAAGGATGTGGGGTAAACGGGAACGAGGAAGGTCACCCTTAGTAACTTGTTTGATAACCGATACACATTCATAGTGAATGCACCGGAAATAAAAGGAAGCAAAATTGACAAACTCACGGGAAGCGGTATCTGTCATCGAATAAAATGGGCGGGCAATACCATAGGTACGTTTCTGTAGATTCAGGGTGGCTACCAAAAATTGCAGAGCAGTACGCTTTGGTTCAGGTCTACACAAAATGGCATACTCATTAGATGAGTGCCAGGGAAACAATTCGTGCATGATGGCCACGGAAAGAAGGGGACCATTCTCCAATCCTTCCCGAGGAAGTCAAAAAGCTTCAGCAAATGTAGCTAAAGTGATAACGAAACAAGATGGTAAACACGCAATGGGCCAACACTGCTCGGTAGTAGGTGTGGTAGTAATGGCAGAAATAAGTTGCGCATGGAATGGTTGACAGTCCCTTGAATACCAAGGCAATTCAGCGAAGGCCAACAGACCATGGGTGCGCAAATACTCACTCACATCTGGAGCGAGACCTGCATGGAAAGTAGCGACATTCGCTAGTGCTTCCATGGCACACACAAGTAAACACAAGAACACAGAAGACAAAGAACGCACAATCACACAAACACAATAGCGATTATCAGTAAAAGAAACAAGATTAAGTAGAAACACGGGCAACATTAGGCGGTCGAAAACCCTAATCATCGTGCAGTATTGGAAAGATATCCTTCATAATTACGGCATGCATGCAGGAGCAGAAACAGTAACATAGGGCGGCGATTAATCATATTTAGATATCAAAACGAGGAGATTACGGTCTGTGGTCAACCGAAATACGGGGATAAAAATAAAACAAGTGACATGCGAACAAGACGAGGTACACGTCATCGGTTATCGGTCGGTTGTTGATATGGGCGAAGCTTAGATCCATTAATCACTTTTGGAAGGGGAACTCCTGTTAAGGTGGCCAACTGAAAAGTACCGGGTCCCACCTGTTCAATAATTTGGTAGGGACCGAACCACCGTAACTTAAATTTTCTGGCCGATCTGTTTGTTTTGGCATTATAGAATAACACAAGTTGGCCCACCAAAAAAACAGGGGTCTTGAGGAAACGATCATGAGTATGGGCTTGACGAAGCTGAACTTCTTGAAGGGTCATGAAACTTTCCCAGCGCTGTTCATCCAATGATCTGAGCGTATCCAACCGAAAGGGCAAAGATTCTTTCGGCAGCAATTTCTGAGCTAAGGCAACACGCAAACTTGGTACCACTACTTCCATTGGTGCAATAGCTTCCATGCCGTAAGCAAGTTTAAACGGAGTGGTTCCGGTTGCCACTTTGTACGTAGTCTGGTATGCCCATAATACGGCAGGTAGAAGTTGATCCCAACGTTCCGGACATTCCAGGATCAATTTGCGAAGCATATTCATCAGTCTTATTGGTACTTTCAGCTAGACCATTAGCACATGGATAATACGACAAGCTGAATTTATGCATAATCTGAAAAGTCTGAGTCAACACTTGCATTAAGTTGTTGGCAAAATATGTTCCTTGGTCCGTCACGAGCTCCAGAGGTAATCCATAGTGAGGGAAAACGTCCTTCATCAAGCATTTGGCCACCGAAACAGTTGTGGCCGATCGTAAAGACCAAGCTTCCACCCACCTGGTGGCATAATCTGTACAAGTCAGTATGTATCGATTGTTGGTGAGGGTCACTGGTGGTGTTATTGGGCCAATAAAATCTAGACCCCACTTTTGAAATGGTTCCAAAGGTAAGACAGGTTGAAGTGGAAAGAAGTGTTGCTGCAAGGGTTGTCCGGTCCATTGACAGACATCACACTACTGCACAAATTTAACCACATCTCTGTACATTGTAGGCCACCATAGCCCACTTTGCAAAATTTTCCGGTGAGTAAGATCAGCTGCGAAGTGTCCTCTGGTGGGTGCCAAGTGAGCCATAGTAATCATGAAAGCCGATTCATGTGGAGGAACACATCGGAGTAAAACGCCAGTATGGTTGACATAATACAGTTGTCCCACAATCAACCGGAATCGTCGACTGTAGACCACAATTTTTCGCCGCAGAGGAGTGGGAGTATGAGGAGGAAGGCAACCGTCGGTGAGGAAACATAGTAATGTATCATAATATGAAGGAGCAACAGGAGGTGCAACAAAGTCTTTAGTAGTTGTCTCGGTAACGTAAATTGCCGGTGTAGTGTCATCAACCCCTACCGGAGACTCACCGAAATCCAATCGAGATAGAAAATCCGCCAAAGCATGTGATGTGCAGGGTCGATGAATAACATCATACTCAAACTCCTGAAGCAGTAATACCCATCTTGCCAGTCTTCCACCTAAATGTTGCTGTCGGACCAAATATACAAGTGCGGCATGATCCACATGGAAGGTGAATTTTTGGCCCAACAAAGAATGTCGGAAATTCTTAACAGAATACACCAACCCGAGACACTCTCTTTCGATCACTGAGTAGTTTCTTTCGGCAGGGGCTAATTGGAAACTTGCATACTATACAGGCCGAAACCATTTGTCAGTTTGTTGCATTAGGACACTACCAATCGCTATGTCTGATGCATCCACAAAGACATGGAACGGACGTTCCTAATCAGGTGGTTGCAAAATTGGGGCCTGCGTCAATAAAACCTTTAAACGATCAAATGCATTTTGGCACTCCTGTGTCTAATCATACTATCGTGGAGCGCTGGTCATAAGCCTGTTAAGTGGTGTTGCTAAGTGAGCTAACCACCGTAAGTGCCTACCATGCCACCGGATTTGACCAAGAAAGCACATAACTTCTTTTGGTGTCGTTGGGACTGGTGCCTCCAACACGGCTGCTACTTTATCCGGATCGACCTGTATTCCTTGTATAGAGATAATATGGCCGAGCAGTTTACCACAGGAGACCGCAAAAACAGATTTGGTCTGATTCAAGCATAATCGGTACTCTCGGCATTTTGCAAAGCAGCACCGTAATTGATACAAGTGCGCCAAAGTCTTGCCAAATAAGGAAAAATTGTCCAAATATACTTGCATAAAGGTAGTTAAGTAGGGTGAAAAGACTTCCTGCATGCATCTTTGGAAGGTACTCGGGGCATTCGTTAAACCGAACCACATTACAGTGTAAGCATAGACACCCCAGTTCGTGATAAAAGCTGTCTTCGGTATGTCCTGTTGCACCATCCTCACTTGATTATATCCACTGTACCCATACAGAAAAGAATACATTTTGTGCCCTGCTACCCGATTGAGCATTGTATCGAGAAAGGGGAGAGGGAACGGATCCGGTACAGTGGCGGCATTCAGTTTTTGGTAATCAACACAAATACGCAACTGTTTATTTTTCTTCGGGACGATCACGATTGGAGATATCCACTCAGCATGCTCAATTGGCACAATGAATCCCACCTTCAATAAGCGATCAAGTTCGGCTTTCACCTGTGCTGCATAATTAGGATTCATTCTGTAACTAGATTGTTTGATCGGCCTCGCATCCGGTTTGAGCACTACCCGATGTTGATAAATCTGCGGGTCAAGACCTTTCATGTCTCTATAATGCCAAGCAAAAACATTGAAGAATTCATGCAGGAGTTGTACCAAATCATCTTGGAATGTCTCTGCTAATCCTGCCTTAATCTTAACTGGTCGCGGGTTGGCCTTGTTACCCAAATTATATGTTACTAATTGATCTTCCGGTACATAAAATTGTCGAGGTTTTACCAAATCATCAACTGGCTGCAGTAGTTGATGTAAGGTTGCTTCATCCATATCTATGCTATCATCTGCTTCCGCATCACCGGTCACTGGTACGACAGTACAAGCTGCCGGACTCCACTTGTCTGCTACCGTCTGGAGATCGACAATACCTAATGAGATCAGATCCTTATTGGTCTTCAGGAACGCCTCTTCCTCATCATCAGATAATCCATCCAACATAGACTAACAGGCCTTGATCCTAGACTCTATCAACATAATCCATTTCGGTGGCCTAACAGGCCTTGATCCTAGACTCTATCATCATAAAATTTTACTTAAGCCAGATGCAACTCCAATTATGCAGCAAAGATACAAGATGAACCCCAATTTTGCAGAATAGGTAAAGCACAAACTAGACCGACTAATCAAGGTGGGATATATTGTCCTTATTGAAAATGTGGAGTGGATATCTCCAGTAGTGATCATGCCAAAGAAAAACAATTAGTTGTAGATTTGTGTAGATTACTAGAAGTTGAATGAAACTAATATCCTGGACCCCTTTCCACTTCCATTTTTAGACAATATGCTAGATGAAGTTGTCACGAGGAAGAGCTCACACACACACTCTCACAATCAAAGAGGAGCACACACACAGATTGAGATGAGGAAAGAATGGTCTTCCTCTTCTTCTTCTTCTTCTTCTTCTTCTATTACATAAAAGGAATGTACAAGAATGGCCTAAAACAACAATATAACAAGTGCAATATATAAAGAACAACACATAAGGAAAATCCTAATGTCCCCAAATGAGTGAGCTAGCAAGAAACAAATGTGCCATCACTCTTGGTAGATAAATATAGTAAAGCTCAATGAAGTATCCCTAACATGTACTATTGTGACCACTATACATGTTAAAGAAATGAAAAAGTGATATGTGTCATCCTAGATCATCACATGTTGAGCTTGATATCTCAACACTCCCCCTCAAGCTCAACGTCATGATCTATAATCCAAGCATCTTCCGAAACTTCTTCAACTTCTCTTCTCCAAGTGCTTTAGTAAAAATATCAGCAACCTGCTCATTTGTCCTCACATAAACAAGATCAATATCACTTGCTAATACCTTCTCTTTGATGAAGTGATAATGTACCTCGATATGCTTTGTGCTAGCATGAAAAATAGGGTTCCATGCTAATTGTATGCTACTAGGATTATTACAATAGATGGTGATAAGTTTTGCACTTCCACACCTAAATCTACAAGTAGCATCTCTAAGCAAGATCCTTCACATGCTTCCATTGTAGCACCTCTATACTCAGCCTTTGTACTCGACAAAGCAATAGTGGGTTGCTTCTTATTGCTCCATGTAATAATTGCACTCCCAAGTGAGAATAGAAATCCACTAGTAGATCTTCTATCTGGAATGCTACCAGCCCAATTTGCATCGGTGTATCCATGGACCTGCAAATCTACACGAAGTTCATAAAACCATGCATAATCCAAAGTAGCACTAACATAATGTAGATTTCACCTCAGAGCATCTAGATGCGGCTTCCTGGGAACCTGCATGAATTGACTTTCAAGTCCAATAGTGTAGTTTAGATCAAGCCTTGTAATTGTGAGATATATCAAACTTCCCACAATTTTCATATACATAATAGCATTTTTCCAATGCTTCACCTGATGTAGTATCCAACTTCAATGGCATAGAAATTGGCTTACAATCATACATACCATATTTTTGCAGTATACTCGAGGCATATTTCCTTTGCGACATCCATATACCTATTTCTGTATGTATAAACTGAATGCCCAAGAAGTAGTGAAGGACACCAAGATCTTTCATGTCAAATTCCTACATAAGGAGTTGCTTTATCTCTTTAACGCTTGCTTCATTGTCACCTCCTACAATAAATTCATGGACATAAATAGCCACAATCGTGATGCCACCATCATCATCACTCCTAAAATGAGTGATGTAGATCACCCTTTCTCTGAGTGATCTGCATCACTCATAGAAAATCCAATGGTGGTCAAATAATCAACAATCCTTGCATGCCAAGCACGAGGGGCTTGTTTAAGTCCATACGAAGCCTTTTGCAACCTGTAAACATATTCTAGGTGCTTTGAATCTTCATATCCTTATGGTTGGTCCATATATACTTCTTCCTATAACTCACCATGTAGTAAAGCATTCTTCACATCCATCTGATGCAAAGTCCATCCTTTTGCTATAGCTATTGCAACTAGTGTTCTGACAGTAGACATTTTAGCTATAGGGCTAAACGTTTCCTCATAATCATTGCCATATGTTTGTGCATATCCTTTTGCTACCAATGGTGCTTTGTACTTGCTTATGCTACCATCAATGTTGTGTTTTACCTTGTAAACCCACTTGCAACCTATGGGTTTCTTTCCTTGTGGCAATGGAACCAGCTTCCATGTATTGTTTCCATAAAGTGCAACCATCTCCTCATCCATAGCTTTTTTCCAATTTGCATTTCCAATTGCAACTTCAAAACAAGAAGGTTCACCATCTTGTTTTGTCATGTAGGCACAATCACGAGTTATGTAACTATCATATGTCAATCATTGTACTAAATTCCGCATCCTCACAAACCTTCTTGGTCTTGGGCCACTTCTCCTTGTATCATCTGCATGTTCCTTTCTTACTCTTGGAGTCTTCACAGAGGGCAATCCAAGTTCCTCATCAAGACTCTTTCTTGAACCGCTTGAATCTTCATCAATATCTTCAAAATCTATAGATGTTTTACTACCAGTAGAAAGCTTTTCTTTACCTTTCTTGGATGTATATGATGAATTCACTAGACTGAAATTTCCACACAATCTTCCACTCCATGGATTTGAGTTGGAAATATTGTTAGGTGATGCATCTGATCCACTCAAAACTTGAGATTCTACACTTGATTTTCAGCATTTTCTTTGTTATTTGGTTCAAGATTAAGTCCATCTTTGGCATCTGCATAGAAGCTTGACATTTCATCAAACACCACATCTCTGCTTACCTTCACCCGTTGTGTGAATGGGTCATAACATTTATATCCCTTTTGTTCAAGGGATTATCCAACGAAGATACTTTTTTTTTTGCTTTTAGATCAAGCTTTGTACTCAACTCATCTGGAACATGTACATATGCAATACTACCAAAAACTTTCATATGTGATAAGTTTGGCGTTTTACCTGCGAACTTCTCTTTAGGTGTAACTTGATGTACAACAACATTTGAAGTTGTGTTCATGATGTATATAGCAGTGTGCACAACTTCTGCCCAATAACAACGAGGCATATTCTTCTCAGCCATTAAGGCTCTAGCTATTTTTGCAATATGTCTATTTTTGCATTCAACAATGCGATTCTGTTGTGGTGTGTACCTACATGAAAACTGACGTCAAATTCCATGAACTTTTAGAAAGTTGTTGAACTCATTTGACATATATTCACCTTCTCCATCATATCTTAATGTCTAAATATACTTCCCCTGCTACTTTTCCACCATAGCTTTAAAATTCTAGAAGTGAGTGAACACGCACTCTTCTCTTTCATGAAATATACCCAAACTTTCTGTGTATGGTTATCAATGAAAGTAACATAAAACCTACAACCACCCATAGATGTGGTCTTTGTAGGACCCCAAACATCTGTATGTACTATTTCTAGAACATTCTCACTAACATGCTTGTCATGCAAAAATTAGGCTCTTGATTGTTTACCAAATTGGCATGCTGCACATACCTTTTGCATTTTTGCAACTTTTGAAATTTGGTAGTCCATTGACAATCTCCTTTGACAAATCATGCCTCATTTGAAATGTTAGATTTGGGGCATTTGCATCATTATTTGGGCATTCGGTTTATGCAAGTTGATGGTGGAATAGGTTTGTGTCAAACAAAATATATTGACACATTATTGTAGCATTTTGGACTTGAAGACTACAAACCTATTGCCACTCCTATGGAGACATGTTTACGGTTGAGTCTTCATGATGGTGGAGATGCATTTGATGTTGTTCTCTATCAACAAGCTATTGGATGCTTGATTTAATTTTTCATTACTCGGCCATATATTGTGTTTGCTATCGCATAAATGAGCAAGTTTATGCATTGACTAGGTGTCAAGCATTAGTAGACGGTTAAGCGCATCTTTCTCTACTTGAGTGGTACCTAACTACTTGGATTGTTTTATCCCAAGGGGGGATCACTACTGCCATATTTACATGCTTGTTTGACTCTAATTGGGCATTTTGCTATGACACTCGTGTGTCCACAAGTGGTTTTTTATTCATGCTTGGTAGCTCATGCATATCTTGGTTGAACAAGAAGCAGCATACTATGGCCACTTCTAGTTGTGAGGTTAAGTATAGGGTAGCTTTAACAAAAATTGTTGAGTGTGTGTGGCTCGAATGCCTTATGGCTGATTTGGGTGTTGGTCAGTCTTCTTCCACCACCATCTTCATTGACATTTAGAGCACATTGGTAGTTGCGAGGAACCTTGTGTTCAATGCTTGCACTAAGCATATTGAGGTGCACTATCATTATGTCAGGGAGAGGTTCTCAATTGGAGAGATCATTTTGGCATATGTGCCCACATAGGAGAACATTGCAGACCTTTTCACAAAGGCTCTACCTAGGGTTAAGTTTGAAGATTTTCACAAAGCTTTGGGCTTACTTCCTTTTGTGGATTGATTCCACATAGTTTAGCACTTACTTATACATGATGCAAACTCCTCATTCACCTCATCATTCCCAAGGGGGATTTTGTTGATATATTTTGATAGTAATGTGTGTGAACACACTAGGACCATCGGGGCACTTTTTTCCCTCTTTAGGAGGTTTTTTCCCCCAAGCTTATATATATGCCTATAACCCTAACGAGTCACTTAACTTTGTACATTAACTTAGCAATACATTCCAATGGCATATTGTGTGTTGTGCTCCAAGCTTCTTCTTCTTCCTTGTGTTGTTTGCATGCTTTCGTAGACCTCAAACTCCAACAAAAATCCAGTTCAAGTAGGCTTTAGGGTACATAAAATCTTATGTACATTACTTTATAAAGGAAGTTGAATCATTGAGATCTAGTCTTCTAGATTAGCTTGAATTGATTGAAAGTAAAATGAACGGTGATATAGCACCCATGGGACCTCCAAATCCCAAAAAGTAGGGGTTGGATGCCTAGCAACTACTAGGATACAAAGCTGGAAGGCCCACTAAGGTAGACACTTGGCCTGAAGACCAAATAAAATGACCTCTTTGAATTATGTAGCTCAAAGGCCCAACAATCCCCTAGAAGGGGCTAGTTTAATAGCTTACCACTCAACCAACTCAGCTAGCATGCACATATTACATCCAATCTACGCCACTATCTATGGTCTTCAAAAAAATTGCAAGTATTAGAATTGTCAAAACAAATTCGAAACTTCAACATAAAGTGGTTCTCGACATTGACGATGCAATTCACACTAAGGACATTGCTATGAAAGCATTGGAGATTATTGCACCTTAATATTTTCATGTAATAATGTAAATAAATCATTCAGCATTTTGAATTCAATTTTAAAAGATAGATTATCCATTCTGAATAGATCAATGAAAGAAAATAAAATTTGATGGTAGAGAGCCAGTCTCATATTCCTAAAGAGGCATATTAGAAAATTGATTATTTAAAGGAGCATGTTGCTACTTTGCAAAAAAGTAATATGGATAAGACATACTTTTGCATGTCCACATCTAAATCTACAAGTAGCATCTCTAGCCATGATGCTTCACATGCTTTCATTACAGTACCTCTATACTCATCCTCTATACTCGACAAAACAATGGGTTGCTTCTTATGCTCCATGTAGTAGCAACACTTCCAAGTGAGAATAGAAAGCCACTAGTAGATCTTCTATCTAGAACACTACCAACCCAATTTGCATTGGTGTATCCATGAACCCGAAATTCTCACCAGCCTCATAAAACAATGCATAATCCAAAGTAGCACTCACTTAATGTAGAGTATGTCTCAAAGCATATAAATGTGGTTTCCTAGGAACCTACATAAATTGAATTCGAAGTCCTACAGTGTAGCTTAGATCACGTCTTTCCAATTCTTGCCTAAGGAGTTACTTTACCTCATTAATGATTTTTTCATTATTGCCTCCTACAATAAAGTCATTAACATAAATAGTCACAATCATGATGCCATCATGACCTTTCCTTGCATATAATGAGTGATCTGCATCACAAATAGAAAATCCAAAGGGAGGTTAAATAAAATGCAATCCTTGCATGCCAAGCACGAGGGGCTTGTTTAAGTGCATACAAAGCCTTTTTCAATATGCAAACATATTCTGGATGCTTTGAATCCTCATATCTCTGTGGCTAGTCCATGTACACTTCTTCATACAACTCAATATGTAAGAAAGCATTCTTCACATCCATCTGATGTAATATCCATAGTTTTGCTATAGCCAATGCAACAAGTGCTCTAGCAGTAGTCATTGGGTCTTTAGAGAGGGCAATCCAAGTTCCTCATCAAGGCTCTTTTCTAATCTACTCGATTCTCCATCAATGTCTTCAAAACTTGTAGATGTTTTATTACCAACAGAAACCTTTTCTTTACCTTTCTTGGACATAGTCAATGAATTTGATGGACTAAAATTTCCATGCAATCTTCCATTCCAGGGGGTTTCAGCTGGAATTATTTTTTGGTGACATATTAGGTCCACTCTGAACTTGAGATTCTACACTTGCGTTTTTAGAGTTTCCTTTGTCATTTGAGTCAAGATTAAGTCCTTCTTTGGCATCTGCATAGAAGATTGACATTTCATCAAACACCACATCTCTGCTTACCTTCAGCTATTTTGTGAGTGAATTGTAACATTTATATCCATTTTGCTCAAGGGAGTACCCAATGAAGATACATTCTTATGCTTTTGGATCAAGTTTCATCCTCACGTCATCTGGAACATGTACATATGCAATACAACCAAATACTTTCATACGTAAAAAGTTTGGCTTTTTACCCATAAAATTCTCTTTAGGTGTAACTTGATGTACAACAACATTCAGATTTCTATTCATGATGTATACAATAGTGTGCATAGCTTCCACCCAATAACAATGAGGCATATTTCCCTCAGCCATCAAGGCTATTTCTATTTCTATAATATTTCTATTTTTGCATTCAACAATGCCATTCTCTTGTACTTTGTACCTGCATGAAATCTATCTTCAAATTTCGTGTCTTTTTAGAAAACTAATGAATTCATTTGACATCTATTCACATCCTCCATCATATCTTAATTTCTGAAGATAGTTCCTTGTGTCATTTTTTGCCATAGCCTTGAGATTTTGAAAGTGAGTAGTGAAAATCCTACCCATTCTATTTCCTTTGGCAATCAACCTTCCATTCTATTTGCACTCTTATACATATAAACCATCAACATTGAACCTAGTGAATCATTTTTCCAACAAAAACTAGGTTCTTTGTTATATTGGGAACATACAATACATCAACAAGATGTTTTACCTTCCCATCCTTCATTGATAGTGCTATGTTTGGTGGGCTTGTTGTTTTTGTAGTGGACATGAAGCCCTCAATGCCATCTTCATTCCACTCTAAACTCACTGTACATGAGGTTCTTGCACAATGTCTTGATCATAAAAAAGAACAAGAAATAATGCCATGGTCCTAGCATGGACAAAGCACATACGTGCTGTCGTGGGGTCAACAAAGAAATGCTAAAAGATGCATCACCACATGCATAATAATCTCGTTGAATTACTGTACCTATAGAGAGAAATGATGGATAGATAATCATGCAAGGCTACATGTAGGTACATAGCTGAATGTTTCTACAAGGTAAACGAGTTGATTGATATGTTTGTTGCTTCTATATTCCCAATATGAATCTCAAATATGAGGACCTATCAAGCATAACCAAGTTGAAAAGGTTGAAAGGTGAAGTTTGAAAATGTGAACTTCACCCATCAAGGCTAGATATTCAAATATTTAATGCTTTGTGTTTTCTTGGAAGTTGTGGTGCATAAGGTGGGATGTTTTTTGTGAATCCAACACGATACTTCAAGAAGAGAGCTTTGGAATCTAGAAGGACATATATTTATATTTTTTGTATTTGATAAAAAAATCAAACTATGGCTAAAAAATGAATCGAAGAGCGTTTAATGCTTTATAATAACTCTTAGACATGTAGCTCTAAGCATGCCATGTACATATGTTTCTGTTGGGAACTAGACACCCGCTCATGTTGAGAGAAGGACCTTCCCCATGTGATCTTTTTAGTATTTTTCTATCTATAAGTTTCACATTAGAAGTCTCTAAAACAAAGGGTGAAAATAACAACAACAACATGAACAACAAAACAAGGAAAAGATAGAGACAACATAAAAAACAACAAGAATGAAAAAATCTACCCTTCAATCCCTTAGTACCATCCTCATATTTATAAAGGGAAGTATTTTTACCACCCATGAGTGAGTTGAGGGAAGGATATCCAAACATTGTACTACCCTCTTTGTACATGGAGAAGGAACATATATAATTGTACCACCCTAGTTTAGTTGTGAGGAAAGGATAGTCTCCAAAAAATCCATTTGTATAATCAAGCTCAATGGGGGAAATTTTGGCTATGACCTTGATAAAAGCTTTTCTATGAACACCCTCTAACAAAGAGGGAAATCATCTCTTATGACCCTCCTCTATTTCTCTTGGACAAAAATCCTTTCAGCCATGTATAAATGTACGAGTTTAGATGAATGGAATCAAGGAACAATTCATTTCTATATTCATGCATATACGTGTACGAAGAGAGATTCTCTCTCTCTCTCTCTCTCTCTCTCTCTCTCTCTATATATATATATATATATATATATATATATATATATATATATATATATATATATATATATATATATATATATATATATATTAGCACTCTCTCCACCATCTCTTTGCCTCTCACGCTTTCTTGTTGCTATGCCACCATCATGTGCTTTGACAATAATAACCAAGTAGGTTTTTGAGTGGGTAGATAAATCCAACATTCAAAAACTTATCAAGCTCCTCTTTAACTTGGCCATAATTAGAGCCATCTTGTAGCATTGTTATTTCACTAGAACTACATTTTTTTTTAGGTTAATGCCATGCTAAAAAAATGCAAGGTTAGCCCCCTTAATGTTCATGTATGACCATAAAAACAAATCCATAAACTAAAGTAATAGATATTTTGGGTCACATTTGAAATCCTCATACATCATAGCATAAAAGTTTACTCCTTTAGGTTCAACTTTTGTCAAATCTTGCAATTTTTCTTGTGTTTCCTTAGCACCATATACTTGATAACTCTTCAAACATCTACTTTGCTTATTGGACAACTAATTTAGCCTTTTGATCCTCTTGATGTTGTCCATTCCTCATAATTTTCATTTTCCTTGCATCCTCAATATTGTAAAGGTATTTCGAGACATCTAGTTTCAAGTTTGGGATTACAGTGGAGTTTATCTTTATGAATTCCTCTTCTTCTTTTTCTTCTAGAGATTTTCTCATATTGATACCCTATGCATAAATCTCCTTGAACTTGAATGGGACTTCTCAACAATTTGTAATGTTATTTTCTTTTTACCTTTCTTGATTATGATTGTGTCGGCACACCATAGTTGCTTCACCGTTGTATCTCTTAACCCAGGTCTCTCTAGAAACATGGGGCAAGTACATACAAATTCTTCCAGTTTAAGAGCAATAGAAAATTGAGAATAAGCTTTGATCTAAAAAAGTTTGTTGCTTGATTTCTAAGTATGCTCAAAGATTGAATCCTTTTTTAGTTTTCTATTTTTACTTGGAAGGGAGACAATGCCCAATCTAATAAATTTAGTTCACTACATATTGTTTCAATGAGAATATTGAATCACAACCCTTAATCCATCAAAGTCCTAACTGATAGATTTGCTCCATCAACAAATTAATAATTGGGATCTTATGATCCACATCTACTAATGATGCCTCTTGAAAATCCTCTATGCTATGTCAACATGCTTAATTACTGATCTCTTCCACATGCACCCACCCTTTGCTTTATCGACAACACATTGCAGCGATTGCTTGCTAAAATTAGGCACTAAAGCAATTTCCTAATTCAGACAAAGGAGCCAATACGAATGCTTCATATAGGGCATTTAATAAATTATCCAATAATAAACCTCACAAAGGAGCCAATACGAATGCTTCATATAGGGCATTTAATAAATTATCCAATAATAAACCTCTTCAATTGCATTTTCTTGTTGTTTTGTTGTTAGTTGTATGTTAAGGATATTAAAAATAAAATACAAAGGAAACGGTTGAGTTGCCTATTACTCTTGAGCTTTTAATTTCCCAAGGATCTCCATCCTTACTTGAGCTTAACTGACCAATGTATAGCCTCTCATTCTGATGTTCCAAAGCCTCACTCGAAACCTCTCTTTTGCATCTTCGATTTTTTTTATAACCAAAGCTTGTAATGTATCCCCATTTTCAAGAACTTCCTCCAACATGATGCATGCATTGTAGCTTCACTCATAAGGATCCTCCACTTGCACCTTTTTGAACTCCTTCTGAAAATTAGATTCCCTCTTGACCTTATATTCGATATTAGTCTGATCAATTAAAACTACATGGGCCTATGTAGGACCCTTCATGATTAGGTCCATTGACATACTTGCTACTAGGATCCATATGGGTCCGATTGACAATGGAAATACCTCTTTCTGTTCTATGCTTACACCATAAGTCACCTGTCATCCTTACGGACGGCCTACAGTGCCACAATAAGTTCGGAACCCCTCATTTTGTTTCCAAGTGTTTTGTTGAAATCCTCTAGCTAGTGCCTATGTATCTAGGTTTAAAATTTGAAGTTGCACCCACATTACTTTGAGCTTCTAGCTTAGCATTAATAGGATGATGTTTTGGACTAAAACTGGCCGTTACAAATTTATGATGATGCCTTTTGGAATCACTAATGCACCTACCACATTTTCATACTTGATGAATATTTTTTTTCTTAATTATCAAGATTTTCTTCTTGTTTTATGTGATGATATATTATTTATAGTATACGAGAATCATTTACAAATAGTTTTCAATATATTGTGTAAAAATGCACTTTATGCAAACCCTAAAACATAGTTTCTTCTTGCAAGGAAAACTCAAGTATCTAGGACATATCGTTCTTTGGTCATGCAATACACATAGAACCTAAGAAAATAGAAGTAATTATAGAATGTTCAACTCCTAAATTTGTTAATGATGTATGAACTTTCCTTGGATTAGCTAGTTTCTATAGAAAGTTTGTAAAATGTTTTTATATTTAGCACTTGCAGTCACTTTATCATTGAAAAAAGTTAATTTTCAATGGGCATTGCAATAATAAAAATGATTTTATATACTCAAACATGCACTTTCACATGCATCTATTTTACAATTACTAGATTTTTACCAATCTTTTCATGTAATTAGAAATCCTAGTTACTCTGGCATAGCTGTGATTTTAATGCAACATTATCATCCTTTTGCATTTGAGAGTAGGAATCTTAAACATTCTAAAAGAATTATAGCACATATGATCACGAGCTTTTAGCAATTGTACATGCATTGAAGATTAAAAACATTATCGTATGGTTCTAAAAGTTTTAATCAAAACAAACCAACAAGCCATTACTCATTTATTAAGTCAATGGTTGATTTTGATAGACACATGAAATCGGCTTCTTCCATAAAAAGTTTCCAACCTATGACTTAAAATATCAACTAAGCAAGGCTAATATAGTTGCTAAAAATATTAGTATTCTTGTTCATGTAGAAAGTATTTTTGCCATTACTATTCACTCATTTCATGATATCATTCCAACTTATGCATCATATTTATATTTCTCACATGCATGGTATGCTTTCCAAAATTTTGAAGCAGATGGTGTTCATAACTAAATTTTTAATAGTAATTTGTTGTTTTTTATAATAAGTTATGTATAACTCAAAGGTTCAAAGAAGTTGTTATGAAGAGGTGCATGAACCACCATGTATGGGTCATAGACACAAATAAAGCACTAAATGTAGTTGTAATGATTTCTTCTCTTGGCCACATATGTAAAACAATATTGCACAATACATTTCAAAGCATTGTGTGCCAACATATTAAACCTCATCCTGTTACATCATTTGGATTCTAAAAAAGATTAAATTATTCCCCATGAGCCATGGGAACAAATTTCTATGGATTTTAGTACTACTCTTCATATGACTTCATCACAATTATATGATTTGGAAGATTGTTGATAGATTTAGTAAATATGCATTTTTTCTTCCTTGTAAAAGAACAATGTCTACACTTCAAACTCCAAAGTTGTTTATTAGAAATATTTCTCCGCATCATGGTTTTCCTAAAGCTATTTTATTGGATTGTGATATTCATTTTATAATCATTGTTTGGGTTGCATTGTTTAAGAATTTAGGTTCTAAAGTGGATTTTACTTTTTCATTCCATCTTGAAAGTAAGGCAAAGTGAGTCTACTAAAAAAACCATTATTGGTTTATTATGCTGTTATTCTATCAATAGACCTAGCAGATGGGAAGAAAAATTACCAATATTTGAATTTTTGTATGGTATCTGTTGTGGAAGGACTCCATAGCCTTCACACAACTGAAGACTAACTAGCAAGGCCACACACCAGGAAGAGAGATGTCTTTCCACCCAACCAACCCCTCCAATATATAGCTCCAAGTTCAAGGGGGTAAGTCCCTCTCAAGGGGACATGTGTACCTTCCATCACATGGGTCCCTAAGGTGATCACATGGTTTCCAAGCTTAGGATATCACATGAAATCACATGGCTTCTAAAATAAGACCCTCCAAGCTCTCACGTACAAAACAAGTGGCTAGGAGAAGCTTCCAATCAAGCCTAAGGTAGTCAACCTTAGAGAATTAGCCCTAAGGTTCAAGACCCATCTAAAAGGGGTAAATAAACCATAAATCCAAAGGGTTTCACACCTAGAAACCCAAGGGTTCTACCCCTTAGAACCATGTAATTATACAACATTTTGCCCCCCTTAAAAGCATTTCCATCCTCAAAAATGAGTGGAGATATATACCTTGGGGTATTCCCCCGTGCTCCATGATCAATCTCAAAGATCATGGCTTTCATCTCTCTAATTTGCCTCTTAATTCAAAAGGGTGATTTCTATCTTGAATGAATTTTTTAAGAGGAGAATCCATGTGTGGTCTGATTCCCTGCCCCAATCATTCAAAGTTCCATCTAGTTTTGCATACAAAAAAGAACCGAGTCGAATGCAAAGTATGGAAAGAATGAAAAGGGTGGAAGAGAACATCCCTGCCTATTTCCTTTGTTTAAGCTATGTGTCATCTAGGTCTCCAAAGCTCAAACATGTGGATTAGGTGGAGTTAAAGTGATTTCAGCTAAATTGCTACCTTGGTCCATCTCTTTGCACCACTAGTGCATGGACCTAGCAAAATAGATGAATGCTACTTAAGGCTTCCTTATCAAATTCATCTCTCAAGTTAGAATCCAACTTGTTCTAAAAAGGAAGATGAATCTTACATAATCCCTGCCCAAATCACTCTCGTTTAGTGAAATGGGTGGATTTTATTGTTTGCAATTGGCCTCTAATAAATCTAATTAGAGGGGAATTTTATTATATAATCCCCACCTAACCTTTCAAAACTTTACGTAGTTTTGAGAATCTGCTTTAATGGACTAGAATCCATAAGGATTAATCTAACTATAATTGATTGAAATCTATTTTACTTGTTCTTCCAAAAAGATTAAGATCTTTATAACTACGTCCCAATATGGGAACTCATAGTGTAAAAGATCGTGTTATCTTTAAGGTCATAAGTAGAAATAGATTATTCCAATCATTTCTTTATTGCTTAATCCTTAGGGATGTTTAGTTGGATCTCAAACCTTAAAGGTCTTCTTAATCCTTCCAAAATTCTCTCCCTTATATCCTAGATCTATTAAAGATGTCCTATGTTGACATCATAACTAGATCTTTCTTATTCTTCAATTGACTTGAAATATCAAGTATCCAAAAGATGATCTTTGTGAGCTTTCTTTCAAGCTTGGCCTAAGATCATCTTTATGTTTCTTGAATTTCAAGTTATGCTTTTGGATGAAGCTTTTAGAGCTTCATCCTTTGGAGTTTACCTTCAAACTCAAAGAAGTTGATCCTCCCTTTATTTCTAACTCTCTATGAGAGATAGATCCTTTCGTATCTTGTTGGAAGAATTCTTCTTCCCTTTGAGAGGATACTGAAGAAGATGCCTATTCCTAGACATTGTCTTCTTGATGTTTTCCATTGGATCATGAGTCCCTTTTTCTTCTGGCCATCAAGAAAAAGTACTCAACGGGATTCAATACCCACTGTCCCATACCAGTGGGTTCCTCATCCAATCCACATAACTTTGTCTCTATACTTTCTCACCTTTTCTGTCCTTTTAAATGCCCTTCATACTATGGTACCAAATTATAAGAGCAAGGACTAAGGTGCTTAGATACACCACTACTAATCTTACTTAAATATTTGGTTAACCTTTTAATGTGGTGTGACTTATCTTATCAAACTTAAAGTTTGACTTGATCTTTGCCCTATTTGGGTCTTTTGGCTTTCTTTTCTTCTTTAGCCAAAATAAGAGATAAGACTAGGTCTTTCCCAAAATAGATCCCTTCATGTTCAATGTTTTACCCATGGGTTTTACTTGGGGATCTAGCTATTATGCTTCATACAAGAAACCATATTCCTTAGGTCTATATTGCTGGAATCCATAACATATGTTATCAATCCTCGTGAAGTATCAAGATACTTTTAGGATTATGCTTTATAGCTCATCCAACTTCTTTAACCCACTTAGGATTTGTATAATCCTTATGGTGTATGCAAGTTTTCTCTTGCATTGGGGTTCTTTGAGAATTCCCAATCTTTGAGAACTTCATTTAGTTGGAAGATGTAATGAAAGATCATGTACTAGAATACGAGGAAGTACTTCAACTTTATCTATTTCTTGCATATCTTTTACCTTGCAATACCCTATTCGGTTTTTCCAAGGCATAAGATACAAGTTCTTGGGAACATTCGCCCCTCCTTAAGAGTTTTCGTCCTTGAAAACTACCTGAGAGTGAATTGAGAATTGTACTCTTTCAGAAGTATTTGAAAGAGTTTATTTTCAATCTTTTATTATCCTTCTTGGTTAAAAGAACTATTCAGAGCTTTTTATGCTTTCTTTTCTCCAAGCATACAAAACAAATGTCCCAAATTTCAAGTTGAGATTACCCACGAATTCGATGTCTCATACCACCGAATTTACTTCAGTGGTAGTGTAAGCCTAGATGTCCCATACCATCCAGCTTACACTTCCACTTTAGTAAAGGTAACTTTAGCTTGAGTTTTGGGATCAAACCTTCTTCTAATCAAGTCAGATCTATTACTTCTTGGACTTGTAAGTCATATTTCCACTGCAAAGCATATGTATTGCCTATGCTACAATGGAGTTTAAACTTACCAAGTCTCTATTGCAACTTGATAAGACTAGTGTCAAAAAATTGGCTTTTCAATTATTCCTTGATTCAGATATACTCTACAAGATCCCTTTCACATCACTTGATGATAGCTAGTTTATATCTCAACTAGATATCATCTCTTATGACATAATGAGTAATCTGAGAAAGAATAATTGATTTGCCAATCAAATCTCTTTGTTGAAGAAAATGGTAATTCCATTTACTATATAGTCCATATTTTTTAGGACATTAGAAAATGGTACTTAGGGTTTATTACTACCCTTGAGTTTTACCTTCTCTTCATGCCTTGCATTTGCTTGGAAGAAAAATGTAAAGCTCCAAATAGTTCTGTAGTTCTTTCAAACAAAGAACTTTTCTTGAACTAATGCTTCCATCTTCCAAAACTAAGATTTTATTATACCATATTTTCTCTTACTTAGAGCTTTGAGAAGATAATGCTCTAAGTTACCATGATTGTATCGTGGTTTTAGAGAGAAAATTTTTGTATTACTACCTTAAGTCTATGGCTTTACTGATCAGGCATGCTATGGGCTTTTATGGAATTTAAAATTCCATAAGAGGGATTTTAAGCTTAAGGTATTTCAAGAAGTTAGGATTATTTGGCTTTCAATTACTAAGCCAAACAAAATGGTTTATAGTGGCCAATTGGCCTCATCACCATTCTTCCAAGAAACTAATAAAATCAAATCCTACTTAAGCTTAACTTCAAGAAATCCCTATCAACTTGAAAACCCATGTAATGTATTCCAAATGCATGCTTTAGTATATGCCAAGACTTTTACACTTTTATTAGAAAAGGTGTTGCATGCATAAGGTTCAGAAGTTGAACCCCTCCTTAAATCATGCAAAAGTTCCAATTTGGAACTTTGTTTATTCAAAGGATGGTGCAAAATTTCCATGTAACTTGGTATATACAAGTTGCAACAATGCATCAGATGCATTCTTCCTAACTACCATCGTTCTTAGGCACCTTCAAACTTTCTTTTTGTGCTTCGGAGTTGCCATAATGCATAAAAATGAACAAATTTACGCACAACCAATCTTTCTTTTCCAAAACTATATGAATTTGATGCATAGTGAAAATCATTTCCATGACTTAATTGTGTATGTGACCAAACAAAAAAGCCATCTCAATCTATGCATCTTTTTTCAAATTCATGTCTATCACGACATGGATTGCATGTTCTTTGATCTGTAAGGAAAAGAAAAAAGGGGTGCAAATACTTACTTGGGAATTAAGCTTCGTCCATCCCTTGACTTTGTTTGAGTGTTCTCGTGATGATGAAGTATACTTGGTCCATCACACTTCTTCCCTTTCATCTTGGCACTTCATACTTACTTGTGCCTAATATGTGTACATACTTTTAAAGATTTGGTTTGAACATCTACCTCTTGAGGCAAGCGCAAGGGTTCAACCCCTGCTAATAGCCATAGTTGGTATGCAATGGGCCCTAGGCCAGAATTCAAACCTACCTCCTTGTCGTTTATGGGCCGTATATATGGTATGACCTTTTCATCTATATACTCATACTAAAGGGTGCCCAAGTGTGCATTCACATCATAAAATCATGCATCTAATGTATATATCCATATGCAAGGATGTGGTCTTTATGCATGGCCATGCACATGCTTCTCTTTTGTGTGCATATCTAAGAGAAACAATGTTTCAAAAGGAATGACATTCTAATAAATGCTTATAAGGCCTAAACGTATCCTTGGTACAAACAAAATTTAGGCACATAACCCATAATTCATGCATGATATTCGTCTAAATGTTTCACATACATGATTCTTAACTTCGTATATCATAAAATAATTCATGACATACAATAAAAATTCAGAAGGAGCATAATTCAAAGAATACATAACCTTCATTCCAACCTTTTTGGGCTGGAATGCCTGACGATGGCGGCACTGCCTTCTCAGCATTTGTTAGTTCCATTGCAACACATGGCATGTCGTTTAGCACACATGAGGCGCCACTGCCTCGAGGCACCGTCTGAACCTTTTGAAGCGAACGCCCATTGCCACCTAGAAGAGGTCCACACGAAGGAATCCGATTAGTGTGGTAGAATGGCTGAGAATGGCGACGATGCCTTAGATCAGTCCTCCCAGACTCCTTGTGACAGTTTCTCTATCAAGCCGAACGGCTCTCAATTTTCTTTATTTCCTTCAACTAAAGGTGTGGTCTTCATCTCGGCTCTCCCGCTTAGCTCGCTGCTGCGCCTTGCAGTAACCAAAGTGGCGGAAGAAGAGGAGTATTTCCGGGAAGCAACACCTCTTCGTTCTCGATCATTTCTTGCTGCAAATGAAGAAAATACATGTCAGGAAGCAAACGAGGCCTTGTTCGCAATCGATATTGGAGGCTCCCATCCTGAGGCTGAAAGCACCTTTACGATGCTCCCATATGACATGACGGGTTTGAAGGCCTCGATGGCAGCGTCAGAAGATGTTTATATCTCATATAGAAAGGTTGGAAAACCGGAATGCTCTTGCGTCGAGGATGAAGCCGAGAGCGGCTCTGTTATCCCATATACGCAATTGAAATGGCAGGCGTCAGTCTATAAAGACAAATATGGAGGATGCATTTTATCGAACTGAAGGAAGGAGAGCATGCGACGGCATCGCTCTCTATCCAATCATCAGTCAGAAAGCCTGTGTTCTCTCTCCTGCGCACACACAGATGGGTTCTCTCTCTTGCGCACACACGGATGGCTTCTACCAGTTGAGGGGGTTGGCTGGATCATGAGCGCTGAGTCATACGATCGCTTATTTTTGCATCCCTCAAGGGGAACAAACCACTCGTGGTGGCTCTAGCTCTAACTACTTCAAATGAAAAATTCGAGCGAAGTCTAAGAGTGAGAAATGCTGGTGAAGATGCTAATCTAAGAAAATGTTCACACTAAAGGTCAATGAACCAACCAAGCTCTGGTACCACTGTTGTGGAAGGATTCCATAGCCTTCATTCAACTGAAGACTAACTAGAAAGGCCACACACTAGGAAGAGAGATGTCTTTCCACCCAACCAACCCCTCCAATATATAGCTCCAAGTTCAAGGGGTAAGTCCCTCTCAAGGGGACATGTGTACCTTCCATCACATGGGTCCCTAAGGTGATCACATGGTTTCCAAGCTTAGGATATCACATGAAATCACATGGCTTCTAAAAGAAGACCCTCCAAGCTCTCACGTACAAAACAAGTGGCTAGGAGAAGCTTCCAATCAAGCCTAAGGTAGTCAACCTTAGAGAATTAGCCCTAAGGTTCAAGACCCATCTAACAGGGGTAAATAAACCATAAATCCAAAGGGTTTCACACCTAGAGACCCAAGGGTTCTACCCCTTAGACCCATGTAATTATACGACAGTATCACAACACATAATTCTATTGGACATGATGCTTTTGACATTATGTACAGTAAAAAACATTCCAATCTCATGTTAAAAACTGATATTGATATTTCTATGGTGTTGATATATTTAGGTAGTGATGTGTGTGAACACTCTAGGACCGCCGGGGCACTTTTTCCCTCTTTAGGAGGTTTTTTCCCCCGGCTTGTATATACCCCTATTGCCCTAATGGGCTACTTATCTTTGTAAATTCTCTAGTAATACATTCAATATTGTGTGTTGTGCTCCAAGCTTCTTCTCCTTCCTTGTGTTGTTCGCGTGCTTCCGCAGACGTCTATCTCCAACAATTGGTATCAGAGTAGGTCGTCGCTTCATCTAAGGTGCCGTCGATACTCCTCTGTTTGCAATCTCAGAATCACACGAATTTTGGTGAGCATACTCAGCGTGTTTCCGAGATAAAAACAGCTTTGCTATGTGGTGCCAAAATCGCGATCTGAGCTCGTTTCAACCTCCGAACGCACTATCGTAGCGCTTGTGTAGGCTACTTCATCTTTTTGTGGCAAAGGTATATACCAGTTTCTATTCGCAAGTATAAGCATCTCAAAGTCTGCTATAGGTCTAGCAGAATTCGTCTCGGCAGTTCCGTTCAACTTTTTGAGATACAATCAATTTTCTGCATCAAGGTATTTTAGTCACCGGCCATGGCTGAAAGCAGTGATGTATTTCGTATGTTGGCTTGTTGAGGATAAGTTGGATGGTACCAACTACCCGTTATGGGCTTATATGATGCGACATGTGTTGCTTGCAAAAGGATTGTGGAACATTGTGCAAGGTGTCGAAAAACGTCCTATCACACCTGCAACTGTTACAACTACAAGTATTGAAGCTAATGCAGAAGGTGTCGAAGATGATGATATTCTGCATATTCTTGTTCGTGCTGCGGTTTCTACTGCACCTACTATAGAGCAGATTCGCTGGGATGGCAGAGATTCCCAAGCACATGCTATGATAGCCTTGTCTGTCAAACGTGCCATTATTCCTCACATTCGCTCTTGCAAAACAGCTAAGGATGCTTGGGATACACTTAACACATTGTACCAAGCTAGGAATGAGGCTCGTGTTGCTTACCTCCGGAAACAGTTGGAGAGTGAGCACATGAATGAAGGTGATTCTATGGACAGTTTCCTAACAAAGATCAAAGACTTTGCATGCTTTGGTCATTTGAATTTTGCTAGTTTGCTACGCCTGCAAAAATCTGAAATGGTATCCTCTTTGCCCAAACTTGAGGCACTTGGAAAACATGTTTGTGAAGGCTGTATTTTGGGCAAAATGCAGCATTTGTCCTTTCCAAAAGATGTTTTTCGGGCTACTCAGAAATTGCAATTTGCACATAGTGATGTCTGCGGTCCTATGCAGACACCTTCTTTTGGGAATTATCTCTACTTCGTGACTTTCATCGATGACTTTTCCATGCATGCATGGGTATATCCATTGAAGGCAAAGTATGAAGTGTTCATGTGCTTCACACAGTTTTTGGTTTTGGCTGAAAATCTGTCAGCATGTAAAATGGGCACCCTCCGTTCTGATCGAGGGGGGAAATATATGTCTTCTGATTTTAATGCATTTTTGGTTGAACGTGGGATTAAACACCAGTGTACAGTGCCATATACACCTCAACAAAATGGAGTTGCTGAACGAAAGAACATGTCTCTCATGGAGATGGCGAGATGTATGGTCAAGAGTCAGGCTTTACCACATAGTTTCTGGCTTGAGGCTATCATGTGTGCAGCATATGTACTGAACAGGTGTCCCACTAAAGCGTTGCAGTCTATCACTCCATATGAGGCTTGGCATGAATGCAAGCCATCTGTTGCTCATCTACATGTTTTTCGTTGTTTGGCATATGCATTAGTGCCTGAACAACATCATAGAAAATTGGATGATAAAGTAGTAAAATGTATTTTTGTTGGGTATAGTTCTGAAAGTAAAGGCTATCCTCTGTATCATCCACAAACTAAATGCATTCTGGTTAGCCGTGATGTTGTTTTTGTGGAAGATGATATTCAGCCATTGCTTTCATGTACTAAGGAGACATCTGTTAGCTCCAAAGACATGTATGATACTTTGCTGCCTCTTTTTACAGGTGGATAGTCTAGTGCTGGTCCTAATGAGGCAACTTCTTAGCCTTTGCAGGTTTCATGTGATGATGTAGATAATTCCATTTTTGATGCAGATGTTCACGATGCACTTATTGATAAGAGAGCTGATATTGAGCAGGCAAGAACTATGCCAAAATGGCTGGTGCAAAACTTGCATGACAGCAAATTAGATGCACCTCTGTCATATCGTACTCGATCAGGCTCTCATAGTGCCTCTTTTGCATCAGATTGCTATGCTATGGCTGCATCTAGTCTTTGTGATGAGAATGAGCCTGTTTTGTTTGATGAAGCACAAAATTCAAAAAATTGGATGGCTGCTATGCAATCTGAATATGATGCAATAATGAAGAATGGTACTTGGTCTTTATGTGACTTGCCTCCTGGCAAGAAGGCCATTGGCACTAAGTGGGTATACAAGCTGAAGCGTAAACCTGATGGTACAGTTGACAGGTATAAGGCTAGGCTTGTTGCAAAGGGTTATGCAGAGGAAAGAGGCATTGATTTTGATGAGACCTTTGCACCTACATGCCGTATGACTACTGTTCGGAGCATCTGTGCACTTACAGCCCATCATGGTTGGAATGTATATCAGTTGGACATTAAAACTGCATTTCTGAATGGTGACTTGCATGAAAAAGTGTATGTTTTTCAGCCCTGTGGCTTTGTGCAAAAAGGGCATGAGAACCAGGTGTGTAGGTTAAAGAAGGCATTATATGGTTTAAAGCAAGCACCACGTGCTTGGTATGAAAAGATACATACCTATCTGATTGCACATGGTTTTGAGAACAATCCAACTGAAAGCACCTTATATGTTAAGCGTGCTAATGATGTACTATGATCATTGTGGTTTATGTTGATGATATGCTGCTCACTGGTCCTCATGAGAGACATATTGCTGATTTTAAGGCTGATTTGCATGCGAGATGTCTGATTTGGGGCATTTGCATCATTTTTTGGGCATTCAGTTTATGCACGTTGATGGTGGAATGGCTTTGTGTCAAACGAAATATATTGACACATTATTGCAGCGTTATGGCCTTGAAGACTGTAAGCCTATTGCCACTCCTATGGAGACAGGTTTACGATTGAGTCTTCATGATGCTGAAGATGCATTTGATGCTGTTCTCTATCAACAGGCTGTTGGATGCTTGATTTACTTATGCATTACTTGGCCAGATATTGAGTTTATTGTCTCATAGATGAGTAGGTTTATGCATTGCCCAGGAGTCATGTGTTGGCAGGCGGTTAAGCGCATCTTTCGCTACTTGAGTGGTACTCGGCTACTTGGGTTGTTTTATCCCAAGGGGGGATCACTACTGCCAGATTTGCATGCTTTTTCTAACTCTAATTGGGCTGGTTGCTATGACACTCGTGTGTCCACTAGTGGCTTTTGGTTCATGCTTGGTAGCTCATGTATATCTTGGTTGAGCAAGAAGTAGCTTACTATGGCCAATTCCGGTTGTGAGGCTGAGTATAGGGCAGCTTTCACAGCGATTGTTGAGTGTGTGTGGCTCAAATGCCTTATGGCTGATTTGGGTGTTGGTCAGACTTCTACCACCACCATCTTCACTGACAGTCAGAGCACATTGGAAGTTGCGAGGAACCCTGTGTTCCATGCTCGCACTAAGCACATTGAGGTGCATTATCATTATGTCAGGGAGAGGTTCTCTACTGGGGAGATAAGCTTGGCATATGTTCCCACACAGGAGAACATTGCAAACCTTTTCACGAAGGCTCTGCCTAGGGAGAAGTTTGAAGCTTTCTGCAAAGCTTTGGGCTTACTTCCTTTTGTGGAGTGATTTCCACATAGCTTGGCACTTGCTTATACATGAATGCTAGCTACTTGTTCACCGCATCACTCCTAGGGGGAATTTGTTGATATATTTAGGTAGTGATGTGTGTGAACACTCTAGGACTGCTGGAGCACTTTTTTCCCTCTTTAGGAGGTTTTTTTCCCTCGGCTTGTATATATGCCTATTGCGCTAATAGGCTAATTATCTTTGTACATTCTCTAGTAATACATTCAGTATTGTGTGTTGTGCTTCAAGCTTCTTCTCCTTCCTTGTGTTGTTTGCGTGCTTCCACAGACGTCTATCTCCAACATATGGGTGATTCTATTGCTAGAGATCATATTTCTATAGTTCAGGAAGTTCATGATCATATTGAGAAGAGTATAGAATGTTACACACATCATGCTAATAGGAAAAGAGTAACAAAACAATATAAAGAAAATGATTTCGTATGGTAGATTTAAGGTGAAGGTTTGAGAGGGCATGGATGCATTTGGGCATGATTAGAGAGATTATAGTTTCCATATATTTTATATAAAAGGTTCAACTAGAGGGTTGAATCTATTTCGTTTTAAAATAGTGGCTGAAGATAAGTATCACTATAGAAAACAACCTTTGTAAATAAAGCTAAGGATCATCATAAAAAGGAGCAACTTTTTGCATTACACACATTTTTTTTCTAAGCGTCGCACACTCTAGAAATTCATGCTACAGAGTGTGTATAGGGGAAGATTATACCCATTATTTTGTACTATTTCTATCTTCTATGTGTCTCTTTTTTGTGTGATCCGGTGTTTGTGCTATCTCTACACATGTATTTTTGCAAGATCAATATGGAACATGGCCCTTGATGAATCCATATCTCATCATTTCCTTTTGTTTACCTCCACTTCCTTGGTCTACATGGAGCTACACTTGAAGTATTTCCTTTGATATTGTACTTTTTCCTTGATCCATCCAACTCCAATGCTCAATTAAAAGACCCTAGGCAATCAACTAAATCCTTACCACCCCACCACAAATTGAACATCTTAATGAACACTCATGGGAGAAGATAAATTCTTAGTATACTTTTTGAATATTGTGACCTTCTTGATAATGTCATTCAAGTAAAGCTAAGCTCATTTTTTCAAGGCATGCTTTTAGCTCACCCGAATTTGAAACTTGAGACTTTTTACACTTCAAATAGAAGTTCAAACATTTTAAAAATTATTAAAATAAATTCAAATAGTTACATGAACAATACAAAACAATCTCTACTATCTGGAAGAGAAATGCCTAGATTTTGTCTCTGCATATCTAGACATATGTCTTCATGAGCATTTGAGGTAAGGAAGTATGGGGCCTAGTGCCTACATTTTACAGACCACAAGGATCAAACATTGCAAGTGAATATCCCATGTGGAACTTCACTCATGACTTGTACAAGTCTCTTTAATCTTATTCAGAATTTGATCATATAATGTAGAAACTCATTGACCAATAAATGTAGAACTAAAAGTTGTTATGAACTCTGATTTATTGAGGTTATTTGAGGGAATTTAATTGAGATATCTCATGGATTAAATTTATTAAATGATTGGTCGAAATTAAAGCTTTCAACTCAATTCATTTTTAAAGATCGGAGCTTGCACTTTTGAAATATAAATGCGTATATGTATAAATTTATATTTATATGTATGTATTTATGTATACTTTCATGAATATCTTACTTCACGGATTAAAATTAATAATCAATTTCTCTTAAAATGGTCTAAAAATGACAATTAACATGACTAATTTATGATAATTGATCCTATAAAATGAAAAGACACATTATTATTAGTAAATGAGAGGGATGTTTTCTGATTGAATTTTGCTCATGGAATGTGATTAATATGTGTGAATCTGTGCTTCGAGAATGTTCTTGCTCATGAATTGTGTGTAGATAATGTGTTTTGTTTTTTCTTTTTGGACAAGGAATCTCTTAAGTAAAATAAGAGAAAATACAAAAGAGTGAAAGGGAGGCACAAAGAAGGTTGATAACCCTTTCACTTCTCTCCATGGGGGATCCACTTGTTTCTTAAGCTAGTTGTCCTCAAATTCAAACACTATTTGGTGTTTAAAGGAGGGAGTGCTCTTATAGTTCTTAATTCTTTTGCCACCAAAGTATAAAGGCTTTTCTATGTACCACTTCTTGAAGGATTCTGAAGTTGACTACACATCTTTCTTTACAGTTTTTCCATAGGGCTCATCCCTAAGAACATTCCAGAGAGATGTAGACTATTCAATCATCTCATCAAGTAGATCTTGCTTCGAGATGATGGGTTGATATAACCATAAGGTTCTTTGGACTTTCTTCCACACAAAGGAACTCTTTGGATAGGGGAAAAATAGGTTTCCAATGTCTTCTATCTTGTTGTAAAACTTGTTTCACCAGGGGCATTAGAAATTTTATTGCATCTAGTGTTGGCACAGATCCCTTGATGGAGAATTCACTAGAGAAGGACAATTTTTTTTGTATTCCACCAGCACATGCCAAAGCTATTTAGGCTTGAATTCCCATCTTCTCAATGACCAATAGGTGCACCATTTTTCATTGAGATTTCAATGGATTTCCAAGATTCTCTTGAATCTTAGTATATCTTTTATTTTGTTTCCATTGCTCCATTTTAGCCCCTATAGGTCCTCCTAGTCAATCAAGAGGTAAACATTTGAGTCGTTTTAGCAATAGATTCTATCCTTTTTTAGAAATTGATCTTCATAGTCACGTCTTAGGCATGGGTCAATATCCTCACACTTAATCCAATCCCTTCTTGTTTGGATCTAAAGATGCTTCACTTACGAAACCCTAATTTGGACCATATTTGCATATATTTTTGGAGGTTCTCTTTCTTGAACTCCTTGATTCTAGCAATCGAGAACCATATGGAATATTTGATCTTGGCCAATTAAAACTAAGAGAGCGCTTCATGTAAATCCAAAATTTTCACAAGCAGGTAACCAAGCTAGAGCTTTTAGGAATCATAGGAATGGAGGAACAAAGACGAGTGATATGATCCAAGTTGTTCCATCCGAGGAACTTGGACAAGAGAAAAGTTTTGGTTATTTTTGAAGATGAGTTTCGGCCAAGATTCACTATTACTTGTTCATGCTTTGATCATCCATTTTGTAGCAAGTTTGTTGACTAAGGCCATAAGATCGAGCATGCCCAACCCCCCTAATTGCATATGGCTTGACCACTTGTGCCACTTGATTTTACTCACCCTTCTTTTATTGGGCTCCCCAATCGAGAAAAACTTCTTACCCACTCTTTCCATCTTCACCATTTTGTTCAATTTTGACCTTCAACAGACAAGGAAATAAGTGAGGGAGGAATGCCTAATTTATGTGTGAATGCCTAATTGGTAATGTGTAGTTATTGTGATTGATGTATATGAGCATTTCTTTAATACTTGTGTTTGTTTAAAATAAGTAAAACATGTACAATATATAATAGCTGTATGATAATGTGATCTAGAACGAGTGTCGTCTAGAATGAATATATATATATATATATATATATATATATATATATATATATATATATATATATATATATATATATATATATATATATATATATATAAGAATAATAAATAATGTATAATAGAACACACGCACATAGGCGAACAAAAGGTAACCGTACCTCTAGGCTCTACCTACCTAAAACAACTACCGAAAACTAAAACTAAAAGCACTATATATATGAGCATGGTCCATGTATGGGGAAGGTGATCCTATGGTTGCTTTCTATGTCATTGTGATTATTTTTTTTGTGCGTATGCATGCTTTTGAGGTGTGTGTGTGTTCTCACGTGCATGCATGAGTGAGTTTGCACACGCGTGTGATTATGTGTGTTTGTCTGCATGCTAGGGAGTAGGTGTGAGTGGGCGATGATATGTTGCAGCCAATGCTCTTATATATTGCACTATATGATATACGTGTTGACAGAGGGGAAGGCCTCAGTCATGCACTATATGATACAGATAAACGGAAGCTTCAATCAATTGTGTTGTGCGCTAGACATGGAAAGGAGTTACAAAAAATCTATGTATACCTACGGGGAGAGAGAGAGAGAGAGAGAGAGAGAGAGAGAGAGAGAGAGAGAGAGAGTTTTGTCTTGTTTATGCAGGTGAGGCAAGGTACGCGAGTAGGTGTTGCAAGGCAGAAAGTGTTGCTCTGAGCTGTACAAGATCTGCGCGTAGTGAATGAGAGAGAGGAGAAGCGTCGCTCCAGTTAATCAGAGGTGAAGCTACGATATTGTCGTAGGCATGCAGATCAGGGGATAGAAAACTTCATCATAATACAAGTAAAAGCTAGGCAATTTGCTAAAATTGTACTGTATATTTTCAGGATGCAGCCCTCGTCATTCACTGTATTCGACCATTGGAGTCCCAAAGTGTCTTTCAACATGATGAGAGTCGCCTGCAACAAAACCTACACAGAATTCGCAATGAAACCTACACAGAAAATTGCACGTACCACAAAATTACCATGAATTCACGTATTGCATTGTTCATCTAGCAAACGAAGGCGAGAGCTCCGAGCTTTCCTTTCAACACATAGAAAGGGTTGATGATACTGCGTGCCTTTTTTCCGTACACTCCATTTCATCGATCTTCTGATCTGCACAGACAAGTGGGTCCTTGTGTGTGCTCATGATGGTTTTTTGCAATCGATTGGGCGGCATGAAGACGACGCTTCATCTAGTTTCTCGCTCTCTGGTTCTGATGCGTACCATTAGTTCCCCACGTCTCTCTGGTGGGTATTGTGGAGAGAGAGAGAGAGTGTGTGTGCGGTAGAGAGGCACTTGCAAATATTTTCTTATTCACAACGGCAGAGAAAGAGAGTGCATGCTATGGCTTTGTGTGTGTGTGAGAGAGAGAGGAAATTATGGTGCAAGTACATGCTACAGCTATTATGTGTGCTTCAACACCAATAGTAGGAGCCTTCCTATACAGCATAGAGTGAAAGCAGCTATGCAAGATCCTCACTGGCAAGTTCATCCTAAATTTTTATTAATCTATTCTGTCTTCTATGTTCCTCCATTAACCTTACTCCTTTAAGATTATGGTAAACCCCTGATCGGTGTGTTCTGTGATTGTGATTCACTTGTGTGTGTGTGTATCTTGGTATTATGAGAGTGACATGGATCATCCTTGCCTCATGTTTACCCTTTGTGTTTCTTCATGAACAATATGCACCAAAAGGCCAATGTGGATCACCCCGCACTAAGAGTCTTTTTTGTGAATTTTTCATATATTGGTACAGAGCGGATGGAGAGGATAACCCCTACGCTTAGAGTACCTTTTGTGTTCTCTCTGTTTGTGTGCATCATGTAAGGAGCCTTGTGTCCACCATCTCCAAGTTTGTCCCTTTCATTTATGAATTGAATTCTAAGGAAATCTTTTGATGTCTTAATGTACCTATCAATGCATAAAGAAAAAAGTAAAAAGACTAGGGCTATATAGATTCGTGTAGCAATGCCATTGATAAAGACTATTATTTTGTGTAGCGATTATATTATAGGACGGTAGATGCATGCATGTTTACACTCAACAATAGACATCCTATTTTCCACATATTATCACATTTTGAGAATTGTATCAAAATACCAATGAAACTTATTTACAACAATTTCAAGATGTACAAGTTAGCCCTCCGAGTATACAAGTTAGCCCTATGAGTATCTCGACACATGAGATTCTTACTCTATACTCACTATTTGAACTTATTCCCAAGTTTTCCCATGCACAAGTTACAATGGAGAAAATAATATAAAGTTCCAACTAGTTATAGGACGAGTATTATTCTACCACTTTTATTTTGTTGAAGAAGCCAACCTAGTAGTGCTGATCCCAATGTGGCTACCAAGGATGATGAGATAAGAAACCTAGAATGTATAAGGAAAATCTTATAGAAGTGGGCTTGACACTTTGAAGTAGAAAAGTTAGAAGGATAAATCCATTTTTGATGTGGAGATCACTCCATTATGTCTAAAAAGAGAAGCTTTAGATAACAGAATCAATCATCTCTTGTAGCGACAATCCTTAGCCCACTTGCTTAGCTATGCATTATGAAGAAGCACTAATAAAAACTTTGTATATTAGAAGCACATTTTTCTATTTGTGCATGTGATTTTGAGAGTCAAGAGACTTATTTCTCACTTCGGTTGAAAAATAGAAATATGCTTGTGTATAGAGATCGAAGATAAGAAATGAATATAGAAGAACACCTCATAAATATCATGAATGTAATTGTTTTTTTTTTGTATTTTGATCACTTTGGCATGACTTGGATACTCACTCTAGCTAAGTCTTTGATGTATCTTAGCCAAAACATGATTTGATTTTTTTTTTTGTTGACAAAAAGTTGATTATCCTTTTCAGTTTGTGGCATAAAATCTTTCTAATTTTTTCAAAAGGAATCAAGTAATAATGAGTTTCATCCCCATGTCAAAATTACAAGTTGTAGTGTAGCACTTTCCATACTCTAGGCACAACGAGAGAAATAACCAATCTATAAATCGAGGAATTGAAACCTCCTATGTTGCTCTTCATGATTGGCTTTTGGACCATTGTCTTAGGTTCTATTAACACATGTTTGGAGACAACATTGGGGTAATATTTTGGGATTTTGAGGTTCTTGTGCCAAGATTACAAGCATGGATTGAACATCATTACCAAAACTTGATCTCCCTTGATGAGAGTGCAAAAGATGTTAGAGCCGGGAGACAAGAAAATAACCCCACCCTCCTACATCTACATATGTTGTCTTTCTTGAGATGGGACTTTCATCTCATGGATTTGTACATGGACTATCCCTTGCTCACGTTGGTGTGTAAAACACAAGAAAGTTTCACTAGACTCCCAAGCAAATTAGATTTCCACTAGAGGTTTTTCTTGCTAGAGTTTGTTCATGTAGTACTAGGTGAGTTTCGAGCACCAGATACCATGGAGTTTTCACCAATATGATAAGGAAGAAGGATGACATGATCCTCTACAAAGAGTTCTCAAGCTCAAGAGAGAAGCAGAGGAAAAAAAAAGACCTTTCTTAAGGTCTTTGTGTCCCCAGCTTTTGTTGGCCAAAGTTTTACGAGGAAAGCTCTTGATATCTTGCACCCAACAAATGTAAACTTCCAATGAGCCCTAGATCCCAAAAATAAGTTTTTTGACCAACGGGTTATGTCGAAACTAGGACCGAGGTTTAAAACAATGAAACATGCTTCTAGGGAGTTCCTCGAATAGGATGATCTTAGGTACATCATTGGATGTCTTAAGATTTCGATGGAACCCCCTTTTGGCCCCAAACTTTGTTATGAAGCTTAAGGGGATCTCCCTACAGTGCAACCTTGTTTAGTTCTTGTTTGTGTGTCAAAATAAGCTCAACAACATCAAATGTTTGGTGACCTTGCTGAAGTGCACTTCTTCTTGGGAAATTGGTGTATGGTCTCTTATGTAGGCCCCCAATAGATGTCCTAAATCTTGGCCAAGAGTCATGATTCTCCTGGTCTTAGGCTATGTCCCAGACTTGATGTGTGTTAAGTTTTCACCTTAACCCCCTTGGTTTTGGCATGTTTTCACTAAACGATGTCTGTAGATAGTAGGGATATCCTTTTTTTTGAAAAAGTATTCTAAATTCACTTATTTTTTAATCTAAGTATTTTTGGGTTTTTGCCCAGCACTTAGCAATTGGTTTCCCACTTGATCATGCCGTGCAGGGACATTATTTTTTGCATAAACTTGAATTTTCACTTTTTTTTGTGCTTTCTTATGTCTTAGATTATCCTTAAATTCAAGCTTCTTACCATATCAAATGGTCTCTCATGCAATCATGCCTATGGACGTCAATGGTTGCACCTAATTGTTTTCACCTGCTTTTTCTATGCAAAGGCATGCATCAAAATGATATGAAGCCCTTGACCACCCTCATGCCCAATTTCAACACAATTACTTTGTTTTAACTAACGAATTCATTGCTCTAGGGATGTTATTCTTTGCAATTTGTGCTTTTTCACTCCTTTTCACAAACAAACTATGTCGTATGCTTCCCATAATGTTCTTCTTCATTTATCACTATTTAGATGATTCATATCAAGCCCAAATCAAATATCGGCATCTTTACATATTCCCTAGGAGCAAGGATATCAATATTTGTATTTGCTTGCTATTTTTTTTCAATGAGATATACTTGAGCCACTTTCCCTATGCCTTGAATGCTTTTATATACCTTAGATTTGAATGAAACAAGGATTTGAAATTAGCAATGTTTCTCGAGTTAGCTTTGGTAGCAGCATCACTTTTTACATACTCTTGTAATCTTGCATTTGTTTGAGTTTATCCCTTACTTGCCCCTCCTCATGCCATGTGCTCACCACAAGTTTTGGAGATCTACTATTGACATGTGGCTTTTTGGAGATCTAGTATTGACATGTGGCCACCATGCAACACATCCCCATTACCATTGGATACCTTAAGATATCCCTTGAGCTAGGGACCTTGTCTATGGCTAGTCCTTATCCCACACACGCATGGAGTGGTCTTTCTAGACCAATGTCTAACACTCTCTCCCTATTCTAAAGATCATTGTCCTCAATGTTCATTGAGGGAAAGTACTTTTGAACCAAAGTTTTTTATTTCCAAGTAGAATTTATAAATGGTACTCCTCTCAGGCTATTAGATACTCCTGGATGACATAGTTTCTCAACCATTTTTGTCTCTAATCTAGTATCCTTTATGGAGAATGATCTGTGTTCTCTTTCATGCAAAGAAACAATACCCTCTATTAGATTATCTGTTGGAGTTAGACGTCTGCGAAAGCACGTGAACAACACAAGGAAGAAGAAGAAGAAGCTTGGAGTACAATACACAATACTGAATGTATTACCACTAGAATGTACAAAGATAAGTAGCCCATTAGGGCAATAGGTGTATATACAAACTGGGGGAAAAAGGTGCCCTGATGGTCCTAGATTGTTCACACACATCACTACCTAAATATATCAACAAATCCCCCTTGGGAGTGATGCAGTGAACAAGGAGCTGGCACTCATGTATAAGGAAGTGCCAAGCTATCAGGAATCAATCCACAAAACGAAGTAAGCCCAAAGCTTTGTGAAAAGCTTCAAACTTCTCCCTAGGCAGAGCCTTTGTGAAAAGGTTTGCAATGTTCTCTTGTGTGGGCACATATGCCAAACTGATCTCTCCAGTAGAGAACCTCTCCCTAACATAATGATAATGCACCTCAATGTGCTTAGTGCGAGCATGGAACACAAGGTTCCTCGCAACTACCAATGTCCTCTGACTATCAGTGAAGATGGTGGTGGCAGAAGATTGACCAACACCCAAATCAGCCATGTGGCGTGTGCGCCACACACACTCAATAGTCGCTGTGAAAGCTTCCCTATACTCAGCCTCACAACTGGAAGTGGCCACAATAGACTACTTCTTTCTCAACCAAGATATACATGAGCTACCAAGCATGAAGCAAAAACCACTGGTGGACACATGAGTCTCATAGCAACAAGCCCAATCAGTGTCAAAAAAAGCATGCAAATCTGGCGATAGTGATCGAAGTAGCCGGGTACCACTCAAGTAGCGAAAGATGCTCTTAAACTCTTGCCAATGCTTGACACCTGGGCAATGCATAAACCTGCTCATCTGTGAGACAACAAACTGAATATCTAGTGGAGTAATGCATAAGTAAATCAAACATCCAACAGCCTACTGATAGAGAACATCATCAAATGCATCTCGAGCATCATGAAGACTCGATCGTAAACCTTTCTCCATAGGACTGACAATAGGCTTACAGTCTTCAAGGCCAAAATGCTCAAATAATGCATCAATATATTTAGTTTGACACAAAGCCATTCCACCATCAAATTGCATAAACTGAATGCCCAAATAGAGATGCAAATGCCCCAAACCAGACACCTCAAATGAGGCATGCAAATCAATCTTAAAATCAGCATTATGCGTTTCATGAGGACCAGTGAGCAGCATGTCACCAACATACACCACAATGATCAAAAGCACACCATTAGCATGCTTAATATATAAGGTGCTTTCAGTTGGACTATTGTCAAAACCATGTGCAATCAGATAGGCATCCATCTTTTCATACCCAGCACGTGGTTCTTGCTTTAAACCATATAATGCCTTCTTTAACCTGCACACAAAGTTTTCATGCCCTTTCTCCACAAAGCCACGGGGCTGAAAAACATACACTTCTTCATGCAATTTACCATGCAGAAATGTTGTTTTAATGTCCAACTGATGTACATTCCAACCATGATGAGCTGCAAGTGCATAGATGCTACGAACAGTAGTCATTCGGCCAGTAGGAGCAGAGGTTTCATAAAAATCAATGCCTCTTTCCTAGGCATGACCCTTTGCAACAAGCCTAGCCGTATACCTATCAAGTGCTCCACCAGGTTTATGCTTTAGCTTGTATACCCACTTAGTGCCAATGGCCTTCTTTCCAAGAGGCAAATCACATAAATGTGAGGTACCATTTTTCATGATAGCGTCATATTTAGATTGCATTGCAACCATCCAATGTTTTGAATTTTGTGCTTCATCAAAAGAAACAGGTTCAGTCTCATCACAGAGACTAGAGGCAACTGAGTACGATATGAGAGAGGTGCATCTAATTTACTCTCACTCAAAGTCTGCACCAGCCATTTTGGCATAGTTTTTGCCTGCTCAATATCAACTCTCTCATCAACAAGTGCATCATGTATATCTGCATCAGAAATGGAATGATATGCATCATCACAGGAAACCTACAAAGGTTGACAAGGTACCTCATTATGACCAACACTAGACTGTCCACCTATAAAAAGAGGCAGCAAAGTATCATACATGTCTTTCAAGATAACATATGTCTCCTTAGTACATGAAAGTAGTAGTTGAATAACATCTTCCACAAAAGCAAAATCACGGCTAACCAAAATGCATTTAGTTTGTGGAAGATATAGATGATAGCCTTTATTTTCAAAACTATACCCAACAAAAATACATTTTACTGCTTTATCATCCAATTTTTTTCTATGTTGTTCAAGCACTAATGCACATGCCAAAAAACCGAAAACATGCAGATGAGAAATAGATGGCTTGCGACCATGCCAAGCCTCATATGGAGTGATAGACTGTAGTGCTTTAGTGGGAACCCTGTTAAGTACATATGCTGCACACAAGACAACCTCAAGCTAGAAACTATGTGGCAAAGTCTGACTCTTGACCATACACCATGCCATCTCCATAAGTGACTTGTTCTTCCGTTTAGCTACTCCATTCTATTGAGGTGTATACGGCACTGTACACTAATGTTTTATTCCATGTTCAACCAGAAATGCATTAAAGTCAGAAGAGATATACTTCCACCATTTCAGATTTCTACAAGCATCGAAAACTAGCAAAATTCAGATGAACAAAGCGTGCATGCTAAAGCTTTGCATCTAACATAGCCTGAGAATCATGTACTACACATGCCGAATCATTCAGAGATCTTTCATAGTCTATGAGCTTATACAACCCACGACATAAAATTCCAGAAGCAATAATGATGTCACCATTGGACAAATCATGAACTATACATCTGTCATCAACAAATTTTGCAACCAAGCAAATCTTGGCTAATGCAAAAACTGATAACAGATTTTTCTTGATCCCTAGCATAAATAAAGCATCCGACAAAGTGAAAGAACTAGCATCAGCAATAGTCAGAATGATCTTACCAACTCCCATGATAGGATAAGAGGAGTTGTTGGCGCATGCGATAGTACTCCCTATAGGGGTAGGCTCAAGTGAAGTGAAGAAACTAAACTACGAGGTAATATGTTTGGTTACCCCACTATCAAAATACCAAACATCTGAGTCTACTGCAGACATACACTACTCATCAGAAGATGCGTCAAAACTCAAAACAATAGTAAATGCCCATTCTTCATTCTGCACAAGATTAGCAGACCCTATTTTTGGTGTAGAGGCCTCTACAACAACCATTCTAGCTACCTTTTTCTTTGCCTCTGTTGCAACCAGTTTTTGATAGTTCTTTATGATGATAATTTCCTTTATAGTACTTGCAAAACAATTTGTACTTTTTTTATTTATTCTCATCTTTGTCTTCCTTCTTTGAAAGTGAAGCATTTGCAGATTTTTGCTTGCTAATAGATGAGCTCCATTTACCTTTGCCCTTCTGACTAGCCAAGAAAGCTTGATCTAGAACATGCATAATACACCTGTTCTGCCTAGACTGATCTTCTTGCAACATAATAGAGAGTAAATCCTCAAATGAAAAGGCATTGGGATTGCCTTTTGTCATCAAATGAAGAGTAGAAGCAAAACTCTTATATAAATCAGGAAGACCATTCAAAATGGTCTGCACAAGTGAGCTATCTAGTATAACTTCATCAACAGAAACCAAATATTCTTTCACATCCTTGATCTTTGTTAGAAAATTGTCCATAGAATCACCTTATTCATGTGCTCACTCTCCAACTGTTTTTGGAGGTAAGTAACATGAGCCTCATTCCTAGCCTAGTACAATGTGGTAAGTGTATCCCAAGCATCCTTAGTTGTTCTACAAGAGCAAATGTGAGGAATAATGGCATGTTTGATAGAGAAAGCTATCAATGCATGTGCCTGAGCATCTTTGCCATCCCAACAAATTTGCTCTGCAGTAGGTGCAACAAAAATAGGAGCACGAATAGGAATTTGCAGAATATCACCATCTTCGACACCATCTACATTAGCTTCAGTACTTGTATTCGCAGGTGTAAGAAGATGTCTTTCAACACCCTTCACAATATTCCATAGTGCTTTCGTGACCAATACATGATGCATCATATAAGACCACAATGGATAATTGGTACCATCCAACTTATCCTCAACAACCAAAATATGAAATACATCACTGCTTTCAGCCATGGCCATTGAATAAAATAGCTTGATGCAAAAAAATGATTGTATCTAAAAAAGTTCAATAGAATTACCCTAAGGAGTTCTGCTAATTTGTAGCAGAGTTCGAGACCCTTATAGTAGCAAATCAAAACAGGTATTTATCTTTGGGTCAAAAAGAGAAAATAGCCTAGACAAGCACTACAATAGTGCGTTCGAAGGCCGAAACGAGCTCAGATCACGATTTCAGCACCAAAGAGGGAAGCAGTTTTGATCTCTGAAACACCTTGAGTATGCTCACCAAATTTTATGCGATTCCAAAACTGTCCCCGGAGGAGTGTCAGCGATGCCCTAGCTGAAGTGGCGACCTGCTCTGATACCAATTGTTGGAGTTAGACATCTGTGGAAGCAGGTGAACAACACAAGGAAGAAGAAGAAGCTTGGAGTACAATACACAATATTGAATGTATTACCACTAGAATGTACAAAGATAAGTAGCCCGTTAGGGTAAAAGTGTATATACAAGCTGGGGGAAAAAACCTCCTAAAGAGGTAAAAAAGTGGCACGGTGGTCCTCGAATGTTCACACACATCATGACCTAAATCTATCAACATTATCCTCCCTGGAAAGATATTTTCTAGGTTTACTGACATGAAACACTCAATGTACTTTGCAATCTGGAGGAAGCTCTAATCAGTATGCTATATCACTAAGCTTCTTAACTATCTTCCAAGGTCCATAAAACCTCGGTGAAATATTAGTACACTTCCTTGTGGATAGTGAAGTAGATTTAGATGGCACTTGAAGAAAAACTCTATCTCCTTCCTCAAAGACTCTAGGAGATCTATTCTTGTCAGCATATTCTTTTTCCCTATCAGCTACTTGTTGCATCTTGGCTTTTTTTTCTAAATTCACTTGGAGGTTCACCAAGAACTCTAAAGCACTAGGAAATTTCTTTAGCATTCCTATGGTACTAGGACCTGTAGGATTCATCTTGTAATTCATCTCAAAAGGAGAGATTCTTGTCACTTTATGAGGTCTTATGTTATTAGAAAACTCTAGTAGTGGCAAGTAACTATCCCAATCTCTCTGCCTCTTAGACACACATACTGTCAACATGTCCCCAAGAATCTATTTGATTCTCTTGGTCTGATAATCTATTTGTGGATGATCACCACTAATCATTTCTGGATAGTGTCCCACTTCCTTTGGGTCTGCTGTAACCCGACTATGAAGTCCTTGGATACACTATCCTAGTTGTGCTCTCCAATCCGTAAAGGATGTAAAAGACCTGGTGTCTTAACCCTTTCTGCCTTGTTGACCTAACACATAAAGCATTATTGAATGTATGTGTGGGCGTCTCTGGATAATCCAATCCACCAAAATATTCTTCTAACAAGTTGAATGGTCTGTGAACACCAGGATGCCCTACACTAGGAACATCATAGTTATCATGCATGACATTTCTTTTCAAATCCCACGAATTAGGTACATAAAACTTGGGCAGACCTACTACTCACGAGTCCCATGTCTCCATTCCCTTGTGGTCAGCAAACTCCACTATGTAGTCATACTTTGACTACATAGTGTCTAAGTGTAACCTTCTCACTAGTCATGAACTAATAATATTATGAGTAGACCCAGTATCAAAGAGGACCTTGACAAGCTATCCTGCCACATATCCTCTCATAATAATGAGTTCTATATCTAAAAATTCGTATTCTTTCAATGCCACTAGCAAAATCACAACAGCTGGCATAGAAGGAATCTTCTTTGTGATCGTCATGGCCACTATAGGAGATGATATCTAAGTTGGGGAATCATAAAAAATCCTCATCTACATCACTCTTTGCCTATGTAGGATTTACAACTATGGTCATGCTATTCTTTTCTTCTTAGGAGAATCCTTGAAGTAGTGCTTTCCTAGGCATCCATAGCATAATCCTTCCCTCATTGCCTTCTCTTTCTACAGAGGGATAAGGATGGACTTGTTGTAAGATTGCTCAGCCAAAGTAAACACCTTTCTTTTTCCTCCTAAAAGTATCTTGATAATGTGCACCTACTTAGCCTATTTCTGAGGCTCTTCACTAGTCAACATACGAGTGGATGGGGAAAAGGGCCAAATCATTTTAGTCTATGAGGATCTCTGATCAGGGGAACCTATGTCGCTATGGCCACCCTAAAAAACAAGAGCCATGTCTATGGCTTGTGCCAAAGAGTGACACCTCTCCTTTCTAGCTAGAGGTCGGATAGTTTCCTTAAGCCCCAACATGAACTTATGGACTTGGAGGAACTTTGGGATAGAGTCAGATACTTTAAGAAGTACCTCCCTGTATATATGTATCTACATAATCATGAAGAGTTTGGTTTTTCTGACTAATGAAAATCCAAGTGTCTAGTGCTCTAGAATTCTCTTCAGGTGGTACAAAATTGTTATCGAATAAGTCTTTAAATTGTTCCCATGTAGTGGGCTCTTTATTGTCCTACTTAATCTTATGCCACCACCTATGGGCAAAATCCATAAGAGTGTACATTGCATGTTGAATCTTATGCATATCATCCACGATATATCATAGAAAGAAGCACTACTCCCACTTGCCAAGCCACTGCTCAAAAACATCATTAGTCCGTGCGTTAGTAGAGCGGTGATATCTTGATGGCTTAAGATCCTTAAGCTTCCATCGGACCTGTCTTACTAGAATATTCTTGCTAGGAATTTTTGGGGTTTCATGCTCACTTGGAGTATCTAACTCCATTCTTGGTAGGTCATTCACTAGCTCTAATTCGTCTTTCTTGGAGCTACATAGGTGCTGCAAGATATCATGAAGTGTGCTCTCTAGCTATGAGATCCTAGCACTCATGGTCTCTCTAGCATATGAAGGGTGATCAACCATGTGTGTTGTCAAGATGAAATCCCTTAAGGATTGTACATCAAGAAAAGTTTTTCAAATTTATTTCAATGTTTTTATAGCTATAATGTGATGTTTGGACTAGAAAATGATAAAAAGAGTCGTAACTTATCTAAACGTTTGATTGATTGGATTGATTACGTGATGAGAACATTTCATTTGTACATTACCACTGTATGTTTATTTGTTTAAAGATTATTAACCCCTTAGAAAAATGTTCCAAACCCTTGAAAAACTAACCTTTACCCCTTGAAAATAACATTTAACCCTTAGGAATCCCAAAACCCTAACTCTGACCCATGAAAAGCTAACTTCTAACCCTTGAAACCCTAGTTTTGACCCATGGAAACGTAACCCAAACCCAAGAAAACCTTTGGGTTTTAAAGACAAAGTGTAAGCTAAACCCATTGATTGATGTGTATAGCCCTAGCAGAAGGAAACCTTAGGTTATCCCAAATTAAAAGCCCTAATTTGGAGCCTTAGAATTACCATTTACCCAACTCTGACCCTATAATTTCATTTAGCTTTTACATAAGTGTGAAACCAAATAAAAAATAAAAAGAAAAAAAAAAGAAATAAAAATAGAAAAAGAAAAATTAGGAAAATTAAAAAGAGAGAAACCAAAATAGAAAAAAAAGATGGGATTTTCCAAAAATAGAAAAAGAAAAAGAATAAGAAAGAAGATTCTGAAAATAGAGTGGAATTAAAAGAAATAGAAAGGAGAAGGCTAGAAGATTCTAGAGATTCTAGAGAGAGGACCTAGGGAAAACCTATAAATAGATTCGCGATGCTCATTTGGTTTTCCCTATGGATTTTCTTTCTTGGTAATAATATATGAAGTGAAGAAGAAGTTTGGAAGAGATTCTCTCCAGATGATGATGCTATTGATTTGAAGTAAAGTAAAGTAAATAAAAGTAATTACTCGAAGTAAAGTGAAGTTCTCATCACAAAGATCAAAGTGAAGAAAGAAAGAGAGGTTGAGGGTATCTTTTTGGATTGTAGCCTAGAAGACTATTTTGTATTGAGTGATCCACACTTTAGCGGGGTTCTTTTATATTATTCAAAGGCATTTGTATATTCATCACTATCACTGAGCATAGTTATTTATCTCGCACTCGGAGTTCGAGGATTTATGTTAAAGCAATGCATTTCAATTTTTCCTTTGCCACACATACATCTTACGACTTCATCCCACATGACCGAGGGCTCGAGTCCTTTTCTCTTCCGAAGTGTGGGCCTACGACAATTGACCACCGTATAGGGTGAGGTGCCTAGCCTGCAGATGTCGCTCGCCAAACGGGGATGATGCACCGGGGCTTGATCCAACCCCATGTTAGCTCTTTCACTTGACCTCCTCCTTCTTGATAGCATGTCAATCCTAACTGGTGAAGAAGGTCCTAAATCCATACTAGGAAAAAAGTGAAATTCTTTTTATGTTTTTTATGGTTTTATATGGTTTTTGTTGGAGTTAGACATCTGCAGAAGCACGCGAACAACACAAGGAAGAAGAAGAAGCTTGGAGCACAACACACAATACTAAATGCATTACCACTAGAATGTACAAAGATATGTAACCCGTTAGGGATATAAGCGTATATACAAGCCGAGGGAAAAAACCCTCCTAAAGAGGGAAAACACTGCCCCGATGGTCCTAGTGTGTTCATACACATCACTACCTAAATATATCAACTAATCCCCCTTGGGAGTGATGCAGTGAACAAGGAGCTAGCACTCATGTATAAGGAAGTGCCAAGCTATGTGGAATCAATCCACAAAAGGAAGTAAGCCCAAAGCTTTGCGGAAAGCTTCAAACTTCTCCCTAGGCAGAGCCTTTGTGAAAAGGTCTGCAATGTTCTCCTGCATGGGCACATATGCGAAGATGGTCTCTCCAACAGAGAGCCTCTCCCTAACATGATGATAACGCACCTAAATTTGCTTAGTGCGAGCATGGAACACAGGGTTCCTTGCAATTGCCAATGTACTCTGACTGTCAGTGGAGATGATGGTGGCAGAAGATTGATCGTCATTGTGAAAGCTGCCCTATACTCAGCCTCACAACTAGAGGTGGCCACAATAGGCTGCTTCTTGCTCAACAAAGATATACATGAGCTATTAAGCATGAAGCAAAAGCCACTAGTGGACACAAAAGTGTCATAGCAACCAGCCTAGTCAGAATCAAAAAATTCATGTAAATCTAGAGGTAGTGATCCCCCCTTGGGATAAAACCATTGAAGTAGTCGGGTATCACTCAAGTAGCAAAAGATGTGCTTAACCCCCTACCAATGCTTGACACCTGGGCAATGCATAAACCTGCTCATTTGTGAGACAACAAACTGAATATCTGGCCAAGTAATGCATAAGTAAATCAAGCATCCAATAGCCCGCTAATAGAGAATGGCATCAAATGCATCTCCAACATCTTGAAGACTCGACCATAAACCTGGCTCCATCGGAGTGGCAATAGGTTTATATTCTTCAAGGCCAAAATGTTGAAATATTGTGTCCATATATTATGTTTGACACAAAGCCATTCCACCATCAACTTGCATGAATTGAATGCCCAAATAATGATGCAAATGCTCCAAATCAGACAGCTCAAATGAGGCACGCAAATCAGCCTTAAAATCAGCGATACGCTTCTCATTAGGACCAGTAAGCAACATGTCATCAACATACACAACAATGATCATAAGCACATCATTAGCACGCTTGACATATAAGGTGCTCTTAGCTAGAATGTTCTCAAAAACATGTGCAATCAGATAGGCATGTATCTTTTCATACCGCACATGGTGCTTGCTTTAAACCATATAATGCCTTCTTCAACCTACGCACCTGGTTTTCATGCCCTTTCTACACAAAGCCATGGGGCTGAAAAACATATACTTCTTCATGCAAGTCACCATTCAAAAATGCAGTTTTAATGTCCAAGTGATGTATGTTCCAACCATGATGAGTTGCAAGTGCAGAGATGCTACGAACAATAGTCATTTGGCATGTAGGTGCAAAGGTTTCATCAAAATCAATGCCTCTTTCTTGTGCATAACCCTTTGCAACAAGCTTAGACTTATACCTGTCAAATCTTCCATCAGGTTTGCACTTTAGCTTGTATACCCACTTCGTGCGAATGGCCTTCTTGCTAGGAGGCAAGTCACATAAAGAACAGGTACCGTTTTTCATGATAGCATCATATTCAGATTGCATTGCAGCCATCCAATCATTAGGGGAAAAAATGAACCCTGCATGGGTCTTTTAGATTAAGGAGTGATTAGTGATGGACCAATCAGAAGAGGGTTGTGGCCACAGTCTATGCGCTATAAAATACTAGGCTGAAGGGGGGAGAGGGGACATATTTTTCCCTTATTTAATGAGCTTCCTCTAGAGAGAGAAGGAATCTCATAAGTTAGTTGGGTCCAAAAATTCAAAAATTCTAAAAAGTTAACAAACTCATCAGAACATCTGAGAATGGACTCCCCATTACTTTTTAGGGTCAAAAGTACTCTTTTTGACCCTAGATTCAAAATCCGTGCATGTTTTGAGCTAAAAAAATGACTTTTTTTCAAAAATACTTAGAAAAGAGTTATTCCCCTTCTAAACCTCACATTTTCATACCCAGGTCCCAAAAAGTAATATTTTCTCACTACTTTCACTCTATAGAACACCATTGAAGATCTTGTTTCTACATTCCAACCTACCTTCATCTCCTATCTCGAATTACTATTGTAGCTTGAAGACCTTTGACTTTAATGGAAACATCTAAAGCTTCTAGGTGAGCGAACGATGAAATCTTCACATTAAGATGTCATAATATCAAAGCTACAGATGGACAATGGCTATCACACGAGTACCCCAAAGGTGCATGGGTGTACATGCAACCCTCTAGAGTTGGGCCTCATCGAGTTACAGATGGTGGAAACTTGGATCTTCATTGGAAGGGAAAGTTACTTAGCTTCAAGAAGCACAGAGACAATGGGATGGTTGGTATTGTACAACATGTTTTTACAATGGAAACAATGAAAACTTGAAAAATCTATTAGAATTAGATATCCTGTGAATTGTGTGTATTACTCTACAATATTGTATGTTTTATAGTGTTGAATATATTTCTGAACTATTTAGATATGATACTTTTTTTTTCAAATATATTTCCTTCTACTTTGGTGGAAGAGCAACCACTTCATGGTCTTATAGGTACTTTCTAGGCATTGCATGCAGATGTTGGTGCACTAGTCTTTCCAGAAATATCTCCTGCTCAACTTTACCATGGCAGAGTTTTATCTTACACACATAGATATGTTGTACCCTCTACAATGAATGGTTTTGGAAGGTTAGAGAGAATTTAAGTACATTCTCTTCTTAGCTTGGAGTGGCCAAAACCTAATATATGGTCCATATCATCTTTAAAGCACAAGATGGTAATGGATATACATAAATCTTTGAAATTCACAAAAGTATCTAAATTTGTAGGTTTGCATTGTTCTTTTCCCATCCATTGTTTTATATATTTATTCCAAAGATTCTCATTCCAAGTGACTTCCACCATGTTCATGTGTAAAGATATCACATATGAGCAAGTTGAAAGTCTTCTTAGTGAAAATTGGGGTTTGATAGAAGGATTTGCAAAAGGTGATAAATATCTTTGTTTCATAGGTGGAACATGTATAGGATTTTGATATTTGAAATAATGTACCTCATTATACATTAGATTCTACTATGATCATTGGATGTGCAAACTTGGTGAATGGATACCATTTCAAAGTTGAGTGGGATCTTTACATTCACTTGAAATAAAGCTTAGATTGCCCAACAATGAAATAGAAACTATTTTGGTGAATCATCATTCAACCTTGGCTAATATGAGAGAACACTTGGTGATTATGGGGTTTGAAGGACTAGCTCAATCCAAATTCAAAATACAAGGACATAAGGTCAGAAATGTTTTGGGATTTTTTTAAAGTAATCTTTTCATTATTGCTTATTTTAGTTTTTGAACTTCAATTTCTTGCAAATTGATTACAGGTGGGAAAAAGATTAGAATACAAAATGAAAGTCCCTGTACATTGGAGGAAAGATGGAACATAACTCTCATTGTCATAGTTCTTTTGCAACCTCATAATGTCACTTTTTGGGTCCTAGTCATTGTATCTCATGATTTTTGCACTTTTAAGAAACTTGTAAAAACTAGGACAAACAATTCATGTTAGATATTGTATATACCTTCTTATTAGCAACGGTAATTTCAAAAATTTTGGAATGTCAAAAGTCTACGTTCACTATTTTGAAATGTGGTTGGTCATGTTTTTTGTTGTGTTATGTTTAAACATTTGATTTGATGCAAAATGGGGCCAGTCATTTAAAAAGTTGAAACACATTTTTTGAGCTTTCACTATTTCATTATGTACTTTTAAAAGTGGGCCCAATCATATCCTTTGGTGTTCTTTGCATTATTTTGTCATCAGAAACACATTTTTTGAACTTTCACTATCTTATTATGTTCTTTTAAAAGTGGGCCCAATCACTTTAAAAACTTGAAACTGCCCTGTGCTCATTTCTCACATTTGCACCCACAAAGAGCTAGAAAGCACAGACCAACCAATAGAATTCTCGATGGCTGCTAGCACTTCCACTCCCATCAAATCTCCTTGAGATCTATTCATCAAGGTTTTGGATACTACAGACTACAACGGTCATGAGGATTTGTATGACCTAGTCTATAGAGTCCTTAATCTTTAAGGGATAGTAGCCATGAACTCCGATGTGCTCGAGGAGATTACAGATTTTATGGTATTCTATCTATTAAGATACGGTATAGATATTCCAACATATTAGTGTAAATGGGTCCCCTGTGAGCTACGTTTATACATTCATAAAGGAGATGAGGCCTTTTTGAAGCACTTAAAGCGTTTCATGACTGTTGCTGAGGATGCAGGGCACTTGTTAGATGACACAGTGCCCTTAGTTAAACAATTAAATAAGAAGAGGAAGATGGGAAGAAAATATCTCTCCTATGTTGCAACAACAATCTTTTTTGTCAATGAGGAGCCCGAACCTGCACCCATGGACCTACCCCATCTTGTCATTGGGGGTTTTGTAGATGACAAAAAGGAACCGCAAACAGAAGCTCTCAACTTATTAGAAGAGAGTCAAAACATTTACAGACAATTTCCACAAGGGGTAGTGGATAAATTGAAGGAAGCCAGTAGTGCACAAAATAGGCCACCCTCCAACTTAGAGCCCATGGAAGCCACTCTACCAGAGGTAGAGATGGAAATGTTTTCAGTGGTACTTGTCGATGAAGAAGAATTTTTGTTCGTGCATGATATTGAGAAGGCATTCGGTCTACGCCTCGACGAATGCCTAAGTATTTTTTGCTCAACCTCAGATGTTCCCATGGACAACACTTCTGACACAATCGAAAAGACAACCATTCCATTTGGTGATTTAGTTGCAGACACCATTGCATTTGTGTGTGAAGAGATTTTGAGTGATCCCAATCAAAATGCCAGTGAAGAAGATCTGGCCGTAACAAGGGAAAGAATTTCGGAGAAGAAGATTCCAACATCCCCTGTTCTGGAGCAAAGTGGCATGGCTCACTCTTCCATTCTACTAGATGCAAAGGGAAGAGGAGAGGATGAAGGTACACTTAAAGATGTAAGTATCTAATGACATTTATGATTGAATTTATCTCATATTCGTACAAGATGTAAGTATCCAATGAATTTTATGATTGTCTATGTGCAGGAAGCAATTGAAGTTGATAAATTTGCAGCAAGGAGTGGTGGTGATTGTGTTGCCCATGGCAGTGGCTCTTCCTTGGCATACATTGGGAAATTGCCAAAGGAAGATTTTGTTATAATCCACAAGGACTTTTCCCCTTCAAGAACACTTCATGACTTGGTGTCTGAAGGCCCTGAGCAAACTTTTGTGCCTATCTAGAATAATGGAAGGTACCAACTGTGTAATTTTGGTTAGGAAATCCTTTTCCCTTACTAACCTAGGAGTTAACTTTAGAGGAAAAATATTCGGTCAAATAGGAATAGCTTTCGGTCTTGGATTGATAGACTCCCATTTAATATCCCAATCAGTTTTGACTTACCAATTGCCACTTTCTTTTCAGAGAAGAAAGAATGTAGTGGAGAGGCTCAAGGCCAAGAGCCAATTGTAAAAAATTTATAATACCAATTATTATTTTTTCAATTTCCATGTACATTCAATTGTCTATTGTGTCTTTATGTTTTTTGACAATCTCATAAGTTTTGCACAGTTTAATCAGTCCTTTTCCAGTAGCTCTTTTAAATGTTTTTGCCCAAATGCTTGTAATGGCCTAGGAATGCAAAAAAAAGGCCTACCACAAAAAAAAGGGGATGGGACTTGCAAAAGTTTTGCAGGGCCCATCCCCCTGTTTCTGTGGCAGGCCTTTTTTTGCATTCCTAGTCCATTGCATGCATTAGTTGCCCAATATTGAAAGTCTATGGCCCTCAATTACAACCTAAACTTGGGGAAGTGTGGAAGACTCTTCTTATGTGCAATGATTAGAGAATATCTAGACTCCTCTATGTGCATATACGCATGCATCAATTTAGAAGTACATTTGAGTCTTCATCAAGATTTTTGCTCTATTGGTTAGAGGGCTTGCATGAATTGCACCTTATCGAAGGCAAACCATATGCTCAAATGTGCATGGCATATAGTTCAATGGCCAAGAAATGCAAAAAAAGGCCTACCATATAAATAGGGGGATGGGCCCTGAAAAACTTTTGGAGGGCCCATCCCCATGTTTCTGTGGGAGACATTTTTTTGCATTTCTAGGCCATTGCATGCACTATGGGCAAGATATTGAAAGCCTGTGTACATCAATTATAACCTAAACTTAGGGAGATGTGGGAGACTCTTTTCATGTGCAATGATTAGAGAATATCAAGACTCCTCTAGGTACATGTAAACATGCATCAATTTATAAGTAGATTTGAGTGTTCATCAAGCTTGTTGCTCTATTGGTCAGAGGGTTTTCATGAATTGCATCCTACCTTAGGCATACCATATGCTCCAATGTGCATGGCATATGGTTAAATGACCTAGAATAGCATAAAAAAGGCTTGCCAGAGAAACGTGGGATTGGGCCCTACAAAACTTTTGTAGGGCCCAATCTCCCATTTATGTGGTAGGCTTTTTTATTTATTCTCAAGCCATTGCAAGAGATGTAATCACCAAATAAACAACCCATGTACATGAAATATTTCCTTAACTTGATAAAATGTGTGGAAGACCAGGATAGTCATGTGTTATGACTTCAAAGACACTTCTAGATACATAGGAGAAATAGACTTCAAAACATGTACACTAAGAGACAAACACTTGGGAGAGCAAATATAATAAGATGAAGATTATATTAATCATTTGGGATGTTCAAAAAGTTCTCCAAACAAGAGAGAACAAATGTTAAGGGTTATTCCCTCTAATCCTTATAGCTAGGCGCATATCTTTAGGTTGTATTGTCACTCTCTTTGCATGGATAGCACATAGGTTAGAGTCCTCCAAATTAGATAAATATGCCTATGCAACTTCTTGGAGCAGGTCAATGGCTATCCCTTGGATATGAAGGCCAGCACAATAGCTTTGGATCTCTTCCTTCACAACTCTTGCAAATGACATTCGTGGAATAAGAAGCTCCATAGACTTTTGATAATGTCAAATCTCTGCAAAGGCTCTGGTTTGCTTTCTATGCCTTTGTGGTGCTCTTGCATTTGGAGGGATGTTGGGTTGTAGTTGTTGTGGTCTACGACATAGTTGATAGTTCTGATTTATTCTTGGAGCACGCCTAGATGGTCCTGCCTATCATTTACTTACTCTGCCCGACTTTGCTCTCTTTGTTCATTGGTTGGTCTTTGTCCTTGTCCTACGGGGAGTGTCTTGCCTCCTTGTGTTACTGGATGGTTCATGGGGATATGCTCATGGGTCCATGGTGGCTCATTAACACTTTATTCATCCGAGGAACCCTCTAAATTTGATGTTGTCTCCAATACAACTTGTCTCTGTCCTTGTTGTTTGGGCCTTGCCTTGAATGATATCCTATGTGGGGGCTCATCATCTAACATAGAAGGGGAAGATTGCATTTCTTGTGTTACATCTCTCTTTTGTTGTGAAGCTTCATTCCCGTGCGATGGAATGCTGCAAGAGTGTGTCCTTGCACCCAAGTTATTTCTAGAAGAGTGGCTTGTGGTTCGACGCTTCTTGTGGGGTGTCATCCATGGTGGGCACTGAGTGCCTTGCACATGGCTAGGGTAGATGACATGATCCTTTCTAGTAGTCTGCTTTGTGCATGCGATTCTCTTAGGATGTAAAGTGGTAAAATGAAGAAGGACACCTTTATTTATAGCCTTTCACTTAAGATTTCTCCTGTTCACATTTAAATGGATAAAAATTAGTTTTAAAACATTAAAATAATATTAAAAAAAACATTGAAAATTTATTTGAAGAGAAAGGAGTTATAAAAACCTTGAAAAAAGTTTTGATAAAAAATAATGCGTTTTAAGAGTTAGGAAACTATTTCCTAGCAGAAACCTCACACACTTTTTGTGCACGCCATTGGGGATGATGTAGCGGTCCTGATGATGACATCCACTTCTCTCTTGCAATATCATGTTGTACCTTTCTTGTAATCTTTGCCATTCGTGACTCACATGCTTGTTCCATTACATTTTTTCTAGCGAATGTCGTATGAAAAAACTAGTTGAAGATTTCTTCTAAATAGTTTGATTGTAGTAGACCACCCCCATGATGGGTGTTTTTAAAGTAAACACCTCTAGCCCTGTAATGTGACTTCTCCATTCCTTGTGTACTAAAAATGTCCAATGGTCCATATCGATTCATAAAATATGCTCCATGTGCAAAAAGAATATAGTATGGTCTGGTCAATAAGATATACACGTGGTATTTAAGACCAAATAAAAAAATGTAAGCAAAACTTACTATATAATGTGTAATGTTGCTTTCTCCCCATGATAAGATGAAGGATTGTGTAAACTCCTTCAAAGTCACTTGGAATAATTCTCGTTGTGAAGCATTAGTGGAAACCACACCCATCAAATGTAAAAATTGATCTAAGGATAACCAAATCTTTGTTTGCTTATTAATGAGATCAACCTTACTATCATTGTTTATTGTAATCAAATAGAGGTCCTTCCAAAGCTCTCATTTCCCATCATCTTGACTATTCATATCTCTTTTAAAGAAACATCTTGCCTTCTTCCCAATCATTGAAACGTGTTGTAAAATCTCTTGAGACTCACCATACTTCTTAACAACTAAAGATACATGGCCACCATGACAACCAATAGAATTCAAAAGATCTTCTATTTTTTGGATTGCTATTGTACACCTCCCTAGTGGTTTCATTGCAAATGCATATTCAACATGGAGCTTCAAAAGCCTATCAAAGATCCTCATGAATGCATGCAAAGTACAAAAGTGAACATTGACTAATGGAAATGGAATAGTGGGGTTCCAATCATTGCTTATTTTATCATGAGTTGGTTCTTGTAACATTGGACACCTCAAAAGTGATATCTCCCATTCCCTATGATTCCATGAGTCTGTTTCATCAATTTCTTCAGTCATCAACTCTTATCAATGGCCTTGCATGTTTAGACTGTCTCTTAGATCCTTTGTAACCTTGTGTACAATATGGGAAAGGATAAAGAGAAGATGCTCCTTGTTTACAACCTAACATGCATTTTATACTCTTAAGGTCTCCACTCAAATGCCGCTCTACCTCAAAATCACCTATATCATCTACATAAAGCTTTTGCCCATGTATTTGAGAAGACATTACTTCTGTAATCCATGGATTCCTATTAAAAATCTATGAAATAACATTGTTTGTTTCTTTGGGAACTTCTATAGCACCTAACCACAAGATATCTCTCTCTGATTGCACACTGTAAGTAAAATGGGAAGCAGATCCTAAAGTTTCATCATTCATTGCATGGTCCATAACTTCATTTATTAGCGTCACACTCAAGCCTTCCAGTCGCCGACCCTTTATGATTTGGCACTCATTAAGCTTTAGTGTAAACTTTAACTTATCATTACACTTTGCACAAAAGAGGAAACATTACCTTCATATGATACTTGAATGCAATAAAACTTCAACACCAAATAAAATGTAGTAGGGGTACCTTTGATTGTTGAACTATAAAAGTGAACCATTGCTTGTTGAAGCTTCTGAAGATCCAAAAATATATTGTTGAATTTTGTGTAAGTAAATCCTTGTGTAGATAAGATCTTTGATTGCTTCTTGAGAATATTTGGATTATAAATAGAGGTAGGCATAGTGTCTTCTATGAATAAATATTGTCCAGTAGTATGAGTCACATCCTCATTAGAATTGTTTTTTTGTAGAAACTTTATGTGGGCATGGAAATATACTTTGAGAAATACTGTGCTTGTAAGACTTGTCTCAGAAGGGTGTACATTACAGTACACCCATTTCTACTGATGGCCACTTCGTCACATATTGCCTACACATCTTGCACTTTGATAAGGTTTTTTAACTTCTCTGAAAACTCAGCTTCAATAACAACTCTAATACACTTTTCTATGGGTGTGTCTGTAGCAGAAGTGATTTCTTTGCTGTTTATACAACTATTCATCATCTTGAATTGTTCTTGTGTTGTTGATGAAGGACATGAAACCTATAAAGGCTAAGAAGTTGCCTCATTAGGAGTAGCACTAGATGGTCTACCTGTAAAAAGAGGTAGCAAAGTATCATAAATGTCTTTGGAGTTAATAGATGTCTCTTTCGTACATGAAAATAGAGGCTGAATAACATTTTCCACAAAAACATCACAACTAAACAAAATGCGTTTAGTCTCTGGATGATACAGATGATAGCCTTTGCTTTCAAAACTGTACCCAACAAAAATATATTTTATTGTTTTATCATCTAATTTCTTGCAATGTTGTTCAGGCACTAATGCATATGTGAGACAACAAAAAACATGTAGATGAGCAACATGGCTTGCAACCATGCAAAGCCTCACATGGAGTGATAGACTGTTGTGCTTTATTGGGACACCTATTAAGTACATATGTTGCACACATAACAGCCTTAAGCCAGAAACTATGTGGTAAAGCCTGATTCTTGACCATACACTATCAGAAGACATATATTCCTTCCCCTCGATTAGAATGGAGGGTGCCCATTTTAAATGCTGATAGATTTTCAGCCAAAAGCAAAAACTATTTGAAGCACATAAACACTTCGGACTTTGTTTTCAATGGATATACCTATGCATGTCTGAAAAAGTCATCAATGAAAGTCACGAAGTAAAGATAATTTCCAAAACAAGCTGTTTGAATAGGGCCACAAACATCACTATGAATAAACTGCAATTCTGAGTAGCTCAACTAAGCCATATTTTAGAAATGAGGAATGATGCATTTTGCCCAAAATAGAGGCTTCACATACATGTTTAGCGGGCATCTCAAGTTTGGGCAAAGAGGACACCATTTTAGATTTTCTACAGGCGTAGCAAACTAGCAAAATTCAGATGACCAAAGCATGCATGCCAAAGCTTTGCATATGATATAGTCTAAGAATCATGTACTACACATGCTGAATCATTCACAGATTTTTCATAGTCTATGAGCTTATATAGCCCATGACATAAAATGCCAGAAGCAATAATCATGTCGCCATTTGAGAGATCATGAACTGTACTCTTATCAACAAATTTCACAACCAAGCCAATCTTGGCTAATGCACAAAATGATAACAAATATTTCTTGATCCCTGGCACAAATAAAGCATTTGATAATGTAAAAGAACTACCATCAACAGTTGTCAAAATGATCTTACCAGCTCCCATGACATGATAAGAGGAGTTGTTGGTGCAAATGATAGTATTTCTTGTAGGGGTGGGCTCAAGTGAAGTGAAGAAACTGTGCTACGAGGTTATATGTTTGGTTGCCCCATTATCAAATTACTAAACATCTAAGTCTACTATAGACATACACTACTCATGAGAAGATAGGTCAAAACAACAAACAATAGTAAACACCCATTCTTGATTTTGCATAAGATTAGTAGACTCCCTACAAATTTTCTTTGTACTAGGTGCAGTAGAAACTACAACATGAACAGGAACATGAAGAATATTGTCATCTTCAACGCCGTCTACATCAGCTTTAGTATCTATATTTGTAGTGTAATAGGATGTTTTTCAACACCCTGCACAATATTCCACAGTCCTTTTGCGACCAATACGCATCATATAAGCCCACAATGGGTAATTTGTACCATCCAACTTATTCTCAACAACCAACATACAAAATATATCACTGCTTTTAGCCATGGCCACTGACTAAAATACCTTGATGCAAAAAAATTACTGTTTCTGAAAAATTTGAATAGAACTACCCTGACACGTTCTGCTAAACCTATAGCAGACTTCGAGATGCTTATACTAGTGAAGTGAAACTTGTATATAAATTTGGCACAAAAAGATAAAATAGCCTACACAAGCACTACGATAGTGCATTCGAGGCCAAAGCGAGCTAAGATCACCATTTTGTGCGATTCTAAGACTGTGACTAGAGGGGTGTTGACAATGCCCTAGATGAAGCAGAGTCTTGCTTTGATACCAATTCTTGGAGTTAGACGTCTGCGGAAGCACATGGACAACACAAGGAAGAAGAAGAAGCTTGGAGCACAATACACAGTATTGAATGTATTACCACTAGAATGTACAAAGATATGTAGCCCATTAGGGCTATAGGTGTAGATACAAGCCAAAGGAAAAAAACCTCCCAAGGAGGGAAAAAAGTGCCCCGACGGTCCTAGTATGTTCACACACATTAATACCTAAATATACCAACAATTTTTCTTCCAATTTGTGTATCTATGTACACTTAAAGTAACAAAGTGGCAACAGAAAGTAACTAGTCACAAGCAATTGCATAAAGAAATGAAAAAAAAAAAAGAAAACTTTTAGTATGCTTTCCTACTATCATGCATATGCATGCAAAAATTTTGAAAATTTTGGTAGCATTTGGGTAGGAAAACGAAAACAAAAAAAAATGTAACTCAGTGCACTACACTCACTTTCAAGAAAAATGTGCTAGCGGGCACAATATATATACAATAACACAAAAGGGCACTACATGGCCTTGTATAAAATCTCGTGCTTATAGCAGGGTTAAAAAAAAAAGGAACGTTGACTGTTCTTATGTCTTCTTGGTACTTGCAAAAGAAAACACTACCATCCTATTTGCATACAAAACACACATTTCAACAAGCCTACGAACAAACAGATGATGCATATACCATGTTTTATGTTTGTTGTAAGTGCAAACCAATGCATAAAAAGAGTACCAATGCATGAAAATCATAAGAAAACTAATCTTAGGGTTTAAAATATTTATGTGCAAGTATGTGCAGGTGCTTGAAACGGTCAATATATACTCATTTTGAGTCTCCAAGCGGACATCAATCATCCTTGGATCAAAAAGATGATTGCACGGGGGTACTTGATGTCGAATAGCCAACCTCAAAGCTCTATAGAGGTCTATACATGAGTTCAAAAGGTAGCTTCAAACACTCAAACAATAACTCTCTGAGTAAGGATTCTATAAGGAGTGGAATCACTCAATTTGGTTGAGATTTGAGTGAGTTATGGCTATTTTAGTGGAAGTATATAGTGGAAGTACCTTCCTGTAGAGAGGGTTCGATGATGAAGGAAGAGGAAACACATTTTTTCTTCTGTGTATAGCTCCTCTCATTGACAAATATGCATGTGGCCTCCTATATATCGCATATATGACACCATGAGCACCTTTAGTGGGTATATAAGGCTGATGGATTCCTTCTTGCTCCCACAACAAGTGAAGAAAGAGCTTGTTCACTTCCTCCTTTGTTCGGGCCAATGCGTCACCTCACAGGTAGCATTCTTGGATATCCGGACAGACGTGAGTAGCTTGCCTTCTTTGTGCTATAAGCACATGGCATCCTTGGGGGGGGGGGGGGGTTGAGGCTCCTCTCAGGTGGTCAAACCTCCTCTCTTTTTGCTTAGAGAATTGCCTTTGGGCATCAACAATTCCACGCAATGATGATGATGATAACTTGAAGTAGTGTTGAATTCCTTATGTGGAATGAAAAAAAAAAAACTTCCCGATAGATCAAAACATGCTTTGATTACCAACTATTGGACTTGCCTAAAATCACTCTTGAATATTTGAAAAGTAGGACTTGTGAATAATGTGTGTGCCACTCTCCTCCCATCCAATATATCCCCTTGCATTTAAATAGTGGTAATGCTTTGGAATGATCGAGTGCCAACATGTGGCCACCATGCAACATGCATCCCGATTACCATTGAATACCGTAGGATATCTCTCGAGCTATGGACCTCGGCTATGGCTGGCCCTTGTCTTGCACACACATGGAGTGGTCTCTATAGGCCACCATCTAACAAGTTCTCTGTTGCAGAGATCAGTTTGGTATATGTGGTCACACAAGATAACATTGTATCAAAGCTAAAGAGGTTTTGGATATTCTTGGAGAAATCTTGAAAATTATTATTCTTTGTTCTTGGAGGTATATTGTCATGGACAAGATATTTCTAATCTTTGATCGGGGGAGTCACCTAGTGCTTTCAAACTTCATCAAAAGCTTTGGATTGACCTCAAGAATCATGTGTATCATGGAAATGTGTGTGATTACTTCAATTGGATCTTATTTGTAAAATTGGCTTAAATGTGTAGAACTTACTTCAATTTGTAAACTTAGTAATTGACTCAAGAAGCTGAAAACATCCAAACTAAATTGCACGATGAAAACAACACAAATTTTAGGGCAAGAAATTATGATGGATTTAGATCAGGATATGGACCTCTACAATGAAATTAAATTACAAACAAATACATGAAAAGAGCCAAACGTTAGAATTCATTTTAGTGCGCATGAATTCATCCATTTACGAGTTAACCACTCTGTTGATCAACTTAGAAACCCAAATCTCCTCTTTGAGATTATAATTATAATTGAGATTATAATTGGAAAAGTGAAGAAAACTTGACCCTCCCTATGATTGTACTAAAAAAAAGAGCTATACTCAACACCAATGCAGAACAAGAATAAAGCTTGTCTCTGTAAATGTAAAAGAAACAACAAGTTTTTGTATTTTATCCATAACGTAAGCTAATGAGGATAGCTGATATGATTAGCCAAAACCAATTATGGAGAGATTGAAGAATGAATTCCCATTCAATCCAATCATACTTCTTGTAAAATTTGTTTTCGAAATAGTTGAAGCACTAATTAGAAAGCATTATCTTGGTTAACACCCTCCAATAGATAAATAACTATATCCAGAGAATTTGAAAAAACCAAGGGGCTTTAGTTAAAAAATAACATGAGGTGCATTTGAAAGGGGCAACAATCCAATCTTGAATTCTTTAACTTTGAGAAAGGACATGATGCCTTTGCAATTGTAAGAAAATATATTTAACACTTGCATGAGATAAATTTTGGTATATGTGGTATTAGCCATGATTTTCTTTTTGTTTTTACTTAGAGATACCTTTTTCCCATCATTGTCTTGGGTGAACTGTGAAGAGAGATGGTGGATGCAATCCAAAGATGAGTAGGTGCTGCTACAACCAGCTTCACACCAGCCAATTGAGACTTCAGAGTTGATTAGTAGACCCTTTGAGCTTCCTAAATCCACCAAAATATCAGCCAAGTACTTTGGAACATGTATCCCAAAAGTTTAAGTCAAGACAGACTAGTTGCGAAATGACTAGCTCCCAAAACTTGCTATTTTTGGACATACACCTGCTGGAAAAAATGAACAGTGCTCTCAACCTGGTAGGAATTAGAAAAATTCCTTTTGGGCATCGCGAATAGACTTAGCAAGCTTCCCAATGCAAGTTAAAACACTTCAAATGATGGACTGAGCACTGAGAACAAGTTTCATCAATTTCTAGAACATTCCCACAATTCTCGGGGCTCTGCAGAGATAGACCAGTGAGCAGTAAAATGCATATATCTCCCAAAATATTAGTCCAATGACCATGAAAATTTATAGGTACAAACTAGACAGTAAAAGCTATCCAACGCACTTTACAACACTGAAAAAGGTTCAGTAAAACTCGAGATATGACCTTCTGAAGGTACTGCTCTCAGTGAGTATAACAGAGAACAAAACAGAGAAGTAGATGATAATAAATGTATAGATTCACATATGATTACAACCACATTGGCAATGAACCTTTGCACAATGGGAGTAGAATGATAGAGCTATGGAGTAAGCTCTTCAATCTCTACAAAATGACATGAAGTGGTCACGTACAAGGCTTGCTAATCGCCTCTTCCTTCTTGCTCCTTTTATAGCTATTCTTGGAGGGAGTTTTGAATTCGAATTTGAATGGCTCCACCTAAAAGTGATCCCCAAAGTTAGGAGAGATTCCCTCAGCTCAAAAATTCGTGATTTTGGTAGTTGGAGCCACAAATTTGCTTTTACATCATGGATGAGGTAAGCCATCCTTTTCCTTTTTTCTTTTTCCATTTACAAGAGATAAAATGTACTCTTTTACAAGAGGTGTTCACACGACTACTCATGTGACTTACAAATGAGGATAATATCAAATATATCAAGCATGTAGGCTTGGGTAAAATGCACCAACAGCTCCCCCTCAAGCCTAACATGCTTGGCCTTCAAATAAGTCTTCAATTGTCCTTGATTTCCTGCAAGCCAATCATCAACTTGAATCTACTTAATTTTGTACCATCAAGAGCTTTAGTCAACATGTCGGCACATTGCATATCTGTAGAGACATAGGATAGTTGAATATCCTTGCTCATTAGCTTCTCCCTTATGTAATGGTAGTGGACTTCAATATGCTTGGTTCTAGCATGGTATACCGGATTAGCTGCTAGATGTAGTGAGATTGTATTGTCACCAAAAATGTGAGGTGTTGAAGAATGAAGTCCAAGATCTGTGTACAAAGACTTTAACCACATGATTTCTTGAGTTGCATTAGCCAAACCTCTATATTCAGCTTCGGTAGAAGATAATGCCACGGTTGGTTGCTTCTTCGATGACCAAGAAATGATTTTTGAACCTGCAAATGATATATACCCTGATGTGCTTCTTCTATCATCTTTAGATCCGGCCCAATCTGCATCTGAGTAGACCTTTAGCTCAATATCTGAAGTATATGAATAGAACAAACCTTCATTCATGGTCCCCTTTAGGTACTTGAGGACTCGCTTGGCCGCTTCCATATGTGGTCTTCTCGGCTTATGCATAAACTGACTCAATATGCTAACACTATAGCATATATCCACCCTTGTGAGTGTTGCATAGTTCAAACTTCCAACCAAGCTTTGATAGCTTGTGATGTCTTCAATTGGCTCTCCTTCATAAGCACTAAGCTTATGATTTTGCTCCATAGGTGTACCTGCACACTTTGTATTTTCCATCTTGAACTTGACGAGCATGTCATGGACATACTTCCTTTGTGTGATGTATATACCTGAATCTGTGTAGATCAACTCCAATCCAAGAAAATAAGTGAGTGGTCCGAGGTCACTTATTTTGAACTCCTCCTTCATTTGACTCTTTACCTGTTTGATTCCTTCAAGATCATTGCCTGTGATAATAATATCATCAACATACACACATAAATAGATCACTTCAGATCCATTCCTCTTTATGAACAAAGAGGTATCCGCCTTGCTAGCTTTGAATCCTTGGTCCTGCAAATAAGTCACCAATCTGAAATTCCAAGCTCTTGGAGCTTGCTTCAATCCATACAAAGCTTTCTTTAGTTTGCATACATAGTTAGGATGATGTGCATCCTCATATCCAGGAGGTTGTGCCATATACACTTCCTCAGAAATCCATCCATTCAAGAAAGCATTCTTTACATCAAGTTGATAAAGATTCCAATTTCTAGATGCAGCAAGACTAATGAGAACCCTAATTGTAGGCATTTTTGCAACAGGAGAGAAAGTCTCCTCATAATCAATACCATGGGTTTGAGCAAACCCTTTAGCAACTAACCTTGCTTTGTGTCTATTTATACTTCCATCTGGATTCCTCTTGATTTTGTATATCCATCGAGATCCAATTACCTTCATAGATGGCTTGTTAGGTACAAGCTCCCAAGTGTCATTCTCCTTCAAGGCTTCCATTTCTTCATCCATTGCATCTCTCCAAGGTTTCTTGCTTTGTGCTTCTTCGAATGTGGTAGGTTCTTCATTGGTTGAATCCTTTGCAATGTAGATTGAGTGCTTGGTGACCAAAGAAGTATCATAACCAAACCTTTCTGGTTTCTTCTTCTCCCTTGAAGACCTTCTAAGTGGTTGATGTGAGCTCTCCGGTCCATATGTAGCATCCTGCATCTTTGCTTTACCTTTGTTCTTCCATAGCTTTAGTCTTTCCAAGTCTTCTAGGTCAATCTCCGAATCACTTTCTTCAATCTGCTTTGGCTCCTTTGGTTGAAGTGATGGAAAGTCTTCATCCAAGTCATATGGCAGCTTCACTTTCCTGTCATCATCAAACCATGATTTGTTTTCATCAAAAATTACATCTCTACTCACAAAAAATCCTTTATTCGTTGGATTGTACAATCTATATCCTTTTTGGTTTTGATCATAACCAATAAATACACACTTCTCTGCCTTGGGATCCAATTTCCCTCTTACTTGAGAAGGAATGTGAGCATAGGCTAAGCATCCAAAGATTTTGCAATGCTCTAGACTAGGTCTTCTTCCATTCCACACTTCATATGGAGTGGTTCCATCTAGTGACTTAGATGGAAGTCTATTTATGAGATATGTGGCTGTAGACACAGCCTCTGCCCATAGGTAGTTTGGCAATCCCTTTTCGTTGAGCATGGACCTTGCAGCTTCGACAATAGCTCTGTTCCTCCTCTCTGCTACACCATTGAGTTCGGGTGTATACCTTGTAGTGACTTCCCTTTTAATGCCTCTTTCATGCAAGAAGGCATCAAATTCAGAAGAGAAGTATTCTCCTCCACCATCTGATCTGAGTCGTTTCAACGTCCTACCTGTTTGATTTTCAACAAGAGCAATATACTTCTTAAAGCAATTAAACACTTCATCCTTGTGCTTCATGAAAAACAGAATGGTCCACCTGCTACAATCATCTATGAAAGACACATAATATCTTGAGCCTGATATAGATGGCTCCTTACTTGGACCCCACACATCCGTGTGCACTAGATCCAAAGGATTTTGATACATATATCCTTTCTTATTGAAAGGTTGTCTATGAGCCTTGCCGAATTGACAAGCTTCACACTTATAAATCATGTGTTGCCTTGTGATATTAGGCAAACCAAGTACACTTTGGTCCCTGCAAATCTGTTTGAGTTTCCTCTCACCAATGTGAGCAAGCCTTTTGTGCCATATCTCCAACTCTGTAAGAGTTTGAGATCCATAGCTAAACAAAGCTATGTTCTTTGTATCTTCCACTTCAAAAGTGAAAAGCCTTCCTGTCTTTTCTCCTTTGGCGATCCTTCGAAAGCCTTGCCTTGGGTCTTCAACATATGCTCCAAATCGATTGAATCTAACCTACAATCCTTTTTCAACAATCTGTCCAACACTTATTAAATTTTTGGTAATTTTAGGGACATACAAGACTTTGCTTAAGAGGTTCATATTCCCATCTGATGTCTTCACATTACCTATCTTCTCCACTGAGTGCTTTGTGTCATCTCCTGTCTGCACTTCATGCTTGTTATGAGGATCTTCCAAATCAGAAAGTAAAGCCACATTTCCTGCTACATGGTTCGAGCATCCTGAATCAATGTAAAATATGTGATCATCATCCTTACCCTTCTTCCCTGATAGATTCATAATCAATAATGAATCTTCTTGACTTTGGTCCTCTGCATAGTTATTGTAGTCTCTTCTTCCTCTATGGCCACTTTGATAGTTGTTGTTGTTGTTGTAATTGTTGTTGTAGTAGTTGTTGTTGTAGCCTCCATTGTATCTACCTCTATTTGATCCATAGCCACCTCTATTGAATCCTCTTCCTCTTGAGTTCCTTGGATTCCTGAAACATTCTTCAGTAGTATGGTTAGATAAGCCACATATGTTGCAAGGTTGAGATGATTGGAATCTCCCCCTGCCTTGCTTTCCACCTCTACCTCTTCCTCTAGCTCTTCCTCTACCTGCAAAGTTTGCTTGGAAAGAGCTACCTTCATCTTCATTCTTCCTATTCTTTGACTTGTCCTTGACCTTAGCTTTATCAGAATATAAGGCAGAAGTTTGATTACCTCTTGAGGACTCACCACCTTTGCTAATCTTTGCTTCATGAGTGAAGAGTTGGCCCATGAGTGTGTTGAGGTCGGGTACATGCATATCCATGTATAAATCCATGGCTGTTGTGAATGACTCCCACTTGTCGTCTGCTTTGATTCCATGATGATTTGTCTTATGATTTGCTCCTCTTCAATTACCTCTCCAATGCTTCCAAGTTGGTCGGAAATCTCCTTCATCTTTGTGACATAATCAGTCACATTTTGCTTCGGGCTTTTCTTCATTGTTGTGAACTCCATCCACAATTGGTTCTTCCTTGCTCGAGTGTTGGAAGAGAAGAAAGAAGCAAGTGCATTCCAGGTTTCTCTTGATGTCTTGCATCCCTTGACATGAGGTAAAAGAAAATCAGAGATTGAGTTTAGAATATAGGACCTTGCAAGTGCATCCTTCGAACACCAATTCGAAAGTCCTTCCACTTCTTCATGTGATGGTTGCCCTTTGTTCCTCATGGTTGGCATTGCTTCATCTCCGGATATGAATCCATATAGATTCCTCCCTTGAAGGTAAGCCTCCATCCTTAGAGACCATGCCGGGTAGTTGTTTCGATCCAATTTGTCAATTGTTGATGGAAATCCATCTCCCATGTTGCTTGACTATGCTCTGATACCACTGTGAAGAGAGATGGTGGATGCAATCCAAAGATGAGTAGGTGCTGCTACAACCAGCTTCACACCAGCCAACTGAGACTTCAGAGTTGATTAGTAGACCCTTTGAGCTTCCTAAATCCACCAAAATATCAGCCAAGTACTTTGGAACATGTATCCCAAAAGTTTAAGTCAAGACAGACTAGTTGCGAAATGACTAGCTCCCAAAACTTGCTATTTTTGGACATACACCTGCTGAAAAAAATGAACAGTGCTCTCAACCTGGTAGGAATTAGAAAAATTCCTTTTGGGCATAGCAAATAGACTTAGCAAGCTTCCCAATCCAAGTTAAAACACTTCAAATGATGGACTGAGCACTGAGAACAAGTTTCATCAATTTCTGGAGTAAAAAAGTGTTCCCCCTTTGGGATAAAACAATCCAAGTAGTCGGGTGCCACTCAAGTAGTGAAAGAAGTGCTTAAGTGCTTCCCAATCCTTGACTCCTGGGCAATGCATAAACCAGCTCATCTCTGAGACAATAAACTGAATATCTGGCTGAGTAATGCATGAGTAAATAAAGCATCCGATAGCCTGCTGATAGAGATTAGCATCAAATGCATCTCCAACATCATGAAGACTCAATCGTAAACCTGTCTCGATAGGAGTGGAAATAGGTTTATAATTTTCAAGGCCAAAACACTACAATAATGTGCCAATATATTTCGTTTGACACAAAGCCGTTCCACAATCAACCTAAACTAAATGCCCAAATAATGATGCAAATGCCCCAAATCAGACATCTCAAATGAGGCATGCAAATCAACCTTAAAATCAGCAATATGCTTCTCATGAGAACCAATGATAGCATGTCATCAACATACACAACAATGATCAGAAGTACATCATTAGCATGCTTAAAATATAGGGTGCTTTCAGTTGGAGTTCTGTTCTCAAAACCATGTGCAGTGAGATAGACATGTATCTTTTTATACCAAGCATGTGGTGCTTGCTTTAAACCATATAATGCCTTCTTTAACCTGCACACTTGGTTTTCATGCCCTTTCTATACAAAGCCACTAAGCTGAAAAACAAACACTTCTTCATGCAAGTCACCATTCACAAATGCTATTTTAATCTCCAATTGATGTACATTCCAACCATGATGAGTGGCAAGTGCATAAATGCTACAAAACGTAGTCATTCGACAAGTAGGAGCAGAGGTCTCATCAAAATCAATACCTTTTTCATGAGCATAACCCTTTGCAACAAGCCTAGCCTTACACCTGACAAATGTTCCATCAGGCTTATGCTTAAGCTTGTATACCCACTTAATGCCAATGCCCTCCTTTCCAAGAGGCACGTCACATAAAGACCACATACCATTTTTCATGATAGCATCATATTCAGATTGCATTGCAGCCATCCAATGTCCAGAATTTTGTGCTTCATCAAACAAAATAGGCTCAATCTCATCTCAAAGACTAGAGGCGGCCATAGCATAGCAATGTGATGCAAAAGAGGCACTACGAGAGCCTAAATGAGTATGATATGATAGAGGTGCATCTAATTTGCTATCACACAAAGTTTGCACCAACCATTTTGGCATAGTTTTTGCCTCCTCAATATCAGTTATGTCATCAACAAGTGCATCATGTAAGTCTGCATGAGAAATAGAATGATCTGCATCATCACATGAAACCTGTAAAGGCTCAGAAGTTGCCTCACTAGGACCAACACTAGAGTGTCCACCTATAAAAAGAGGTAGTAAAGTATCATACATGTCTTTGGAGCTAACATATGTTTCATACATGAAAGTAAAGGCTGAATAGTATCTTCCACGAAAACAACATCATGGCTAGCCAAAATGCATTTCTTCTGTGGATGATACAGACGATAGCCTTTGCTTTCAAAACTGTACCCAACAAAATTACATTTTATTGCCTTATCATCTGATTTCCTGTGATGTTGTTCAAACACTAATGCATATGCCAGACAACACAAACACGTCGATGAACAACATATGGCTTGCGACCATGCCAAGTCTCATATGGAGTGATAGAATACAATGCTTTAGTGGGACACCTATTAAGTACATATGTTGCACGCATGATAGCCTCAAGCCAGAAACTATGTGGTAAAACCTAACTCTTGACCATACACCTCACCATCTCCATGAGTGACGTGCTCTTTTGCTCAACAACTCCATTTTTTTGAAGTGTATATGGCACTGTACACTGATGTTTTATCCCATGTTCAACTAAAAATGCATTAAAGTCAGAAGACATGTATCCCCCCCTTGATTAGAATGGAGGGTGCCCATTTTACATGCTGATAGATTTTCAGCCAAAACCAAAAACTGTTTGAAGCACATGAACACTTTGGACTTTGATTTCAATGGATATACCCGTGCATGCCTGGAAAAATCATCAATGAAAGTCACGATGTAAAGATAGTTTCCAAAGGAGGGTGTCTGCATAGGACCACTGTAAAAAAGCTAAAACTTTTCAGTAGCTCGAATTGAACCATATTTTGGAAAGGAGGAATGCTTCATTTTGCCCAAAATATAGCCTTCATAGAAACGTTTTCTGAGTGCCTTAAGTTTGGGCAAAGAGGATACCATTTCAAATTTTTGTAGGTGTAGCAAACTAGCAAAATTCAGATGATGAAAGCATGCATGGCAAAGCTTTGCATCTGACATAGCCTGAGAATCATGTATTGCATATGTTGAATCATTCATAGATTTTGCATAGTCTATCAGCTTATATAGAACATGACATAAAATGCGAGAAGCAATAATCATGTTGCCATTTGATAGATCATGAACTATACATCTCGCATCAGTAAATTTTTACAACCAAGCCAATCTTGACTAATGTAGAAACTGATAGCAGATTTTTCTTGATCCCTGGCAAATAAAGCATCCGACAAAGTGAAAGAACTACCATTAGCAGTAGTCAGACTGATCTTACCGTACCAACTCCCATGATAGGATAAGAGGAGTTGTTGGTGCATGTGATAGTATTCCTTGTAGGGGAAGACTCAAGTGAAGTGAAGAAATGATGTTGCGAGGTAATATGTTTGGTTGCCCCACTATCAAAATACCAAACATCTGAGTCTACTACATACATACACTACTCATGAGAAGATGGATCTAAACTACAAATAGTAGCAAATGCCCATTCTTCATTCTGCACAAGATTTGCAGACTCTATTTTTGGTGTAGAGGCCTCTGCAACAACCATTCCAGCCTCTTTTTTCTTTGCCTCTTTTGCATCCAGTTTTGTATAGTTCTTTATGATACGATCGTTTCCTTTACATACTTACAAAAGAATTTCCGCTTTTTCGATTACTTCTCATCTTTGTCTTCCTTCTTTAGATGTGGAGCATTTGTAGAACTCTACTTACTAGTAGATGAGCTCCATTTACCTTTGCCCTTCTGCCTAGCCAGGAAAGCTTGATCTACAACACACATAATGGACCTGTTCTGCATAAAGTGATCTTCCTCAGAAGAGACACTAACTCCTCAAATGTCAAGGCATTCGGATTGCCTTTCATAATCAAATGAAGAGTAGAAGCAAAACTCTGATATGAATCACGAAGAGCATTCAAAATGGTCTACACAAGTGAGCTATCTAGAATAACTTCATCAGCAAAAATCAACTATTCCTTCAAGTCTTTGATCTTTGTTAGGAAACTATCCATAGAATCACCTTCATTCATATGCTCACTCTCCAACTATTTTTGGAGGTAAGCAACACGCGCCTCATAATTCCTAGCCTGGTACAATGTGGTAAGTGTATCCCAAGCATCCTTAGCTGTTCTGCAAGAGTGAATGTGTGGAATAATGGCACGTTTGATAGACAATGCTATCAATGCATGTGCTTGAGCATCTCTGCCCTCCCAACAAATTTTCTCTATAGTATGTGCAGCAAAAGTCATAGCACGAATAGGAATATGCAGAATATCAGCATGTTCAATGTCATCTGCATCAGCTTCCATACCTGGATTTGCAGGTGTAATAGGATGTTTTTCAACATCCTGCACAATGTTCCACAGTCCTTTTGCAACCAATACATGTTGCATCATATAAACCCACAATGTGTAATTGGTACCGTCCAACTTATCCTCAACAATCAACATACGGAATAGATCACTACTTTTAGCCATGGCCACTGGCTAAAATACCCTGATACAGAAAAATGATTGTCTCTAAAAAAGTTGAACAGAACTACATTGACAAATTCAGCTAGGCCTGCAACAGACTTTGAGACACTTATACTGGCGAAACAAAAATTGTATATATCTTTGGCACAAAAAGACAAAATAGCCTACATAAGCACTATGATAATGCGTACGAAGGCCAAAGTGAGCTTAGATCATGATTTTGGACCACACAATAAAGCTGTATTGATCTTCTAATCACCTTGAGTATGCTCACCAAATTTCGTGCGATTCTGAGACTCTGACCGAAGGGGTGTCGAAGATGCCCTGGATGAAGCGACGACCATCTCTGGTACCAATTGTTGGAGTTAGACGTCTATGGAAGCACGCGAACAACACCACGAAGAAGAAGAAGCTTGGAGCACAACACACAATACTGAATGTATTACCACTAGAATGTACAAAGATAAGTAACCCATTAGGGCTATAGGTGTGTATAAAAGCTGGGGGAAAAAACCTCTTAAAGAGGGAAAAAAGTGTCCTGGTGGTCCTAGTGTGTTCACACACATCACTACCTAAATATATCAGCACCAAAGGCATCCCAATTTTTATGAACTTCAATGCCTTTGTATGAGCATGAATTGTATAATGTAATAAATTCCCAAGAGTGAATATACGCACAGATGAGAAGATTGAATCTTCCAATATGTTGAAATACCATATGAAGAGTCACAGAAATAGTTTAACTCAAAATTTAGGAGGAGTTGCTTCTAAAAGGATCTTCTTTAGGTATATATAACCATGCTACAACAACTATCAATGAAATGTCTTTGTGATTATCTTTCGACAGCACGTATGATATGTATATTCATAAAAATTGGAGGAATATTTGCGATGAATAATGAAAAATGGGTATTTCTCAATTCCTGTTTAACGCATGAAAAATAATGCATGAGAAATTTTCCCGGCGGCGGAGTTCGAGCAGCTTCTGAACCAGCAATAGCTATGGAGATCACCATATTACGACAGCGCTGACGTTTCTTTTCGTTAATATTTCAAAGCCTCTGACAATGTCTGCATCCATCATCGAACAATAATTTGCGCACTATGTAGGAATTTGCATTTTGAAACAAATAGACCTAAACACAGTTTGTATTTGATCAAGGTTTTACTAACAAATGATAGACTTTTAGATCCGAATGGGATAAATGGCATCGATTAAAGTAGCTTCAATCGATGCTAAAAGAGAATGCTTAGTGTATATTTAATCATTGTTTATGTTGCACTAATGGCCTGACTGATAGATAACATTATTGGCATTGCATCGAATCGGCACAATGTAAACTTACAGAGCGATGAATTAAAGAAGTAGAGAATAAGTTCAAGTTGCACTAAAAGTTTGAATGATAGATGATATTAATAAAATAAGATTTTATTAATTGCTCACGCGTCGTTGTTCTAGTAGTTGAGTTTTTTGGTCTTCTGAGGTGGAGGTTCGGAGTTCAATCTTCGAGCTGAACATACAATAGTTTTGGCAAGTTTAAATCAATTGACATGAGTTATAATTTTGTTTAATCTCTCTTTTGTAAGATACGAAAGTCCCATCTCATCGATACTATGTCCATTCACTTGTACACTTGTTGTTACTTGTTTCAAAGTTAAAACTTGAAAAAGTAGGCGCTTGCTGAACTTCTATTAAAAATATTTTATTAATTAAACTTTAGGAGAGTAAGGTATTGTTGAACTTCCTTTTTTATGAAAAAAAAAATCCATTCGGCATAATTTAAATTTACAGTAAAAGTGATTAAAGACGTTGAGAACGGAAGCTTATTCCGTAGCTATCGCTCGCCTGCGTCTCTCTCTGGACCGTGTCAAACATGAACATTCGAACTCGAGGTTTATTAGGATTGTAGACGGCTAAGCTTCGTACTCATACTTCTCTCGACATATCTTTTGTAATATCCTCACGTTACCTGTCAATCCTTACGTTTGCAGGCGTCTAAGCTGCAGTTGCGTCTGTATTCGAACACATATTTGTAATCGTATCTCTCTAGACATAACTTCTGTAATCTCTCCTGCTGTACAGTCTTTTCCATTCCTGCCACGCATTGGGGGATCCACATTCTGCTGATATGAAGAAATCTGACAGCAAAAAGCTTTAGGCTGGAGAACGTGCAAACTAAAAGAAACTAGTAAACTACGAGAGCAAGTCTGTTCTGCGAGTACGAAGGCTAATGGATTTCTCTGCATCTGTTAGAATTCGTTGAGGCTTCTGTGCATTTCCAGTTTTCTCTTCTAACTCGTTTTCTGTTTATTCTCGAAGTAGAACATAATAACTTGGTAAGCTTATCTTAAAAGTCCTATCTACTCTTGCAGCGCTCGCGGTAATCTAATACAGCATCGCTTGCAGATGCTGATTCATGCTACCATCGCAAAGCCAGGAAAGGACATAAAACAACGACAAGAATAAACAAATGGCGTCCGCAAAAAAGGTAAACTTAGTTAATATATCAGAGACAAAAGGCAGCCAACATATTCATTGTGCTCAAATGTCATTATCTGCTGTGTTGTTTGTTTTTATCTGGAAAATGGCTTTCACGAGCTCCGTGAATCGTGATCTGCTGAAAGTCTGCCCCTTTACTTTTAAAGATTCTCTGTGTCACAGATATGGCCTACAAACACAATGTGACAAATTCAGTGATGGATGTATCGTGTACACAGTAGGAGAATTGTGAGTTTCTGAAATTCTGATCCTACAAAGAAGCTTCTGGTTCAGCTGTCTGAATACCAGGTCTCCTTGTCAGGAAACCACTCCCACATAGTTGTGTGATCATGCGCAATTTCATAACAAGCTGTTGTCACGGTTCAACAAGTTATTGGCACAGGGAGTTCTCCACTTCGCACCCTAGGGGGACGGGGGGCACTCCAATTGGTTTTGGCCACTCCTGGTCCGGCAGATTGACCTCGACTTGTGAAGATCGGAATCATCGTTGGATTGCTGCCTCTATCGGGTTCCCTATTCAATTCACTGTGGTCTCAATTTATGCCCCTAATGGAGGGGCGGATAGAATCGATACGTGGGCCTCCCTCGACTCCCTTCCACACAATGTTTTGATTTGTGGGGACTTCAACATGGTTGAGTTTCCTGAACCGATGGAATAACAAGGGGAAAATCATTGACGGTCGGGAGAAAGAGATATCGGATAAAATCAAGCTCCATCTCCGCCTGGTCGAGGTGAAAGACATGAAGGGGTTCTCCTGGTCTAATCTCCAATTGGGGGACTCTCTGAGGAAAGCAAGACTTGATAGATGTTACATCAACCAAAACACCATCCACCAGTGGGCTATTCCCTCGATTTCCCAACACATGGACCTGACTATCTTGGACCACTACTCGATTACTCTTTCTTTCAAACCGATTCCCATGCTCCGGAAAGCTCCTTGGTTTCATGCTTGTCAGACGCCGTTTTCCCTCCCCTCTGTCCACCAAGAAATTTCCACAGCATGGGCGGAGACCTTTGCCTACAGTAATGAACTGGCTAAGTGCTAGAGAAGCGCGGTGGAAAGGACTCGACAAATTCTGATCAGGACTCATAAGGCTATAAGAGATATCCAGAAAAAAAGAAGAGAAACGGTGTACCAGAGGCTCTCACGACTTGAAGAAGAAGTGAACAAAGGTAATCTGCAATGCCAACAAGGGCTTCTGAAAATCAGGGGAACACTCAGACTCGAGGAAGAGGTTCAAAGGGAGCACTTTATCCATCTTCTTGGGGTCTCGACTCCTCTTTCCCCGCTCAGGCGTGACTACATGGCAACCATCTCAAGGGTTGCTCGATCTAGAATCCCTTAGAACATGAATTCTCTGCTAGATGCTAACATTTCCAAGAACGAAATTACACTACAACATATGAGGGGCATACCGACGCTCCCTATATCGATGGTCACTCCCGACGTCAGTATAAATGTTGGAAAAGTCTACTTAAAGATACCGACGGTCAAGTGACTGTCGGTATGACTGTTTAAAACATATTGTCGGTGTATCTCGCGATCGCGGGTATGAGTGTCAGTAATTTACTGGAAGTTACCGATGCCCATACAGACGCCCATACCGAGGCCGTGTTTTAAACATATCGGGAACTCGAGAGAAAAACTGAACATTTTTGCGTATGTTTGAGTATTGTTTGCCTTCTGTTGAACTTGCACGCGTGAACCGAATTGCAACCTACATTGTCTTGTGCACATACACACACACACACAAATCTCTCTCTACACACACATACTCTCTCTGTTTAGATCTCACATATTGGTAAGTGGTGCATGTACTCTTATCCTTTGTCTTTCTCTATGCTTTAGGTCTTATAATTTCTCTTCTCTTTGATTTTGCAAAAGTTCTTTGGCATCAATTCTTTGGAATTCGACGATAGACGACATACATTACGCTTTGAAGACAACGATCCAAAAGAGGGACATACTTGTAAGTGATTGTTTTATTATCTATTGATAAAGAGAGAAAGAGAGAGAGATGAGAGAGAGATGAGAGATAGATAGATAGATAGATAGAGAGAGAGAGAGAGAGAGAGAGAGAGAGAGAGAGAGAGAGAGAGAGAGAGAGAGAGAGAGAGAGAGAGAGAGAGAGAGAGAGAGAGAGAGAGAGAGAGAGAGAGGAGGGAGGGAGGGAGGGAGGGAGGGAGGGAGGGAGGGAGGGAGGGAGGGAGGGAGGGAGGGAGGGAGGGAGGGAGGGAGGGAGGGAGGGAGGGAGGGAGGGAGGGAGGAGAGAGAGAGAGAGAGAGAGAGAGAGAGAGAGAGAGAGAGAGAGAGAGAGAGAGAGAGAGATAAAGAGAGATGAAAGAGAGGAAGATAAAGATATGAAGATAGAGCATACATACACACACACATACACACACACACACACATCTACACATCTACATATGCATACATGCACACATACATATACACACATGCATGCTTACATACACACAAATATACATACATTCATGCTTACATACACACACATGCATGCATACATACATATACGGATATACACAGATGCATACATACACACACATGCATACACACATACATACACACACATGTATATATATATGCATACATACACATACACACATACATGCATACACACATACATACACACACACATATACACACATACATACACACATATAAACACATGCATGCATACATACACACACATATACACACATGCATGCATACACACATATACACATATACACATGCATACATACACACATGCATACACACATACATACACACACATATACACATATTTATATACACATACATACACATATATATACACATGCATGCATACATATACACACATACACATATACACATATGCATGCATACATACACACACATACACATATACACACATGCATACATACACACACACATGTACATACATGCATACATATACACACATATGTACACACATATATACATACACACACATATACACACATGCATGCATACACTCACACACACACATATACATACACCCATGCATGCACACACACACATGAATGCATACACACACATGCATACATACACACACATGCATACATACACACACATACACATATACTCACACATGCATACATAGACACACATACACATATACACACATGCATACATTCACACACACACATACATACACACATGCACACATATACACACATGTAAGCTAGTGTTTTAATTAAATATATATAATTAAATATATATAATTAAATATATAAAATTTCGATTTTAAAGTTTCTTTTACATCAAATATATAACAATAGGATAAGGGTTTTTAGGCTATTTACACATACATACACATATACTTACACACATACATATTTATATACATACACACACATATACATATATTTATATACACATACATACACATATATATACACATGCATGCATACATATACACACATACACATATACACATATGCATGCATACATACACACACATACACATATACACACATGCATACATACACACACACATGTACATACATGCATACATATACACACATATGTACACACATATATACATACACACACATATACACACATGCATGCATACACTCACACACACACATATACATACACCCATGCATGCACACACACACATGAATGCATACACACACATGCATACATACACACACATGCATACATACACACACATACACATATACTCACACATGCATACATAGACACACATACACATATACACACATGCATACATTCACACACACACATACATACACACATGCACACATATACACACATGTAAGCTAGTGTTTTAATTAAATATATATAATTAAATATATATAATTAAATATATAAAATTTCGATTTTAAAGTTTCTTTTACATCAAATATATAACAATAGGATAAGGGTTTTTAGGCTATTTACACATACATACACATATACTTACACACACACACACACACACACACAGACACACACACACACACACACACACACACACACACACACACACATATATATATATATATATATATATATATATATATATATATATATATATATATATATATATATATATATATATATATATATATATATATATACACACACACACACACACACACACACACACACACACACATACACACACACATGTTTTAGATCTAGGTCTTCCCGATTAGGATTTTAGGGTTTTTACACATGCATAACATATATGCATACATACACATACATATACACATATATTACATATATACATATATATACACATGCATACAAAAATATACATATTTTAGGTCTAGATCTTTAAGATTCAGGTTTTATACATATAATTCAATTACATTTATATTAAGAGAAAATATAGAAAAATAAGAAAAATAATCTGAGTATATATAAAAAATATATATATAAAAATAGGATAATTATATAGATAAATAAATATGAAAACAACTAGTGTTTTGAATAAATAAATTAAATATATATATTCAAATATATAAAAATAGGTTTAATTTTAAGGATTTTAATTAGAGTAAATATATATACACATACACATACACACGTATACTTATACACATCTATATACACATATATATATACACATACACATATATATACACATGCATACACATATACACATGCTTTAGGTCTAGGTCTTTCTTATTAGGATTTTTGGATTTTAACACCTACATAATATATATACACACATACACATACACATATAATACATATATACATGTATATACACATGCATACAGAAATATATATATTTTAGGTTTAGATCTTTAAGATTAGGGTTTTAGGGTTTAGGCATACATATACTCAATTTAAATTTATATAAAGAGAAAATATAAAAAAATTAAGAAAAAAATTTTGAATATATAAATAAAAAAATATATAAAATAGGATAATCATATAGATAAATAAATATAAAAAGAACTAGTGTTTTAAATAATCTAATTCAATATATAGAATTAAATATATAAACATAGGATTAATTAAGGAAACATATGAATATATATATATATATATATATATATATATATATATATATATATATATATATATATATATATATATATATATATATATATATATATATATATATATATGATAATTATATAGATAAATAAATATGAAAATAAATAGAATTTTGAATAAATAATTTAAATATATATAATTAAATATATAAAAATAGGTTTAATTTTAAGGATTTTAATCATAGTAAATATATATACACATTCACATATACACATATACTTATACATATATCTATACACACACACATACACACATACATACATACATACATACATACATACATACATACATACATACATACATACATACATACACACACACACACACACACATATATATATATATATATATATATATATATATATATATATATATATATATATATATATATATATATATATATATATATATATATACATGCATGCACATATATACATGTTTTGGGTCTAGGTCTTTCTGATTAGGGTTTAAGGGTTTTAATACCTATATACAATATATACACAAATACACATACACATATAATACATATATACATGTATATACATATGCATACAAAAATATATATATTTTAGGTCTAGATCTTTAAGATTAGGATTTTAGGATTTAGGCATATATATAACTTAATTAAATTTATATAAAGAGAAGATATAGAAAAAATTTAAGAAAAAAATATGAATATATAAATAAATATATATATATAAAATAGAAGAATTATATAGATAAATAAATATAAAAAGAACTAGTATTTTAAATAATTTAATTAAATATATATAATTAAATATATATAATTAAAAATATAAAAATAGGATAAAAAAATCTGAATATATAAATAGATATATATATATAAAATAAGAGAATTATATAGATAAATAAATATAAAAAAGAACTAGTGTTTTAAATAATTTAATTAAATCTATAATATTAAATATATATAATTAAATATATAAAAATAGGATTAATTAATAAAAAAATTGAATATATAAATAAATAAATATATAAACCAGAATAATTATATGGATAAATAAATATAAAAGAATTTAGTGTTTTAAATAAATAAATTAATTATATATAATTAAATATATAAAAATAGGATTTTAACTATATAAGCAATAGACATACATATAATACATATATATAATACATATAACACATATACACATATGTAGGTCTTGAGTATTAGGATTATGGGTTTTTTTAGGTATTTAAGTATTTAGGTTTTAGTATTTCAGGTTTAAGTATTTAGGAGTATGATTTTTAGGTTTAATAAAAAAATCAAATGTTCTAAAATGTCCATATTGTATCAGATGGCTAGTTTGGATTCGGAGGAGAGAATGGCATATCCTTGCACTTAGTGCAAATATCAAATTTATAAACAACAACGGATTTGTACTACACATGTTAGAGAGTATGGATCCTTTGATAAAAGTCGACTAGAAGACCTATGCTACCATTCGCATGGTCCCCTAGGTGAGCAGATGGACCCAAACGACATTGCACCAGTAACCACGTGGACAAAAGAGAATAAAAAAGGAGTTAAACATACAAGCAAGTACTAATAGCATTACATAGAATGAATATATGGAAGAGATGCTTGAAGCATTTTATGAGATGGACGAATATCATGATGGTGGAGAAGATGTCGAGAGTTTTATGGACACAACAAAATTTCCACGATCAGAAGTCGATGAAGAATATAAAAATATGCGAAGACTAGCTCGTTTACCACTTTAAAAGCAAAGATATCTGTACTACGTGCGTCAGTCGCGATGCTCAATCTGCAACCCATTTATGGATGGTCAGATAGTAGTATCACTGAATTATTCAGGTAAGTGGATTTGAAATAAACTTTCATTAATGTATCAAAATAACTTTATTTACTAATAGCGTTTTAATTGCTTATTGCAGGCTTCTTAAAGATCAATTTTTGCTAGAGGGTAATGACATGCCTCCAAAACGTGGAGATGCAAAAGAACTTTTACAGTCCATTGGAATGGATTATACTAAGATTCATGCTTGTCCGAATGATTGCATCCTTTTTCAGAATGAGTCTGAGCATCTCCACGTATGTCTAAAGTGTGGAGCAAATAGATTTAGAGAAGATTTTGTAGGCAAAGCAATCCCCGCAAAGGTTCTTTGCCACTTTCGTATCATTCTACGAATGAAGAACATGTTTAGATGCAAATCTATAGCTGAGTTAATATCATGGCATACAACTAGCAGGTCTACAGATACTATAATGCGAGTGCTTGTTGACTCTGATGCTTGGAAGCACATAGATAGTAAGTGGCGAGAGTTTGCTAGTGAGCCTCGGTCCATACGTCTAGGCCTAGCTATGGATGGAGTGAATCCATTTGGTTTACGTAGCTCTTCATGGAGCACATGGCCTGTATGTGTGGTAAATTATAACATCCCACCATGGTTAGCAACAAAGAAAGGTTATTTATTATTAGCTCTTATTGTATAAAGTAAGTATAAGGTAAAAAACATGGATGTATATCTTGCACCACTTGTGGAAGAACTATGCATTTTATGGGATGGGATTACTGTGCATGACATGTCTCAACCTATAAGAAGACGAGACATGCGAGTGCAAGCCATACTTATGTGGATGATGCATGATTGGATTGGTTATCATGAATGTTCAGGTTTATCAATTTTGGGTTACCATGCTTGTCCCTTTTGTGGACTACGACTCGAAGCACACTATTCCAAAGCACTACGTAAAACTGTCTATGAAGGACACTATAGATATTTGCTTGATGGACATGTTTTACATGAAGGATAAATTGGTCGACAAGCACAATGCCAAATGAAAGCTAGCTATTGGAAACAACTGTGGGATTCAGAAAATCCAATCGCTGGCATGAAACGGTTGTCCGTTTTTCATGAACTCCCTTATTGGAGTGAATTATTGATCAATCATTTGGTAGATCCGATGCATATTTTTAAGAATGTGGGAGAGATTCTTTGGAAGACTTTGATCGGAAAGAAAGAAAGCAAAGCACAAAGGGAGGACTTAGAAGAGTGAGGTCGTATGTGAGAGTTGTGGGCAATTACTAAGCCCAACGAAACAGTATCGTTGCTCCTTGGGTGCTTTGTAGAATGGAAGAGCAACAATTGAAGAAAACAATTTCAGAGTTTCGGACACCTACTGGATGCATGAGGTGTCTAAAGACTGCTTTCACACAAAATGACAATCTTGGAGGGCTGAAGTCTCATGATTGGGACAAGTTTTTATAGTTTGTGCTCCTTGTAGCCTTAAAAGATTATCTTTTCGAGGATGTACAAAGAACCATTTATAAAATTAGTTCTTTAGTACGGTGGATCTCTTATAAAGAGATAAATAGAGATAGGATAGAGAGTGTGAAACACAATGCTATCGAGGATGTTTGTATGGTAGAGAAATACTTTCCTACAAGTATTCTCACTATTCAACTTCATTTTGTGGTTCATGTGGTAAATGAAGTTACAATAGTAGAAACTGTCCATAGTCGATGGATGTTCTTCTTAGAGCACTTTATGAAGACATAAAAAGGGTTTGTTCAACAGAGAAGATGTCCAGAGGATAGCATGGCAGAGGGATGGCTTGTACAAGAGTCTCTTGTATTCATAACTGAGTTTCTACGTATGTCGGATCCCGAAATGCCTCGCTTATGGAGCGATGATGAAGATGTTCGTCTCGTAGGCGATGAACCACAAGGTAAAGGATTGCAAAGAAAAATGGATGCAACTTTCAGAGAGAAGGCAATGAAGTTTTGCATAGTTAACTCTGAGCCTATGCAGAAGTGGTTAGAAAAGTATGAGCTTGCCAAGGAGACCAACACAAAGGAAAGAGCTTAGTTTGGAAGGAATCGTTCGACTCGATTTTTACCTCTTCTAGAAAGTCTTCGACCTCTTCCACCTTTTCCAACGAGCAGATGGCTAGATACAACAGTTTCACAAGCAAGGGTAGCGGGTGAAGATATCTATGAAGAAGAAGAAGAACTAGCAAAGGGATGTGATTGGGAGTATACTAAATATGGTGCACTATGGTCTCATGGACGACGCTTTCGGATCGCACAAATCGATAAAAATAGGTCTACTTTTGATAGTGGGGTGATGGTGAACTTTTTGCAAAAAAGTAGAGCGAGTGCAAGAGATGATAATGCTTAAGAAGGTCAGTTACATTATTGTGGTGCCATTCAAGATATCTTGAAACTATCTTTTAGGAAGTTTGATTACTTTGTTTTTGATTTGAAATGTTTCAAAGTAGTCATCTCTGGAAGAAACGCAACAGTGAGGCGGGGTAAAATTAGTTTGCTTCAAGTTGACTCCACAAAATTATGGACGGATGAAATAGATACATTTGTACTTCTCGAACACTGTGAGTAAGTTGTTTTTATACCAGATTTAAAAGAACCAGAGTGGCTATTTGTTTTACAAGTTGCCCCACGTAGTAGATAAATTTGTGAGCACATAGATGTAGAAGAAAGTCCATCTGTAGTGGACTCAGAGGTTCATTCAATAGTCGAGGAGGAAGAGATCATTGATCGAGAAGAAGAGGTCATTGAAGAAGAGGAAATACAGGACGAAGCAATAGATGATGATGAGGAGGAAACCAACATAGCAAGCTATTTAGAAATCATCAATATAGAGATAGATATTCTCAGTGCATCGGATCTCCAAGAGGATGCTAGAATAGAGGAGTTTTGAATCAAATACTTGTACGTACTAATTTTTGTTTTTGTTTTTTGCTAGTTTTTTATGTACACTACCATTTCTCTATATTATCTTTATTATCACATGCTAATTATTTGAGTTCTTTTGTTATAGAGCACGATGGGAGACAATCCTCCAATCGTTCCACATTCCATGATAGTGGAGCAGTTCTTAGAGTTCATCTTCAGGTACCTCCTGCGTATATGGCTGCTGCATCACAATATTGGATAGCTCGTGGTAGCACTCCTCATGGCCTCACTCTTGGTGGCCTCACTCCTATCGGTCTCACTCTTGTTGGTGTCATTCCTATCGGTATCAATCCTGTGGGTGATGCTACTCCCGTCGAAGGTATGTCTCCTAGCTTTATGACTCCATCACGAACATCTTTTCAGCTATCCCCTATTGGCTCTAGTAATAAATATGTGCGTTCGACACCTCAGTGCGATATAGGTTTTGGCTCATCTCGTAAGTCAAGGTCACGCTCTAGAGCAGGAGGTTCTAGGAGTGGATCTACAGGAAGGTCTGGAGGAGGTGGCTATTGTGGAGGTAGTGCAACGGATGTTGTATCACCCACTTCTACTCCTAGGATGAGTACCTCAGATGTAGGTACGCCACGCGGTACACCACGTGGAACACCACGTATACCTTGGGGTGCTCATGATCATGATGACTCCAAGCCTCAGGTGTATAATATCCGAGATGGAGCTCCGGTGATGGATATGGATGGCAAAGCAATGCGTGCACGTATACGATAGCTTTTCTCCATACAGTTTGGAAACTCTATCATGTTGAAATGGAGTGAATAAGATAAAGATTGGAAGAATTATATCACATAAACGATTTATCAGGAGTTCCTACGAGCCGATGGATAGCCTCTTGTCAGTTCAGAGTGGATTCTACACACTGCACGTGAAGTTATGTCCCATCGACGATCAGAGGCTCATGATGCTTTGAGAGCAGGCTTACCAAAGCCTGTATGGTTAGATGCTGAGGAGTGGGATATGATTCGCGACCAGCAGCAAGAGACTCCTGACTGATATCACCAACAGCGAGATGCCGTAGCCACACATTTAGATACGGTTGGACCATCACATTTGGGCAGTGGCAGATATGACACAATGCGTCACGAGTTTATAAGTACCATCTGACTTATTGAATTTGTTTGTGTTAAGCTTCTCATGCATGTTCCTCTAATGTTTTGTATATTTGTTTCAGGAGCTAGAAATGGGTATCTTCATGGATTGATTGCACTATTGGAGGACTTGGAGGGACGCGGTGCGGTTGTTTCATGGGAGCGTTTGCGATGAGTGATGAATTTATAAACTTGGCTTTTACTTGTTGTTTGTAAATTTCATGTGAATTTATGAACAAGTAAAACTTCGATGGGAACTAAAGTTCATGTCTATTTGGCACCCCCTAGTTGAGATAAAAAAGTCCGTTCTCATGTGGCAGATCTTGCATAAGGGTATCTGGTCCAATGCAAGGGCTAATAAAATTTATGGGATTCCTCCATGGTGCAAGCATTGCCATCGATGCATCGAAGATTTGGTTCACATTTTCTTCGATTGCCCCAAGTCTCGTGTTATCTGGCATCATGCGATATAGGTTTTGAGACTCACGAACCAAATCAATTGGCGACACGCTCTATTGGGGGAGGCGGTAGGCTGCTCATCAAGGCCGTGGAATGCCATTAGGGGTGAGACCCTTTGGAAGATTTGGAGGGAGCAATGTGCTGTCAATTTTGGCCAAAATACAAAGGAATGGTCGACTCAGAAATCCTTGTTTCTTCTAGGTAAAAGAATCTCCCGAGATAAGAGATCTCCACCATTTAGGCATTACTATATTTATCTCCTCGAAGATAACAAGCTGAAATCCAAATGGGTCCCGCATGAGGGAGATGATAGTTTTATCCACCTCATTTCCTCCTTTATTTTCATTAAAGTCTAGGAGAATAGGCCAAGGACGAACTTTCTTTTATTAAAAAAAAAGTAATTGGCACTAGATGCTGGCAGAGTGGCACACATCCTCTTTTCCCTTTACCAATCCTTGAGCTTATATTAATCGGAGAAATAAGATATATACATCAAGAAATGAAAAGGTGCCCAAACAAGTGATTAACTACATTATCAGGTTCTTTGTTCTCCTAACTGGAGGCCCGCTCCTATAATTATTGAGCATAAGCAGAGGAGAAACATTTCCTCTCTCAAAGGTTAATGAATTTCTGTTCATCTTAGAAAGTATAGGAGCTTGGTTTAACAAATTGAGAAGTGAGTATACTGTTTGAACCTGAAGACCAAATGATTTGATAGGTCGAATATGCGTGCAGAGTTTGTATGGTAGTTTTTCAAACCACATAGACCAACGCTCAAGTTCTAGAATTCACCTTCAATGGATGAACTATCTCCATCATTTCCATAGATTTTAAGTAATAAGCCATGTGATCATGTCTTCTGAATATTAAGTAAATTGTATTCCAGTTCCATTGTAGAATTCCTAAGATTGCACCAATTATCTTGTCCCTCAAATGCTGATATCATATAATTTTTTGTTATTTTACTTGTGCATGTAAGAAATAATAGCAGAGTGGAATAGACCAATAGACATGATTGAGAGGAAAATAGAGACAAAGATAGATGTGGATTGAAGGATAGAAAACTCAAATTCTCAAAATGTTAAGAGTATAGCTACAATGATGGTGTTTTCCACCCATGTGCTTCCAATTGGAGCTTAGATGGCAATCTAGAGAGACTCTAGATGAAGGGCAAACTATTGTGCAATGCTATGTAAAGGTACACATGCACCAAGCTTATGTAGCTTTTATGAGGGGAGTTGATATAGATAAATGTAGTTGAGAGACTCAAAATAGTCAACAAAATATACAATCAAATAATATCTCTCTGACAAGTCCTATTGTCTATGCCCTACAGGCTAGGGGGATAGGTCTCGTGGACCCCACAAAAGGTGCAAGCCCCCCTCTCCACTCCCCCCTCATAAAGGTTATATGGGGAAATTGTGTGACATCACGAGGCCTTTATTTTCACATTGAATGCCATAATACAATGACCGAAAAGTTTATGCCCTTTGTACCCTAATGGCTAGGCTCACAAAGATCATCTATTACCATCAACGATCACACATTGGCCTCATCTAACTTGGAAGTTACGGTTCCATAAATGTCTCTCTCTCAAAATAGCTTCTCCTCATAATGGGGGTGTTACAACTCAGATCACAATGGATCATTTATGGTCTTGAGGGTGGATTATTGAGCATATCTAAGACCCCCTCAATGTCCACCTTGTATTGAACTACCTCCTTTGTCCAATGCCAAGGTTTGGAAAGTTTCAATGAAGTTGTTCTCTCCCAAGACCCTTGGTGAGGATGTTTGCTCCATTTTCTTTAGTTGGACAATAACTTATCTCCATGACCCGTCCATGATCAACTCACACACATAGTGATAGTGAATTTCTATATGCTTTGGATATAAATGGAAAACAAGATTCTTGATGATGAACATGCAACTTTGGTTGTCACACTTCAAACTTGTAGCCTCCTATCCCTCCATTCCTATGTGCAATATGATCCTTCTCAACAATATTGCTTCACATGTTGCAACACATGCTTCTTTGTAAACTGCTTCACTAGAAGATAATGCTATAGCTAGTTGCTTCTTAATGATCCAATATGAAATCCGAGATCTTAAAGAAAAGAAATATCTAGAGGTTGATTTTATGGTATCAATATCTCTTGCCCAATCTATATCATAGTATCCAACCAAAGAAGACCCTTCTTCATAGAGAATACCATAGTCAATGGTTTGTATTGACATATTCGAGTATATGCTTGGAGCTTGCCGTCATATAAGGCTTATTGGTGAGCCTCCTTACTACTCAACAACATAGGAGATATCTACTTTCCTTTAGCATAAGTAGATGAGGCTTCCAATTAGTTTCCAATATCTTTGAATATCCACTAGAGGTGAAGTATCTTCACTAGATAATTTTATGTTGAACTCCATAGGAGTGAAAATATCCTCGCAATCCTCCATGTCGAATGCCTTCAAAATCTTTCTTGCATACTCTTATTGAGAGGTGAAAATCTTCCTTGGTTCTTGCCATACTTCAAGGCCTAAGCAATAATGCATTAAGCCCAAGTATGTCATTTCAAATTTGAGCTGAGAGCATCTTTTGTTTGTTATAGAAGAGCATCATCAGTTCTTGTAATCAAAAGGTCATCTACATAGAGTAGACGCATAACTGTACTTCCCTCCTCTCTTTATAACATACAAGTTAGAATCAAAAGAACATCTTCAAAAACCTAGATCCAAGATATACTTATCTATTTGTTGGTATCATGCTCTAGGGGCTTGTTTCAACCCATATAATGCCTTCTTTAGCTTAGACACCTTGTTCTCTAAATTGAGAACCTCAAAACTTGGTGGTTGGGACATATATACCTCCTCCTTGAGTTCTCCATTCAAGAATGTTGGTTTGATATCCATGTGATGGAGTGGCCATCTTTTATGCGTAGCCACTAGTATGATTCAGATAGTATTCATCCTTGCAACTAGGGAAAATGATTCACAATATTCAATCCCTTCAACTTGTGAGCACCCCTATGAAATAAGTCTGGCTTTGTAATTTTCCAAAGTATCAGCCTTGTACTTTAACTCCTAGATCCACTCGGTGCAAATTAATTTTTGCTTAGAGGGTCAATCCACTAGCTCCCAAGTTCATTTCTTCATGATATTATCATATCTTGTTTGCATGGAAGGCCTCCGATTCGGATCAGGAGTGCCTATTTCACATTGATTGGTTCCTTTTCTTGTTCTTGAATGAGATTAGCCATCAAGGCTCTACTTATAGTATGGATGCTTGTCCTTCTTTGCTCCTCTATTTTCTATGATGGCCATGGTCCATCTGCAACTTGATCTTGCGATTATTGGATGGGGTTTGAAGAATCATAGAGATATCTTAGCAAACATGGCAATGACTTTTCCACTTGGGTGATAGAGATTTTGATGAGTTTTAGATTCATAATCCGAGGGTGATGCTTCCTTCTATTGTGTAGAAGGGATAACCCTTCGGACATGTTCATAGTGGTTGTCCCCTTCTCTTGATGATAAATTCATAGCTCTCTTTTTCTCCACTCCATTTGACTGCCCCTCCTTAAACACCACATCGCAACTCATCATGATCTTCTTAGCCTCACAGTCATAAAGCTTATAATCCTTCTTATCCTCACTATACCCTAAGAAGATACATTTGATGCTTTTTGGTTGAAGCTTTTTTCTTTGCCTATCTGGAACATGTACATACATTCACTTCCAAATACTTTGAAATAGAAGAGATGGCTTTTTACCAGTGTAGGCTTCTTGTGTAGTCTTTCCATCAAGTGCCTCGATGTAACTTTGATTCAATATGTACACAGTAGTGTTGACAACCACTGCCCAAAATTGATTTGGGAAAGCTTTTGCGTTCAATGTGGACCATGTCAATTCCATGATGATTCAATTCTAACATTCTGCAACACTGTTTTATTGAGGGCTATTTGGCACTATGAGTTGATGCCTTATTCCTTTACTCTTCCAAAAATCTTCAAATTGTACTCTAGAGGATAGCTTGCTCTCTTCTTGCTTTATTGTGGAAACACCTTCCTTTATTGCTTGGCCATCTTACAAGCTTCACATTGCTCCTTCATGTATGCAAACAATGGTGGATATGCAACCAACCTTGAAATGCATATCCTTTAGTATAGGGCATTCGATATCGCCGATTCTCTCATGCCATAGTCTACTTGTTCCCAAACTTGTAATGGCTATAAGAGAAAACATCTGATATAGGTTGTTCCCCCTTATGGTTGTCCCAACAATGTTGTTGTTACTATCCATAATCTTGTTGGAGTTTGAGGTTGACAGAAGCACATGAACAACACGAGGAAGAAGAAAAATCTTGGAGCACAACATATAATACTTAATGAATTAGAAAATGAATTAACAAAAATAAATAAGCCATTATGGTTATAGGCATATATACAAGACGGGGGGAAACACCTCCTAAAGAGGAGAAAAAATGCCTCGATAGTGTTCACACACATGACTACTGAAACATATAAAAAAATCCCCCCCTTTAGGAGTGATGCACTGAATAAGGACCTAGCACTCATGTATCAACTACAACATATGAGGGGCATACCGGAGTTGGCTATACCGACAATCACTCATGGCGTCGGTATAAGCATTGGAAAAGTCCACTTAAAGATACCGACGATCAAGGGACCATCGGTATGACCGTTTAAAATGGATCATCAGGATGTCTCACGACCGTCAGGATATGTGTCGGCATGAGCGTCAATATATCCATCGGTATGAGCGTCGGTAATTTATTGAAAATTATCGACGCTTATACCGACGTGCATACCGATGCATATACTGATGCCGTGTTTTAAACATACTAGGAACCCAAGAGCAAAACTCAATATTTTGCACGTGTTTGAGTACTGGTTGTCTTCTAACGAACTTGCACGCGTGAACTAAATTATGAACTACATTGTCTTGTCCACACACACACACACAAAGCTCTCTCTCTACATACACACACACACACTCTCTGTTTAGATCTCACATCTTGGTAAGTGGTGCGTCTACTCTTAGCCTTTGTCTTTCTCTATGCTTTAGGTCTTATAATTTCTCTTCTCTTTGATTTTGCAAAAGTTTTTTGGCATCGATTCTTTGGAATTCGACGATAGAAGACATACATTACGCTTTGACGACAATGATCCAAATGAGGGACATACCTGCAAGTGAAAGTTTTATTCTCTATTGATAGAGAGAGAAAGAGAGAGAGAGATGAGAGAGAGAGAGAGAGAGAGAGAGAGAGAGAGAGAGAGAGAGAGAGAGAGAGAGAGAGAGAGAGACAGAGAGAGAGAGAGAGAGAGAGAGAGAGAGAGAGAGAGAGAGAGAGAGAGAGAGAGAGAGAGAGAGAGAGAGAGAGAGAGAGAGAGAGAGAGAGAGAGAGAGAGAGAGAGAGAGAGAGAGAGAGAGAGAGAGAGAGAGAGAAGAGAGATAGAGAGAGAGATAAGAGAGAGAGAGAGAGAGAGAGAGAGAGAGAGAGAGAGAGAGAGAGAGAGAGAGAGAGAGAGAGAGAGAGAGAGAGAGAGAGAGAGAGAGAGAGAGAGAGAGAGAGAGAGAGAGAGAGAGAGAGAGAGAGAGAGAGAGAGAGATAAAGAGAGATGAAAGAGAGGAAGATAGAGATAGGAAGATAGAGCATAGATACACACACACATCTACACATCTACACATGCATACATACACACATACATGTACACATGCATAAATACACACATATACACACATGCATGCATACATACACACACATATACACACATGCATGCATACACACACATACACATATACACACATGCATACACACATACATACACACACATATATACACATATGCATTCACACATATACACACACATGCATACACGCATAAACACACACACATATACACACATACATACACACACATATACATACATGCACACATATACATACATGCACACATATACACACGTGCATCCATACATACACACACATAGAACACATGCATGCATACACACATATACACATACACACATGCATACATACACACATACATGCATACACACATACATACACACACATATATACACATATGCATACACACACATACACACACAGATACACACATTCATACACACATATATATACACACATGCATACACACACATACATACACACATATACACAGATGCATGCATACATACATACATATCTACACACATGCATACACACACACATACATACACACATGTACAAGCATGCATACATACACACACACATATACACATGCTACACACATGCACACATATAGACATACATATATGATTTTTGTATAGATAAATAAATATGAAAATAGCTAGTGTTTTAATTAAATATACATAAATAAATATATAAAATTATGATTTTAAAGTTATTTTTTACATCAAATATATAAAACTAGGATTAGGATTTTTAGGCTATTTACACATACATACACATATACTTACACACACACACATACATACATACATACATACATACATACATACATACATACATACACACACACACACACACATATATATATATATATATATATATATATATATATATATATATATATATATATATATATATATATATATATATATATATATATATATATATATATATATATATATATATATATATATATATATATATATATATATATATATATATATATATATATATATATATATATGCATACACATACACACATGTTTTAGGTCTAGGTCTTTCCGATTAGGGTTTTAGGGTTTTTACACATGCATAACATATATACACACATACACATACACATATAATACATATATACATGTATATACACATGCATACAAAAATATACATATTTTAGGTCTAGATCTTTAAGATTAGGGTTTTAGGGTTTAGGCATACATATAATTCAATTAAATTTATATAAAGAGAAAATATAAAAAAATTAATGAAAAAATATGAATATATAAATAAATAAATAAATAAATAAATAAATAAATATATATATATATATATATAATAGGATAATTATATAGATAAATAAATATGAAAAGAACTAGTGTTTTAAATAAATAAATTAAATATATAAAAATAGGTTTAAATTTAAGGATTTTAATCAGAGTAAATATATATACACATACACATGCACACATATACTTATACACATATATATACACATACACATATATATACACATGCATACACATATATACATGTTTTAGGTCTAGGTCTTTCCGATTAGGGTTTTAGGGTTTTTACACATGCATAACATATATACACACATACAAATATACATATAATACATATACATATGTATATACACATGCATACATAAATATACATATTCTAGGTCTAGATCTTTAAGATTAGGGTTTTAGGATTTAGGTATATATATAATTCAATTAAATTTATATAAAGAGAAAATATAGAAAAAAATAAGAAAAAAATATGAATATATGAATAAATGTATATATAAAATAGGATAATTATCTTGATAAATAAATATGAAAAGAACTAGTATTTTAAATCAATAAATTCAATATATATAATTAAATATATAAAAATAGGTTTAATTTTAAGGATTTTAGTCAGAGTAAATATATATACACATACACATATACACATATACTTATACACATATCTATATACACATATATATACACATACACATATATATACACATGCATATACATATATACATGTTTTAACTCTAGGTCTTTCCGATTAGGGTTTTAGGGTTTTTACACATGCATAATATATATACACACGTACACATACAGATATAATACATATATACATGTATCTATACATGCATACAGAAATATATATATTTTAGGTCTAGATATTTAAGATTAGGATTTTAGAATTTAGGCATACATATAACTCAATTAAATTTATATAAAGAGAAAATATAGAAAAAAATAAAGAAAAAAATCTGAATATATAAATAAATATATACATAAAATAGGATAATTATATAGATAAATAAATTTGAAAAGAACTAGTGCTTTAAATAAATAAATTAAATATATATAACTAAATATATAGAAATAGGTTTGATTTTAAGGATTTTAATCAGAGTAAATATATATACATATACACATACACACATATACTTATACACATATCTAGATACACATATATATACACATACACATATATATACACATACACATATATATACACATGTATACACATATATATATATGTTTTAGGTCTAGGTCTTTCCGATTAGGGTTTTAGGATTCTTACACATGCATAATATATATACATACATATACATACACATATAATACATATATACATGTATATATATGCACATGCATATAGAAATATACATATTTTAGGTCTAGATCTTTAAGATTAGGGTTTTAGGATTTAGGCATACATATAATTCAATTAAATTTATATAAAGAGAAAATATAGATAAAAATTTTAAAAAAAATCTAAATATATGAATATATATATATATAATAGGATAATTATATAGACAAATAAATATGAAAAGAACTAGTGTTTTAAATAAATAAATTAAATATATAAAAATAGGATTAATTAAGAAAAAAATCTGAATATATAAGTAAATAAATATATAAAATAGGATAATGGTATAGATAATTAAATATAGAAAGAGGTAGTATTTAAAAAAAATTAATTATATATAATTAAATATATAAAAGTAGAATTTTAATTATATAAGAAATAGACATATATATAATACATATATATAATACACACACATATACACATATATAGGTCTTTAGTATTAGGGTTTTAGGATTAGGGTTCTAGGTTTTTTTAGGTCTTTAAGTATTTACATTTTAGTATTTCAGGTTTAAGTCTTTAGGAGTATGATTTTTAGGTTTAATAAAAAAATCAAATGGTCTAAAATGTCCATATTGTATCAGATGGCTAGTTTGGATCCGGAGGAGAGAATGGCATGCCCTTGTACTCAGTGCAAGTATAAAAAAACGAGAGATTTGTAATACACATGTTAGAGAGTATGGATCCTTTGATAAAGGTCGACTAGAAAACCTACGCTACCATTTGCATGGTTCCCCAAGTGAGCAGATGGACCAAACGACATTGCACCAGTAACCTCTCATGGACAGAAGAGAACAAAAAACGAGTTAGATGTACAAGCAAGTACCAATAGCATTACATGGAATGAACATATGGAAGAAATGCTTGAAGCATTTTATGAGATGGACGAAGATCATGATGGTGGAGAAGATGTCGAGAGTTTCATGGACACAACAGAGTTTCCATGATCCGAAGTCGATGACGAATATGAAAGCATGCAAAGACTAGCTCGTTTACCACTTTACAATGGAGCAAAGATATCTGTACTACATACGTCACTCATGATGCTCAATCTACAGTCCATTTATGGATGGTCAGATAGTAGTGTCACTGAATTGTTTGGATTTGAATTAAACTTTCATTGTTGTATCAAAATAACTTTATTTACTAATATTGTTCTAATTGCTTACTGCAAGCTTCTTAAAGATCAATTTTTGCCAGAGGGCAACGACATGCCTCCAACACGTGGAGATGCAAAAATTTTTTTATAGTCCATTGGAATGGATTACACTAAGATTCATGCTTGTCCGAATGATTGCACCCTCTTTCGGAATGAGTATGTGCATCTCCACATATGTCCAAAGTGTGGAGCAAATAGATTTAGAGAAGATCTTGTAGGTGAAGCAATCGCCGCAAAGGTTCTTTGTCACTTTCTAATTTTTCCACGAATTAAGAACATGTTTAGATGCAAATCTATAGCTGAGTTAATGTCATGGCATGCATAGAGCAAGTCTAGAGATGCTGTAATGCGAGTGCCTACTAACTCTGATGATTGGAAGCACGTAGATAGTAAGTGGCTAGAGTTTGCTAGTGAGCCTCCATCCATACGTCTAGGCCTAGCTATGGATGGAGTAAATCCATTTGGTTTACACAGCTCTTCATGGAGCACATGACCTGTATGTTTGGTCAATTATAATATCCCGCCATGGCTAGCCACAAAGAAAGGTCATTTATTATTAGCTCTTATTGTACTAGGTAAGTATAAGGTAAAAACATGGATGTATATCTTGCACCACTTGTGGAAGAACTGCACATTTTATGGGATGGGATTACTCTGCATGACATGTCTCAACCTATGAGAAGACGAGACGTGCGAGTGCAAGGCATACTTATGTGGACGATGCATGATTGGCCTGGTTATGGTGAATGTTCAGATTTATCGATTTCGGGTTACCATGTATAGCTCAGTGATGAGTAGCACCTCCTTTAATGTCAATCTGAGAAGACATGAGGATGGTATGAAGACCTCGAACAAGTGATGGCACAAGTGTGTGAGTGAGAAGCACACTAACATGCACACACATACACACACAGATGCACATAAGGCAAGAACAAAGAGAGAAACACAATGGAGTTCTTTAGATTACTCAAAAGTGCTCTTACAAGTTTAATTCTACCACAATCTACCCCCAAAAATGAGCTCTCTAGCTCTTTTTATAGTTTTTGAATAGTTTTGGCCTTGTCCATACCTAGTGTCTGGCTTAGTTAAAAATTAGGTTCTAGGGTCTATTTGAGGGCTCAAACGAGGTCTAAAAATTATGAAAATTGGTAGGATGATACTTCTAATACTCCTCAAGCTCAAGGAATCCTCGGCTTGAACAAAATGGAGTTACAAAAAGGTGAAATGGTAGTTATAATGATTGTTAGTGATGAGAATCACTATTATAAAGATGTTGATTTGGAAAAAATTGAAGGGCCTATCTTCCAGATCTGCGTTGACTTCTCTGTCTACTTAATCCTTCTCTTTGCTCTGACTCTCTCCGTTGACTTCCTTGTCTTGTCAGTCCTTGGATGCCCTGACTGCTATCAACACCCCTCCCTCTCTCACGTCTGTCGTCCCTGACAGACCCTTGTTGCTGGGAGTGCTGGATGTAATATTCCACAACATGAGTGGCAAGCTGATGTTCTTGGATGCATAGTCCTCTGGCCAAGTCTGTCATCATGCAATCCCAATCAATTGGTTCTGGAATGTCCGGATGTGGCAGACGTAACTGATCTGCATGGATGGCTTGTTCGACTGCAAATAGATGTAGCAAATGTGTTGGTCTGGGAATGAAAATTTCCGAGTGATATTCCCATAACCTGTAGAGAACATTTCTTCAAAGGTCTGCTTGAAGCATGCGGGTAAATACTTTATTCATGCATGCCAGGCAAAGATTATGTTGACCAAGGGAGTCTGGCTCATGTTGTAGACTAAATCCTTGTTACCTTGAGAGAATCTAGGGGTAGAAATGTATGGAGCCTATACCTTCCGAAAGGTTTTGAAGACAATTATCATGAGCTCGAATATTTTGATACACATTTTTGCTGCTATGTCGGGTACATTCTTTAGACGTGTAGACCAATGTCAAATTGTTGATATCATGTATGCTACGATCGGGGTCCCTTGAGGTGGAGAAAAATATGGATAGTTGACCCATGCCGAGCATTCTTTATTGTTGCGTACCTTGATTGCAAATGCTTTCCATGATCTGCGACAGACCATTGGGCAATAGATGTGTAGGGAGCAGATGGAAAGTATGGGTCATGGGATGGGGGCACCCGTAATGGGGGATAAGCCGGGAAACAAAGGATGCCTTCCGTGGGTGCGGGGGTCCCAACCACACTCAGAATTATGGGGTGGCCAATTATGGGTTCGGAGGACAAAAAGGGTGAATTGTATAGGGGATTGGTGATGGAAGAGAAGAGGGTGTTTTGTAAGGTTGGCTCTCGAAATGAGAAGGATGTGGATGAGGTTGGGTTGTAGATGAAGGTAGATGTGATGACTACAGTTTCTTCTATGGTGGGATGTGGTGGTGGTGGTGGAGAAAGGGGGGATGGGGGATGCGGGGGTGATGTCTGAACAAAAATTTCAGTAGTGGAGTCAACAGTGGTGGTGGGGTTAGCTGATAGTCTTACCTGCTCGTGGTAATGTTTCGACTCTGCATTTGTCATACCTCACGGATTGGCGAACTGCTATGTGGACAACCTCTGGAACTCCTAGCGATTCTGACACTAATTTGAGGATGTTAATAAAACTTTGATCTACTCCGTCATCTGCTAGCATTTCTTCCATGAAGGCTTGGCCTGATGCAAGGGAGAGTTGGTGCCTTTCTTGCACTGCTTTGATCGTATCGTATAATCTTTGTAGTTGGGCTGTGTATGCAGGTGCACCTACAAGTTCTAGCACTTCTTGCTGCTCATCTTGATGCCCATGGTCATATTCCTCCTCATCCTCCTCATATTCTTCATCTTCGTCGTCCTCTTCATCCGTTTCAACTGTGGTAACAGGTACTTGGGAGGTTGTTGCTTGCGGTTGAACATCCCCTACTTGTTGTTCCTCTTCTACCTCAAGATCTACATCTCTTAACAATTGTTCGAAGTCTTCATTCGTGAGTTTTTCCAAGGGTGCACCACTGGGAAATTCAAGATCGGTTGGGACGGGGGGAAAAATCAAATTAGGGCTATCGGTGCTGCGTCTTGGAAGTTGTAGTGTGAATGGCCGAACCCTGTGGGATGGTGGGGTAACATCCGGTGTTAGGGTGGCTCCACGTGGTTGAGCGCAAGGTACTTGGACAGTTCCTCTCATCTTTTTGGAAGGGGGTCCAGTGGATGTCCATCCTCTAAACTGCTGTACTCCATTCCATATCAAGGCCCGTTGAATAGGAATGTCATAAGCCAAACACCTATAAATGATTCTAGTCAGAGCACAACACCCATATAAAACATGCTTCCGTGGCCATCGTTTGTGGGCTAGGTGTATCTGATCAATTATCCAGTGGGGTAAGTTGATGATGAGGTTCTGCATCTCTACCAGATACAAACTAAACCATATCTTCTTGGGTGGATTGGTGAATCTATCTTGGGCAGGAAAAGCAAAGTGTTGCATACACATGCGAAGGTGTATTGCAATATTGGGCGTCATGGCCACCATGTCCTTGAGCTTGGTGAGGCTCCGATTCTTCATGTAATCAAGCACCAGGCTATCCTTCTCTGTTGGAATATGCATTCCTCGCATATCTAGAGCCTCCCTCACTAAGTTGTTTGATAGCCTAAACCTCTTGAGCTCATTCCCCCTTGTCAGAGATGGAAGCACAAATGAGCTTGTACCTTTTGGGTGCTTGCTTGGAGTCAAGGTATTGATGAGATAGTAGCATCGCATGAAGTCAGGCTTTGGGAGCCGAGCACTAAAGTATGCATCCAATCCTGCCTTCTCCCATACCGGACATAGACCTTCTGCATTTTGTAACTTTTCGAATTCCCTTGTAAAGAAGTGGTATTTACCTTTCTTCCCATTGAAGTCCAACTCTGACTCCCATAGGTATGCTCCCTCTCCCAAGGGTCTTGCAACTTCACTAAACCAGTGGGAAGCTTTTCGTACAGGCATGGTATGGCCACTTGGGGGGTCTGCTATTGGTATGATTTGGATGGCCTACAACTCTTCTGGTCTTTCATTTGTCTCCGGCATAATGGGTAAACTTTCTAAATCCACCACTTGCTGGCTCGTTCCTGCAGCCTCAGCCATGTTGAAGAATTCACTGCCGGTTCTGTGAGAATATATGAATGAATGTTAACATTCCAATGGACACAAAGTGGTCATGTGTCCCCGTTACAACATTAACATGAGTTTTTAGTGATAAGTTAGTTAGTCAGTGAGTGCTTGGTGATTGTGGGTGTACTTAGTGGATGAATTGTCCTAAGAGCTAAATGGAAAGATGCAGTGTGAGAGTGATGCAGTTAGTAGGTGGAGGTGAATTTACAAGTGGGGGTCGGGGGGTTTATTACAAGCTTTGGGCAGCCAAACACAGTGGATGGCTTTCGGTTTTGGTTCAGTGGAGACTCTCGAGGGCTTTGTGAGAGTGTCTACTTGGAAATGAGGCTTTTTAGGGACCCATTTACAAGTGATTCTACTCGTGCTCATGGGTGAATATGTGCTCGTGCGTGATGTATAAGAGTGGGTATCAGCTGTTCGAGTGAGTGAACCATGTTGTACACGGTGTGGTCTCTATGTAGCTATTTGAGCCTACAAGCAAGCCTTAGGCACCCAAATTTGTCTTGATTGTGGGCCAGCCTTCATCGACTTCTTGGGTACCCAGATAGACTTCACTTTCACAGAAGAATTTTTGGAAGACTTCTTATTAGTGTCATGTCGTTGATCACTAATAGGAAGTTGAGCCAGTTGTTGTGGCTTGACCGCAATAGGATGCTCGCCTTTCCGCACCCACGTTTGTTTTGGTGGCTGGGACACCTTGCTTCGTACTTTCTTTTGGCTTCCAACATAGGTAGTCTGCTTCTTCTGCATTTTATCTGCCTCTGGTTGCCACATCCCGATGGCCTTTGGAAAAGAAGGGAGTTCCATCCTATCCTTGAATTCTTTGTTGAGATAATCATCCCTCTACATCACATAGTTTTGGACAAGAATAGCATGGTCATCTTCATGTGTACTCTTGGAAGGACCAGGAGTGTGTGCCTTTCCTAGTTCCTTGAGTGCTCCATTGTCTAACTCAACTGTAATTCGACTCTGATTTACCCATACCTGAAGAAGTCCACTTCTTAGGTTTAGGTTGACTGCATGATCATAGATCCAGTCTTGACCCAAGACAAGAGGCTTAGTGAGATCCTCATCTTGACACACTAGTACTTTAACTGTCATCAAAACATCTTGAATGTAGAGGGGAAGTTCCACCTCGTGCATGCAAGGGGTCTCCACGCCTCCCAATCCTATGAGATATGCTTCTATAGGATTGACATTTAATTTCAACTTTTGACAATAAGAAAATTTAATAGCACTAGTGGCTTCACCTGAGTCAATCAAGGCCCTTACAGTCCTTGCACTCTCTCCTTGTCCTATCTCTAAGGTTACAAAAGGACGTCGATCAATTATTCTATGAGAGCTAATACCTAAAACTTCACACATAGCCATATGATATCCTTGAGCTGCATAGGCCTCTGTCCTAGGCTGATCTCTACCCTGTCTTCTCAACTTCATTCTTCGAATGCGTTCCAATGCTTTTGCCTGTGCCTCTTCTCAAATTCACTTTTCCTCTTCTTTACGTTTCTTTGCATTATTGAGTCGATTTAACATCTCCTCCGTGAGAGGTTCCTGATATAACTTGACTCTGCATCCACTAATGTAATTAGGAAGAACATCACCTTCCAGTGTAGCTAATTTAACTCCTCCACTTGTGGATATCCTATTGATGATCATGCGTCCATAGCCTCTCTTCTCTAATTTCTGTGCATGTTGCTTCAAGGTGTAGACTAGTACTAGATCTCTTGCCTTCAAGCCTTTATCCTTAACGTGGGCATCAAAGTATGCCTTTTGTCTTTTCTTAGCTGCATATATCCCTGCTCCAGCTCTCAGTCTTGTTTCACCTAATCGTTCCAGATCAAAAATCCTAGAGGAGAGCTCATGCCCTGTCCAGTTATGCTCTTGTGCTACTTTCAATGTAGGTATAAAAAAGTCTAATGGTAGCACTGTATTTTGGCCAAATACCATCTGAAAGGGTGTGGCTTGGAGTACCGTTTTATAGGCAACTCGGTATGCCCAAACAGCGTGGTGTAGCTATTTGTCCCAATCAGAGCGTTTATTATTCAGCAATTTAGTCAGCAACATAGAATCTTATTTGTGCTTTTGGCTTGCACATTAGCTTGTGGATGATAGGGAGCAGGCTTCTTATGTATCACTAAGAATGCTTGAAGAAGATTTTCAATGACCTCATTCAACAAGTGAGTCCCTCTATCACTCACTAGCTCTATAGGTAGCCCGTATCTAGTGAACACATTCTCAAATAAGAACTTAGCTGTCGTTTGAGCATCATTCTTTGTGGTGGCTTTTACCTCTACCCACTTGGTTAGATAGTCTATGGCCACAATGATGTACTCAGCATGGGAACCCTTAGCTGGGGGATTAATAGGATCTACGAAGTCTATTCCCCACTTAGAGAATGCACGTCCACCCATCGTAGGTTTCAAAGGCATCTCATCTTTGTGTATAGGATACTGAGTTTGTTGACAGACATCACACCTCCTCACATAGGTATGTGCATCCATGTGAAGGGTTAGCCACCATAATCCTGCAAATAGGATTGCCTTGATCACCCGATCTGGTCCAAAGTGTCCTCTTGCTACACCCTGGTGAGCAATTTCCAAGATCTTAAGATATTCGCTCTCATGGACACATAATCTGAGGTAACCATCTTTACCACGCTTGTATAGATTATCACCAATGAGTGAGTAATCTAAGGCCTCTTGTTCTAAACTTCTTTTCCTAGCCAAAGTCATGTCTTGAGGGAATGTTTTCGTCCTCAGGAAGGCTACTAGTGGTTCACTCCAATTTGGTACTAGAGACACTTGATACAGAGTAGCGTGCTCCACAGGTGGTCTAATACGACAAACTGGGCATTCCTTGCACAATCTATGAACATCTGCTTCCATCGTTGGCCAATGCACTCAAATCTCCTTAGTGTCTGTAGGGTCCTTTGCTTTGAGTAGTGTTGCTCTAATGCACCTACATGTGCTAATTGCAACCATTTATCATACTCATCCTCTTCCACACAACAAGCCAATATCCCTTGGTCTGTATGCTTGTACATACTTCCTGCCATGATGTGGTACTTTTGGGCCTTCACTACCTCTCTATCTTGAGGTGTTTATGACTGGGTGATTAGGCCCGTATGTCAATACTGGCACTAATGTTTTAGCCCACTGAGGTACAACTTCCAAATTAAACAAGTAAGCATCAGGAAGATCATCTGATACTCCTTGTGGGGCCTCTCCGGATGTGAGCCTAGAGAGATGATCTGCTCTCAAATGTGTTTTGCCTTTCCTCACCACAACCTCAAAGTCGTATTCCATTAGCAAGAGAAACCATCTCACCAATCTGCCTTTATTGCATGGTTTGTTTACCAAGTACAACAGTGCTTGATGATGAGTAAAAAATTGAAACTTATTTGCAAGCAAATAGTGTCTAAACTTCTTAACCGCATATACCATGCCTAATCCTTCTCTCTCAGTGGTGGTATAATTCCGTTCAACTACATTTAGCTATCTACTAGCATAGGCAATTGGAAGATCCATATTACCTTCACCAGTAGGTTATGCAAGCATATCCAATGTCATAGTTGGATGCATCCACATGGACATGGAATGGCTTGTTCCAATCTAGTGTAGTCAAGATTGGTGCTGAGCATAATCGGCCTTTAAGCTCATTGAAGGAGTTTTCACATTCTTCAGTCCACTCAAAGTTAGTCAAAAGTCCGTACAGAGGCTTTGCAATGATGGCATACATGTGTATAAAACGTCGGTAATAACCACAATGCCCCATGAAAGCTTGTACTTCCTTGAAATTCTTTGGCTTAGGTAGTTCTGCGTTGGCTCTCACTTTCTCTTCGTGAGTGGATATGCCATTCTTTGACACTATATCTCCTAGAATCTTGCCTTGCCTAACCATGAAAACACACTTTTCTGGGTTCACGCAGACTTGATATTCTCTACATTTGTCAAAGATTTGCTTGAGTTCAGGTATATGTGTCTGTCTAATGTTGGAATGAGCACAGAGATCATCAACATAGACTTCCAAATTCTTCCTCAAGAATTCTTTAAATACATGACACATCAGTCTTTGGAAAGTAGCAGGAGAATTGGTAAGCCCAAATGGCATTACTCGAAAAGCAAATATGCCCCACTCTGTGGCAAAAGCTGTCTTATGTTGATCTTCTGGGGCAATGGCTACCTGATTGTAGCCAGAAAACCCATCAAGGAAGTTGTACACTTCCTTGCCTGCTACTCTCTCCAAGAGATGCTCAGTGATAGGAAGCGGATAGTTATTTCAAATAGTGGCTGCATTAACCTTCTTCAAGTTAATGCACACATGTAGCTTTCCATTCTTCTTGGGCACCACTACAATGGGGGATACCCACTCAGTGTGCTCAATTTCATAAATAAATCCAACTTCCACCAATCTATCTATCTCTTCCTTGATCTTAGTAGCATAATTATCATTGTATGTGTATGGCTTTTGCTTAGAGGGTTTGGCATCTGAGGTCATAGGGATAGTGTGTGAGCATATGTCAGGGTCTATGCCTTTTAAGTCCTTGTAGCTCCAAGCAAATACATCTCTGTACTCCCTTAGTAAGGCTATCAACTCCTGCTGTTCTTCCTCTGTCAGGTCATGTCCTATGTAAGTGCATCTCTCTTCTCCTTCTTCTATGGCTACTACTATTTTCTTGGTGGTTTCTTTGTTATCATAGGCCTCCCCTGATTGCACCTCACGTTTAGGCATTCTTATCATGACTCTCCTATCATCTACCTCATATTTTTTGAAATTCTCGGGGACCTCAAACAAAGATTCTTCTACTGCTTGTGTGACTTCTCTCTTCTTTCTTTTCTTGCCTTCACTCTTAGGGGTCACTTGTGTGGTTAACCTCACATCATTCGTAAGTTCTCCGTGCCTCTGAGGGTAAGCTTCTACTTCATAGAAGTATTCTTCATCTAATGCAAATGGTGGGTCCATAATGATTGACTCTAGGTCTGAGTCACTTGCATCCTCGAATGCATCAGTACTAGGTTCACATTCTTTGAGAATTGAATCTCCCATGATTGGCTCTATTGAGAAGACTAAAATGTCATAGCCATCCTCGTCACAGTGGGGTGTCCATTGTTCTTCATTGATGGCTACATCCATTGTTGCTAGAATTTCTGCCCAACCATGAGGTTCAAACTCTTCGTCAGGAAATACTACAGGTGCATAGGCTGGGTCTTGAACTGATCTATGGGTTTCTTTCGCACCTATCTCTATGGCATTTTCTCTCTTCTCTTCTTCTATTGCCACTTTGCACATCCATAAGTGGGTGTCTTCATGCATCCATGAGGATCCCTATCCTATGGAATGCACCAACTCAGTATCATCTTTGGCTCTATGGATGGGATTCCACTAGATGGGTGGTACATCTCTATGAGAGTAATCCTTGAGATTAACTTTGGTCGTGATACCTAAGTGTTGCAAGTACAAGGAATTGGTTCCCCAATCCTATGCCACTTGCAACTGCCGCATAAATGGTCTTCCCAAAATCATCTCATAGGCCTGGTTCTTGCTAAAGTCACATATGGCGAAAGTATGCTCAAACTCAACACCGCATGTAGTGAGAGTTATTTCTTCTAGCAAGCCTAAGGGTCTTTCTATGTGACCATCAGCCATTTGCAATTTCATTCTCGTTGGCCTGAGTGCTGGCTTGCCCCAACGCTTCCATAGGGAAGTGGTAGCAATTGCAACTCCTGCACCTGAGTCGAGAATTGCCTTGGTTGTGTATCCTTGATGGGTGATGGGAAGATAGGTGTTTCCTTCTTCTCCTTCGCTCATATCTCCTATCTTGTCCAAAGGTATCTCTGGCACTATTCTATGAGAACCTACCTGGGAACGCGATTTGGCTACCTCTGGTACTTGTTTGGCTACATGTTTCCACAACTCTGGCCTAACTTTGAGTAGCTCTTCTAAAGTGAGGTTGCACTGCACTTTAGTGTTTTTCACTACTTCTGTGTTCCTAGGTATGACTGAATCTTCGTTTCTTACCATGACAGTGGGTGCTCTCATACACGTAGACTTAGCTTCCCATGGGGCTGTGAAATGGGGCAATTCATGTAAAGAGTTAGACTCAAAGTCTAATATTTCCTCAGATTGGGTGCTCTCTTGCTCCTCATAAATGGAAGGAATGTTTGGTGGGAATTGATCATGCGCGTCATCAACAAGTTCAATGGGAGGAGGGACTTCACTTTCTTTATCCCATTTCTCTTCTTGAATCTCTCGCAAGAACTCTGGTGTGTACCGATTCATAGAAGAAGATGTGACTGGTTCTGTGGAGTCAGGCACATAGGCTTCCTGGGCAGGAAGGCTTACTCTTTCACTTGCCGTGCCCTTATTTGGAGGGGTGGGTTCCTTTTTTGATTGTGCAAATAACCTCTCCAATCTTTCTAGTAGTCCATCAAAGTGCAACTGCGTCTTAGCTGAACTAGAGATGTTAAAGAGGCAACTGGCCTCAAACATGGTTTGAGCCAATTCCACCATCTTAGCACAAATTTTGGTTCGTTCAAGCTCTAGTTCTGCTCTAGGGTAACACTTTTCATGATCGGTTACGTTTGCCCCTTCTTGGATTCTGACCTGCTATGCCTTAAGCATCATATTTAGGTCCTTGGGAGTGGGATCTGCTAATACTGATCCTACTCGGGGGTGGTGGGGTCGCATGAGGTGGGTTGTAGGGTGGTGGGTTGGATGGAGATGGGAATGGTGGTGGTGGAGTAGTGTGAGAGGGAGGTTGCGATGTAAGTTCAATTATCTTGGCTCTCGTTTCTCTTAGGCTTTCCTCGAGTTCACTCATCTTCCTTGCCCATTGCCTTTTCATTCTTTCTCGGCTATCTTTCCAAGCTCTCGTTCGTTTCTTGGCTACACTCTCGGTTTCACTAATCTCGGAGCTCCTTTCTTGGCCTGAACCTTGGTTTTGTTGCAAAGCCTGAGCTCTAGTGACTACCTGTACTGGTGCAGTGGAAGTCACCTATAGAGTCTACTACTAACCCAATAAAATTAATAGGAGTGATTTTTGGCATATTATTGGGATTCTTTGGGCAATCTCGTAAGAGATGCTCCTTCCCACAATCTTGATAGAAGCCTTGAATGGTTACCGATTGGGGCTGCGTAGGTGCATGCATGGGGCAATCACGAATGAGGTGATCTCCCTGACATCAATAGCATGGTCCTCTAGGAAATGGGGGTCTTATTTGCCTAGGTTGAGGTCTAGGGTTGGGGTTTGCGTACATGATATTTGCATATTCTAGATCCCAACTAGGTTCACTCGGTTCTTCAAAGTAATATGATTCGTTATGCTCAGGTGATTGCATGTAGTAAGCCTGCGGACTATCTATGTGAGTAGAGTCAAAACTATGATCACTCGGATCACTTTCTGAAAGCAATGTAGTTACTGGGACTATGGCTCTATTCAGGTTCTCTTCTGCAGCTGCGTACTTTACGGGAATCACATTGGATGGAGTAGGAGGTTCTTGGGCTAGCACTGGTTGAGGTCTCTGCTGGGCCTGATATTGTGGTTGGTAGGTCTGTTGAGGCCTAGTATACTGTTGTGATGGATACTGGTTCTGGTATCTTCCTTGTTGAGGGTATGGTTGTGGGTATGTTTGCCTAACTGCTTGCTTATTGTAGGGGCAATCTTGTGCGGAGTGATTGGTGTACCTCCATTCTATGGTGTAGTACTGGCTACTAGGATTCACTTGGGGTTGAGCCATAATGGGATATACATTCTCCATATGGTCACCACCGCAAGTATAGCACCTCTTTGCTGGGGTAAATCTTGGAATTTGTTTGCTAGAGACACCTAGTTTTTGAGCTATCTTCTCTGCAAGTTCCTCGATAGATGTGGATTGACCGGAAGTGAGACTACTAGAGCTATCTGAATCCTTGTAGATTTTTGAAAGTTCCAGCTCCTCTCCCAGGTTATCCTCAATGTTTATGCACATGCGTACACACTCTTCTATGGTCCTAGGATCCTTCAAATACACATATGATCTCAACTTTGTACTCAATAGTCCATCTAGGAATAAAGCCACTTGTTTGGCTGGTGTGGGTAACTCAGGAATCAGACATCTCTCTAGATATTTCCTAAAACTTCTTCCTGCAAGTCTCACTGTCTCTTGAGGTGTTTGCTTGAAGCTATGAATCAGTGAGGAAGTATTATGCCTTATGCCACTCTTAGAGATATCAATAATGAAAGCCTCTAGAAGTTGTTCTATGTTCCTGAAGTGTCTCTCATTTAGTGGTTGAAACCACGTAAGAGCGGTGTTCCTAAGGGTTAGACCAAAGGCATTGTACTGTGTGAATAGGTGGTCAACTTGTTCAGCTTTTAAGACTTGCCTAAACTCGACCACATGATCATACGGGTCTCCAGTGCCATCGAAGTAATTCTTCATGGACTTAACTAGCTGGGTTGGCCCCAAGGTTCTAGTGTGCTCCCTAGGTCTTGGCAAAGGAAAATCATCAATAGTTCTTTGGTTTCTTGGGGCGCTAGGTCTCTCAAGTTCTTTTTTTGTTCTCATCCTTTCTCTTCCCAAGGGGTTGGCAAAACTCACTTTTGGCCTATCTCTACTTCTGTCCCTTTGAGCTCCATGAGCTTGGGATGCTCCCGCTCCTGGGTGACCATAAGACACATTAGATCTTGGTTGGGGGAAAACAAATTCACCCCATTCAAGTGTAGGCATGCCTACCATGCTTTGTGACCACAAAGATCCTCTTTGAAGTGTTGTCTAGATAGGTCACTTTGCCTAGGCTAACGAGGTCTTTGAACTCATAGATGGTGATTATTCCTACCTCATTTGACTGATCATGCTTATACCTCCAAAAGGCTTCATCGGTCTCTCGGTTTAAGAGCATATTAATGCTCTTATTGTCCTGGGGAACCCACTCTGGTGTGATAATTCTAGTGAGGACTGATTTGCGTCGAGGGGTTTTAGGCTCTCCCCCTATGTTCCCTTGCTCTAGGTCGCCTAAGTCCGTCTCTGGGATCACATTCCCAAATTCGTTTTTCCTATCTGGGTGACTGGTGACTACATATATGGTTCCTTCTTTGTCTAGGTATGCTCCATTTTCGAACTTGACAGCTGGATGTTCTAGTCGAATGGGTTGATCCGGGTTTTTGATTTGGACCATGTATCTTCCTAGGCCGTCCTCATAGATGCAAGCACCTAATCGGTTGCTCCTAAGGTATTCCAGTTGCGTCTTATAGGGGCCTTCGACCTTGTGTAAATATGGCACTCCTGAACTTCCTGTAGGTCTCTCCATACCATGAGACATCTTGGACTCACTGGTTTCAGAGCTAGGGTAGTGCGAATAATGGCTCAACTGCTGGGCCCAAGACCTAGCAGTATGATTGACACTAGCCTCTGAAGACCTAAGACTCTGTCTATCTCTCCCTAGGTGTTGTCCTGATCTAAGTTTCATATGCCTAATCGAGTCACCCCAATTTTTACCCAAAGTACAACCTCATTACAACTCAATTTGTATCAGTTACTTGGTTCTTTTTTAGTTGATTATCGTGTTTATGATCTTGTCAGATATTATGTCGTCAGGAATACTTGAGTGACTTCCTGCACTTTAAGTTTTTCGTACCACGTTAAGTTCTTTTCTTTTAAGTTATCGATCGCCAAGACACTATCTTTATGCTTGAACTTGAGTATTTAATAGTCTTCAACTTGATAGATGCCTATCGTCAATCTGACTTACTTCTAGCACTACTCGTACTTAGCCTACGCTAGGAATTGACAAAGGGGGTTGAGAATACTCCAACCTCACTTGCTGATCCCTTGCTCTTTAGTGCTCAAGAACCCTGTTCTCACGCTTGCAGAATGCCCTTGCTTTGGATGCCCTCTAGTGCTCTCAATGGACCTATAAAATTCCCAAACTTAGCTCAAGACTTAAATTCAATTGACGTAAAAAATCACTTTCATTCATGTAATTCAGATATCAATTTTCACAGGGTCTTTATGGAACACAATTCTAGAGATCCCTGAGTTTTCCTCCCCTTGGGGATAGTCAACTTAAAATTACTATATCTAATAATCTTGATAGTAATTTTACTATAACCAGTGAAAGTTTTTGTTGTACTCCCCACAAGCTTTCCAACAAGCCTAAGATCACTCCAAACGGATTTTGTATGAGAAAGTTATGCCCGATCAGGGTTTTGGGATTAAAACAGGGTTCAAACAGGCCAACAGGGCAACAAGTTTTCCTCAAATTATTTGCTTATAGCCTCCTTATATGCTCTATTGCCCCATATTTAAGCCCAAAATTAGCCACAATCCTCAAATTAAAAAACCCTAAAAAATAGGCCAAAAATGGCTATCAATTGCGATCGACTGGGCTGTCCATCATGGCGTGTCAATCGTGATGGACACGTGTCAATCGCGATTGATGGGTATCAATCGCGATGGAAAGGGGTGTCGGTCGCAATTGATGAGTCAATCATGACTGATTGTATCAACCGCGATGGACTAAGATTTTCGGGATTTTTGCGTGACTTTCTGTCAATCGGGGTCTATGAGTCGCGATGGATACGTTTTTCTCCGAGATGGGCTGTCACTCGCGATGGTGCTGTCTGTCGCGATGGACAGGGGTGTCCGTTGCGATGGACATGTGTCGGTCACGATGAACTGCTGTCAATCGTGATGGATAGGAAGTCCGTCGCAATGGATACCATCTCTCACGATTAACAGGGTGTCCGTCGGGATCTGTCAGTCATGATGGATGGTCTGTGCATCACGATGGACACTGTCAATCGTGATTGATGCTATCAATCACGATGGACAGAAGAAATGCATTTTTTAAAGAAATTTTTGTGGATTTGTGATGTGCAAGGTCTCTAGTCTACTGTGGTGCACTTAGTTTTACCAAAGGAATGATTTTTCTGTCAATCGTGATCGACAGAGGTCTACGACACAGAGACAAGACCGAGCTTTTCCATACCTGCACGACGTGCTGGAGATGATGGGACAGCCAAATCCTGCAAGGAAACTCAAAAAACATGCAAAAGCAGCGCACAATAATTCGCTCTCTCGCTCTCTCTCACAAGTGAAATGAGGGGAATGGAAGGAGGAAGGAGATATGATAAAAAAACTGAAATTTTTGCGATGATGGAGATGGAGATGGGAGATGGTGAGGATGATGATGGGGAAGTAAGAAAGAGAAAAATAAGGAAAAGCAAAGAAATTACCTACAACGCCAACGTCATAACTCTACGTCTTACCATCACACGCTCGTCCTCAACGATCGATCCCTGACAACGGCGCCAGAATTTGGTGAAGCTTAGTGATGAGTAGCACCTCCTTTAATGTCAATCGGGGAAGACATGAGGATGGTATGAAGACCTCGAACAAGTGATGGAACAAGTGTGCGAGTGAGAAGCACACTAACATGCACACACACACACACAAGGCACGAACAAAGAAAGAGGGACAATGGAGTTCTTTAGATTACTCGAAAGTGCTCTTACAAGTTCAATTCTACCACAATCTACCCCCAAAAATGAGCTCTCTAGCTCTTTTTATAGTTTTTGAATAGTTTTGGCCCTGTCCAGACCTAGTGTCCGACCTAGTTAAAAATTAGGTTCCAGGGCCTATTTGAGGGCTCAAACGAGGTCTAAAAATTATGAAAATTGGTAGGATGATACTTCTAATACTCCTCAAGCTCGAGGACTCCTCGTCTTGAATAAAATGGAGTTACAAAAAGGTGAAATGGTAGTTACAATGATTGTTAGTGATGAGAATCATTGTTATAAAGATGTTGATTTGGAAAAAATTGAAGGGCCTATCTGCCAGATCTACGTTGACTGCTCTGTCTACTTAATCTTTCTCTTTGCTCTGACTCTCTCTATTGGCTTCCTTGTCTCGTCAGTCCTTGGATGCCCTGACCGCTATCAACACCATGCTTGTCCCTTATGCGGACCACGACTTGAAGCACGCTATCCCAAAGCACTACGTACAACTATCTATGAAGGATACCATAGATATTTGCTTGATGGACATGTTTTACGAATTGATCGACAAGCGCAATGCCAAATGAAAGCTAGCAATTGGAAACAACTGTGGGATTCAAAAACTCCAATCACTGGTATGAAATGGTTGCCCATTTTTCATGAACTCCCTTATTTGAGTGAATTATTGATCAATCATTTGGCAAACCCGATGCATATTTTTAAGAATGTGGGAGAGATTCTTTGGAAGACTTTGATCGGAAAGAAAGAAAGCAAAGCACAAAGGGAGCACTTAGAAGAGCGAGGCCATATGCGAGAGTTGTGGGTAATTACTAAGCCCAACAGAACAGTATCGTTACCAAGAGCTCTTTGGGTGCTTTGCAAGATGGAAGAGCAATAAGTGAAGAAACAAATTTCAGAGTTTCGGACACCTACTAGATGCATGAGGTGTCTAAAGACTGCTTTCGTATGAAATGATAATCTTGGAGGGCTCAAGCCTCATGATTAACACAAGTTTTTATAGTTTGTGCTCCATGTAGCCTTAAAAGATTGTCTTTCGGAGGATGTACGAAGAACCATTTATAAAATTAGTTCTTTAATACGGTGGATCTCTTTTAAAGAGATAAATAGGGATAGCATACAGAGTGAAAACTCAATGCTATCGAGGCTCTTTGTATGGTAGAGAAATAATTTCCCACAATTATTCTTACTATTCAGCTACATTTATTGGTTCATGTGGTAGATGAAGTTGCAATAGCATGAACTGTCCATAGTCGATGGATGTTCTTCTTAGAGTGCTTTATGAAGTCATTAAAAGGGTTTGTTCAACAGAGAGCACATCCAGAGGGTAGCATGGCAGAGGGATGGCTCGTACAAGAGTCTCTTCTATTTATAACTGAGTTTCTAAGTATGTCGGATCCAAAAATCCCTCGCTTATGGAGCGATGATGAAGATATTTATCTCGTAGGCGATGAACCACAAGGTAAAGGATTGCAAAGAAAAATGGATGCAACTTTCAGAGAGAAGGCAATGAAGTTTTGCATAGTTAACTCTGAGTCTATGGAGAAGTGGTTAGAAAGGTATGAGCTTGCCAATGAGACCAACGCAAAGGAAAGAGCTCAGTTTCGAAGTAATTGTTCCACTCAATTTTTGCCTCTTCCAAAAAGTCTTCAATCTCTTTCATCTTTTCCAACGAGCATATGGCTAGATACAATAATTTTACAAGCAAAGATAGCGGGTGAAGATATATCCGAAGAAGAAGAAGAACTCGCAAAGGGATGTTTTTAATGAGTATACTAAATACGGTGCACTATGGTGTCATGAATGACACTTTCAGATTGCACGAATCGATAAAAATAGGTCTACTTTTGATAGTGGGATGATGATGAACTTTTTGCAAAAAAGTAGAGCAAGTGCAAGAAATGATAATGCTAAAAAAGGCGAGTTAGATTATTGTGGAGTGATTCAAGATATCTTGAAACTATCTTTTAGGAAGTTTGATTACTTTGTTTTTTATGTGAAATGGTTCAAATTAGTCTTCTCTGGAAGAAACGCAACAGTGAGGTGGGATAAAAGCGGTTTGCTTCAAGTCGACTCCACAAAATTATGGATGGATGAAAGAGATACATTTGTACTTCCCGAACACTATGAACAAGTTGTTTTTATACCAGATTCAAAAGAACTAGAGTGGCTATTTATTTTACAAGTCGCCCCACGTAGTAGATAAATTTATGAGAACATAGATGTAGATTAAGAAAGTCCATCTATAGTGGACTCAGAGATTCATTCGATAGTCGAGGAGGAAGGGATCATTACTGGAGAAGAAGAGTTCATTGAAGAAGATGAAATACAGGATGAAGCAATAGATGATGATCAGGAGGAAATCAACATAGCAAGTGATTTAGAAGTCATCAATATAGAGATAGATATTCTCGGTGCATCGGATCTCCAAGAGAATGCTAGAATAGAGGAGTTTTGAATCAAACACTTGTACGCACTAATTTTTGTTTATTTTTTTTGCTAGGTTTTTTTATACACTACCATTTCTCTATATTATCTTTATTATCCTATGCTAATTATTTGAGTTCTTTTGTTATAGAGCACGATGGGAGACATTCCTCCAGTCACTCCATATTCCATGACAGAGGAGTAGTTCTTAGAGTTCATCTCTCAGGTATCTCTTGCATATATGGCCGCTGCATCATAGTATTGGATCGCTCGTGGTAGCACTCCCACCGACCTCACTCTTGGCAGCCTCACTCCTATCGGTCTCACTCTTGTCAGCTTCACTCTGGCCAGTGTGGTTCCTGTCGGTGTTACTCTTGCGGGTGGTGCTACTCCCACCGGAGGTATGTCTCCTAGCTTTATGAATCCACCATGACCATCTTTTCAACCATCCCCTACTGGATCTAGTAGTAGACATGTGCGTTCAACACTTTAGAGCGATACAAGTGCTGACCCGTATCATAGGTCGAGGTCAGTTTCTAGAGCAGGAGGTTCTAGGAGTGGATCTACAGGTAGGTCAAGTGGAGGTGACTGTTGTGGAGGCAGTGCAATGGATGTTGTATCGCCCACTTCTACTCCTAGGACGAATACCTCAGTTGTAGGTACGCCATGTGGAACACCACGTACACCTTGGGGTGCTCATGACCATGATGACTTCAAGATGTATAGTATCGGAGATGGAGCTCCGATGATGGATGCAGTTGGAAAAGTAATGCGTGCACGTATACGACAGCTTTGCTGCATACAGTTTGGACACTCTATCATGTTGAAATGGAGTGAACAAGATAAAGATCGGAAGAATTATATCACAAAGACGATTTATCAGGAGTTCTGACCAGACGATGGGTAGCCTCTTGTCAGTTCAGAGTGGATTCTGCATACCGCATGTGAAGTTATGTCCCATCAATGATCCGAGGCTCGTGATGCTTTCAGAGCAGGCTTACCAAAGCCTATATGGTTAGATGTTGAGGAGTGGGATATGATTCGCGACGAGCAGCAACAGACTCTTGACTGATATTGCCAATGGCAAGATGCCATAGCCACACATTTAGATACGATTGGACCGTCATATTTGGGCAGCGGCGTATATGATACGATGCATCACGAGTTTGTAAGTACCATTTGGTTTATTGAATTTGTTTGTATTAAGCTTCTCATGTATGTTCCTCTAATATTTTGTATATTTATTGCAGGAGCTGGCAATGGGTCATTCTCCAACACGAACGAAAGAGGCTTATGGATATCATCATGGATTGACTGCACTATTAGAGGACTTGGAAGGATGCAGTGCGGTCGTTTCATGGGAGCGTTTGCGATGAGGTGATGAATTTATAAACTTGGTTTTTACTTGTCGTTTGTAAATTTCATGTGAATTTATCTCATTTCATGAATGTTCTTTGTTGCAGGACTGTTGATATGGAACGTTCTTTGTATGTGTATGGCAGTGGCACACCAAATTTTTGTATTTGATTTTTATATGGCAATGCAATGCTCTGCCACATTTTGTAAAAGCATCATATATGAAAATGGTTTGCCACACTCTTGTACTTGCTTCATTTATGAAATATATAACTCTTTTTGTACATGGTTCATAGTTCATGGTTCATTTTGATTATCTCTTTTGTGTCCAATAATATTCTGTTTTATGAAATCATATTTCGGTTGACATTAGAGTACACATCACATGTAATCGGTTTTTTTTTTGGGTAGAGTGTATTGTCTTTTGCTAAGCAACATCATGGTAATGTTGCTGTAGCAAAAGACAACACACTCTTCCCAAAGAAAATTTTGCAGATATGGTCATCGGTATAAGCAATGGTACTCCTAGTAATACCATCGGAATAAGCATCGATACACCCAGCGGGCGTCCGTATATGCGATGGTACACCCAGCAGAGGCGTCGGTATAACCGTCGGTATGAGCATCGGTAATATCGATATTTATACTGACGGTTATATCGATGCTCATAACGACACCCATACCGGCGCTTTAATTCGGATGTGCATACCGACACCTACACCGACGTCGGGGCAAAAATGCACGCGTTCATTTTGCTCTGTAAAAACCTCGATATACAGCCGATCTGTTGTAGTGATAAGGAAGTCCCAAGCTATGTGAAAAGATATCAATCCACAAAAGTAAGTAAGCCTAAAGCTTTGTGGAAAGCTTCAAACTTCTCTCGAGGGAGAGCCTTTGTGAGAAAATGTGCAATGTTATCCTGAGTGGGCACATATACCAAAATGATATCTCTAGCAAAGAACCTCTCCCTAACGTAATGATAATGCACTTGAATGTGCTTCATACGAGCATGGAACACATGGTTCTTCGCAACTCTCAATGCCCTCTTGATGAGTTTCGTCCAAAGAAAGGAAAAACAAAAAACCAGAGCTTAACGCGTTGATTCTTGAGAGCACTCCTCTATTATAGCACACATATATACAATATATACAATGCTCTACTCATTTACATATATACAATGTTCTATCATGAGACTTTAAAGCCTTTAAACAATTCGATTATAATAGCCTTTAAACAATTCGATTATGGGTCATTCTGATAGCCTGATATTTAAAAAGAAAATGTGACTACTAAGATCTCATGATGGAAAGTTTGTACGTACATAGGAAATGAAATTTCATGTGTAACTCCTATATGTTACTCACGCGTGTTTGTACATAGTCTTGATTTGGTAGGAGAATTTGATCAACGTGAGAAGAAATCTATGACGGACACTTCTTTACTTCCAAAAGAGAGATTTTAAGTGTTTTCTGGTTCTAAGAACATACAATCAATCAAGGCTTTTTTTCTTTGAAACAAAAGAGTGAAGAGATGAAAGGGAACATCTATAATGAGAGATTTGATGTCTTTCTTTGATTCAACAAATAGCTTTCAATATCTTTCTCTCTCTCTCTCTCTGTTCTTATTTTTATCCCTTTCACACAGACTTCCTCACTTAAATATTCCAAAGGGATGGACACTTAAATTCATTAGAATTAGATAACTAGGGGGGAGGGGGGTTAACACACGAAAATAAATATGAGGTGCACACTCCGAAATCCTTTCTCCGAACTTTGTTGACAAAGATGATCTTCATCGCAGCAATAGATAAATCTCTGTTCTAAAGTAGTAAAGTAGGAAATTCCTAGGAGCAAATCGACATCATTCGGCAAAACATGTATCAAAGACAACTCTAATGGATAGATGTATTACATCTTTGTTTGTATAACGCCAGGTGAAAAGTTGGTGTGCTACAGTGAGTGTAAAATTAAACCTGAAAACCAACCTTCTTTCTGTTTCTTTACTCAATGTAGAACTCCACCTCTGAAAGCTTCGCTTTACTTTAGCACGATTGATTAATCCTTCGTCAAATCCTCTGGTGATGTGATAAACTTATAGCGATAAAGAGTTTTCGAATCTATTTGAGTTCATCTCCAAGAGCTCTGTATCTCTTTTCTTGAAATCTTCTAGAATCTGAATTATGTTTGACTCGTCAATGAGGACCTGAATGTAGCTGAGAGCTCCATACACATTCCAGACTTCATATGTGTAGAAATGATCCTTGGATTTACGGCTGGAATGAGTTTGTAAGGCCAACAATCGACCAACAATAGTCTTGAGCTACCTTTAGGAATAAAAAAATCCGATTATATACTTTGTCCCCAATAATATTTGTCAACATCCGCTGTCTGTGTGTCAGAAAGCCCTTGTTGTCATGAAATCCACAGCATCAGTAGATGAAGGAGACATTGAAGTATTACGCAGGTAGGAAAATCTTCAATTGCATCTTCTCAGAAGCATTTGTTGCAACAACACATGTATAGATTTAATGATAGTTCGACTATTCAACACTTCAGTTCAGTAACGAATCTGCTTTCTTCTCAATGTGGCTACACAGAGACTCAGACATCCTTTCCTCTGTCCCCGAACAGTGACCAATTTTCCCCTCTTCTATCATCACACAACATGGTTCCCGAATGGACTGTCACAAATTTCTAGCTTGCGCAAATTCACACAACCCTCCAGAATTTTTTGCATACCAAGATCACTCCTACTAGAAAAATCAAGAGAAATCATCTCCAATTGTTTACCATATGTGCCAATATAGCAAAATACTATGTCTGTGAGCAAGCGAGAAAGTGAGAAATGAAGGTTTTTGCGCGATTTGACTATTGCTGCGAATCCTTCATGCAGAGGCTCCTTAGTTACATGATCATTAGAAGGTCACTTATTCGTAGACCACTTCTTTTTGGCAAGCGGATATTGAAAACATCATCCGAATAATTGGGGCAGGGCACACCCAAAACACACGATGACTTGCGGACCTGTGTTAAGAATGCATCCTTTGGTACTCGTTTAGTTTTTGTTTTGTATTCCGATTTTTGCACAGACTTTAACAAGCTTTGATAGAGTTTAGAAATCCCAAGCTCTTGCATGCACCTCCTATTTTCGAATCGCCACTAGTGCTACTAGTATCTAATATGCTATATTAACATAATGATCATGATAATGGTCCAAAAATCTTGCCCTTGGTGTCTAAAGAAAAGTATGGAGCTTTCTCTAGAATATCACTAGGGGACTCCCACAGCAGCCGCTGCCTCCCGTCTATTGGCTTGTAGCAGAAGACGCCTTTTCCTTCTCTTCTCCCTCATGCTAAATAGGGCCTTCCACATGCCATACATGTCAATTAATCTTGGGTTTAATAGGGAGTCCACCATGGTTTACTAGGGAATCCACCATCTGCATCAATGACGGTAAGAAGATTTACATTATCCATGTCCCAACACCTGATGTGAAAGTCATCTCTAGCTGCAAGGAAGTGATTGCTTGCGGTTTCAAATTGAACAACTCCAAAGATCGTTTATGAAAACCAAGATAGAACAGCTTGATCTTTCAAGATATAAACTGAATATTCTCCTTATGATGAGGACATAATGAATATATTGGAGGCTCGTGACCCTCAAAAGTTTACTGACATCTACCATTAATAGCATCCCAAACCTTGATGGTTTTTGTTCTCCCCATAGGTAATTATACAAAGTTGCTTATTGGGATGAGCAAAGACAAGGTCATTCACACCACCAATACCAACATCGATCTCAAGCTATGAACTTAACACATTTCCACGAGTATATGAATATATATGGATGATATGTTTTGTAAAATGAAGTCCCAAAAAAGCTCCCACCATCATCACAAAGTGGCTATGCCTTGGATGTGCTAAGAACCACCCCAAGACTTCACATCATCTGGATGCATCAACCTCCATATAAGCTTTAAATAGATGCTTCATATTTGATTCTCATGCTTCAACTTCAGATTGTAACCACATCCACCTCCTCTAAACTTGTGGTTCAGACATACCAACATCAATCTTCATATCTACAAGGATTTATGAATCAAGTGCATGGGTTGTCAAACACATGTGCCTATGCATGGCCGTGTAGTGGCCCGTATACATGATGCATAAAAAAAACACAATGTTACAAAGGAGAGGTATCAAGCATCTGATGGCAAGGTTTCTCCACTTGAATTCAAACTGAATTTTGATCATGCATCTACAAATTAGCTTACGTGCAATTAGATGTGCATTTATGGGCTTCAAAATTTTATGCATATACATATTCATGCATGCATACTTTAGATGCAACAATTCGCAATCATGGTGCAATTATTGAATCACTTCTCATGGTTTCTAAAGCAAGAAGCTCACCCCTCATAGTTTTTCTCACAAAGGTAATCACTCTCTTTTCTAAACTCCACTCATAGCTTTATCCTATTCTTATTCCTGATATTTACAAATCCATTCATGTGCAAATGGATGTGCATCTACAGGATTTAAAAACATGTGCTCTTTTCAACTTAAAATATGCATACTTTATGTGCAATGCAACTCAAATGGTGCAAAAAAGATGAAGGTTAAAGCACAATAGCAAATAAAAAGGCTTTCTCAACTTCATGCTTTGTTCATCATCTCCATTGTCTTCACTTGATTATTTCCTACACTCACAGAAACTAAACAAAAGATGAGAAGCATCAAATCATAATGACACAATATGTACATGCAATCCATGAAAGAAATTCATGAAAATCCATCAACAATAATGCATGAACATGTTGCTTGAGAGTAATGGCCTCCCCTATGATCCATCCAAACTCACGATCTTTGTTTGCCTCTGGATTAGTACCTGTTCTAAAAAACACATAAGAAAAATCAGTAGCATCATACTCACTAAACATATTTGGAAAAACTTCATTCATTTGAACATTAGATACATCTATTTGAATTGGATTAAACTCAGAACTCTCATCCACCATACATTCACTATGTGAAGATGATTCATTCAATGCACTTACTTGTACACATTCAAAATCATGCAAGTCTAGACTAGCATACATCAAGTCAACAATATCATCTTGCGCTATAATTTTTTCATACATTCCCATTGAAAACAACTCTCCACAATCAATCAAATTCAAGCATTCATCATACTCATCATCATTACATACTTATTCACATATATTCAACTCTTCATCATGCAAAAAATTATGATTGGGAGAAAATTCATCATGATTTTCATTCTCCTCTAAATCAACCTCATCTCTCTCACCCCCTCCTACTTCCTGATGAGTACTAGTGAGAATACCCTCAACTCATGAAGATTTCATGACCAATGCCCCATCTTCCTCTTTATGGAAAGCCTTGATACCTGCTTCACTAACTTCTTCAAAAATCAAGTTACTCAAGTTCTCAACATCACTAGATTCCTAGCTTTGCAATTCAAACATATCATTTTCCATGTACACTTATCTCCTTGAAATCCTTTCTAGGCATGTGCTTGTGGTTTGATGTCAAATCAATTTCCCTATTCAAAATGCCATCACATAATTCTTTTTCTGTTTTGATTGTTTCTTGCTCATGATCTTCTAAGGATGTGATTTGGCCACACTTATCATACACTTCTTTGGTCATTGATTTTTGCTTGAATGTCTCATCACATATGAGCCCTTCAGTACATACTCTTGATTCTATTAGTTCTTTATTCATTTGATAGTATATATATCCAACCTTATCAATGTAGTGATCTGATTCAATCTTTTCATGTTCATTCTTCTTAGGTAACATGCTATCATAGAATTCTTCATGCATTTCAATGAACTATCTCTTCATACACAATTTCTTCAGTGTATGGACTCAACTTAACATGATCATCACTGACATACATATCAATATGTAGAGGAGTGAGTAATCAATGGTGTATCCTCATCCTCCTCATAATCATTCATATCTCCCTTTTGATGGAGTGCAACATCATTCACATACATATCATTGTTTTGAACTCCATCCAATGACAAAGATCATTGTCTTGCATCTTTGAACATACATCCAATGTGGCATCAATCAAAAGCATATCATGATCTTGATCTCTAATTATACTAGCCTTAACTATGGCATCATGCTCTTCTCCTTTAGCATACATTTCACTATTTAAAGGACTCATCTTTAGCACACCCTTCATATTACCATCATGCTTATCAACATCGGCATACATATCACTATCTAGAGAACTTGTTATTAGCATGTCCTTTTTATAAGGAGATTCAATTTCTGGTACCTTTGTATGCATATACAATGTGGCACTATTCATATCCATTTCATTCTTCAAAGGATCATTTTTTGACATGTCCTTGGACTTAGCTTCAGGCCCACTTGAAATCTCTTCAGGTAAATGGACCATTAGATTATGAGTTGCATTTGGATCCTGATTTCGAAGAGATATATCATTATGAATTGGCATCAAATATTTCTTCAAATCTTCTGTGATATCATCATTTGAAGAAACATGTTCAACTCGATCTTCACATAGAATCACTAGATTTATTTTATATATTTCATTTTCAATCTCTATTTCATCACCTTAAGAACTCGTAGATATATTTAAATCTCAGTTAGTATCATGTCTTGCTTCTTGATTTGTTTCATTATTCCCCATTGGATGCGAGGAGTTTATCAGAGTAGGGGAAGCATCATCTTGTTTTCTTGTTGGGTTTGGCGATTTTTGTTTTGTTTTATGTTTGTTGTTTTTTTGGTTTGATCTTAATTTATTTTGGTTTGATTTTGATTATCTTTCACTTGCTCCTTTGATCATCCCATCCTCGGGCTTTGTCCACATATGGCGCTTAAAGATGTGATCGTTATAAAGAAGTCTACAGGCTCTTGGCACCTTGTAACCTTAGCGGTCATATCGATCTCACTTGTAGGATTTTCTTGATAACCCTCATCATCAATGTGTATATAAATCCCATGCATATCTTTCTCATGCCCAAATGGGGTCTCTAAAATTCTATGGGCTTTCACATTATCCATAGTTGCTAAAATGCTTGGGACATGAGTATCATTTTCATCTGTATGAAAATCAACTCTCCAATCATTTAAAATTTTACAATTGTTTGTTTCCTCTTAACATATCTTCTTACAGCATCATGAACAAGTCTCCAATTCTCTGTGAGACCCGATTCAGAATCCATGTCTTGCAAAAGTGGATTGAATTCCCCTCGGGCTCTAACATCTATTGCTTGTAGAAACAAAAACACTCTTTCATGCACCAAACATTGTTTATCATACTCAGACATATATTCAAATTATTTCTCCAACTCTCTTTCAATTTCTAGGATTGGTTGGTCCTTGGGCATATGAACCCATCTCAAGAAAGATCTATGAGTCACTTTATTTATGTCCTCTAGCATGAACTGCTTGAGGGAGCACCGCTTTGTAATGCGACCATGTGGGTTCTCTTATTTTCATGAATTAATCACGTATATTATATTCAAAAACATAGAAAAATTTCTCACATAGCTCTTGATCCATCATCGAAGTCAAACCGACACCTAGATACTTGGCCTTGAGTTCATATTCTCTGCAAAATTTGTCATATTCTTTCCATTGGAAAATCCGCATCATTTAACTAGTTGCTCATGAAGGGACTGGATAGCTTTTTGCCATCTATCCTCTTGCTGAAAGCGTATGAATTAGGCTAGAAGATCTTCCATGTTGAATTTACTAGGTTCACTAAACTTGATCGCCCACTTGATTCTTCAATTTTCTAGCTCTATGATTTAATCACCCCCTCCTTTCACGTCGGGTTCACGAGGTGTGTCAAGGCATTTCATCCAAAAGAAGGAGAAACAAAAAACTAGAGCTTAACTACTTGAATCTTGAGAGCACTCCTCTATCATAGCACATATATACAATATATAGAATGCTCTACTCATTTACATTTATACAATGCTCCTATCATGAGACTTTAAAGCCTTTAAACAATTTGATTAGGGGTCATTCTGATAGCTTGACATTTAAAAAAAATGTGACTACCAAGGTCTCATGATGGAAAGTTTGTAGGTACATAGGAAATGAAATTACATGCGTAACTCTTCTTTATGTTACTCACGCGTGTTTGTACATGGTCTTGATTTGGTAGGAGAATCTGATCAACGTGAGAAGAAATTTATGATGAACACTTACTTAGTTCCAAAAGAGAGATTTTATGTGCTTTCTAGTTCTAACAACACACAATCAATCAATGGTTCTTGTTCTTTGAAACAAAAGAGTGAAGTCGTTAAAGGGAACATCTATAATAAGAGATTTGATGTCTTCCTTTGATTCAACAAACAACTTTCAATATCTTTCTCTCTCTCTCTCTCTCTCTCTCTCTCTCTTTCGGTGCTTATTTTTATCCCTTTCACAGAGACTTCTTCACTTAAATGTTCCAAAGGTATCGACACTTAAATTCATCAAAATTACAGAACTAGGTGGGAGGGGGGTTTTAACAGATGAAAATAATGATGAGGTGCACCCTCTGAAATCCTTTCTCCGAACTTTGTTGACAAAGATCATCTTCATCACAACAATATATAAATCTCTTTTCTAAAGTAATAAAGTAGGAAATTCCTAGGAGCAAATTGACATCACTTGGCAAAACATGTATCAAAGACAATTCTAATGCATAGACTTATTACATCTTTGGTTGTAAAATGTCATTTGAAAAGTTGATGTGCTACAGTGAGTGCAAAGTTAAACCCGAAAACCAACCTTCTTTGTTTACTTATTCTAGAACTCCACCTCTAAAAGCTTAGCTTTAGTTTAGCACGATTGATAGATCCTTCATCAAATCCTCTCATGATTTCATTGACTTATGGTGATAAAGAGCTTTTGGATCTATCTGAGTTCATCCCCAAGAGCTCTGTATCTCTTTTCTTGAAATCTTCTAGAATCAGAATTATGTTTGACTCATCAATGAGGACCTGAATGTAGTTGAGAACTTCATATACATTCCACATATCATATGTGCAAACATGATCCTTGGCTTTATGGCTCGAACGAATTTGTAAGGCCAACAATCGACTAACAATAGTCTTGAGCTACATTTAGGAATCAAAAAATCCGATTATATACTTTGCCCCCAATAGTATATGTCGACATTTAATTTCTATGTGTTAGAAAGCCCCTATTGACATGAACTTAGAAGCATCAAAAGATGAAGGAGACATTGAAGTATTATGCAGGTAGGGAAATATTCAACTACATCTTCCTAGAAGCATTTGCTGCAACAACATAGGTATAGATTTAATGATAGTTTGACTATTCAACACTTCAATTCAATAAGGAATCTACTTTCTTCTCAATGTGGCTACACAGAGACTTACACCTCCTTTCCTCTATCCCCAAAAAGTGACCAATTTTCCCCTCTTCTATCAGTGCACAACAAGGTTCCCAAATGGGCTGTCACAAATTTCCAGCTTGCACAAATCCACACAACCCTACAAAATTTTCTACATACCAAGATCACTCTTGCCAGCAAAAGCAAGAGAAATCATCTCCATTTGTTTACCATATGTGCCAATATAGCAAAATACTGTGTCTATGAGAAATGCAAAAAGTGAGAAACACTTAAGGTTTTTGCACGACTTGACTATTGCTCCAAATCCTTCATCCAAAGGCTCCTTAGTGACATTATCATTAGAAGGGCACTTATTCGTGGACCACTTCTTCTTGGCAGGCGGATATCAAAAATATCATCCAAATAACTGAGGTGTGGCACACCCAAGACTCACAATAACTTGCGGAGCTCTGTTAAGAACTCATCCTTAGGTACTCGTTTAATTTGTTTTGTATTCCCATTTTTGCATAGACTTTGACAAGCTTTGATAGAGTTCAAAAATCCCAAGCTCTTGCATGCACCTCCTATTTTCCAATCACCATTGTGCTGCTGGTGTCTAATATCCTATATTGACAATAATGATCATGATAAGGATCCAAACATCTTGCCCTTACTGTCTGAACAAAGTGCAAATATTTTTGAAGAATATCACGAGGGGACTCCTATAGTAGCTGGTGCCTCCCGTCTGTTGGCTTGAAGCAGAAGATGCCTTTTCGTTCTCTTCTCGCTCATGCTAAATAGGGCCTTCCACATGTCATACATGTCAATTAAGGTTGGGTTTAAGAGGCAATCCACCATCTACATCAATGATGGTTAGAACATTTACATTATCCATGTCCCAACACCTGATGGGAAAGTCATCTCCAGCTGCAAGGAAGTGATTCCTTGCGGTGTCAAATTGAACAACACAAAAGATCATTTTCGAAAACCAAGATAGGTCCACTTGATCTTCCCTTCTATAGCCATTGAAGATATAAACTGAATATCCTTATGTTGAGGACATACTAAATATACTGGAGCCTCATGACCCTCAAAGGTATATTGCCATCTACCATTAATAGTATCCCAAACCTTGATGGTTTTTGTCATTCCCATAGGTAATGATACAAATTTGCTTATTGGGATGAGCAAAGACAAGGTCATTCACACCACAAAAACGAGCATTGATCTCAAGCTGTGAACTTAACACATTTCCACCAGTATGTTTTGTAAAATGTAGCCCAAAAAAATCTCCTATTGTCACCACCAACTGGTTGTGCCTCAAATGTGCTAAGAACCACCCCAAGACTGCGCATCATCAGGATGCATCAACCTCCACATGGGCTTTAAACTTCGGATTCTCATGCTTCAACTTCGGATTCTCATGCTTCAACTTCGGATTGCAACCACAACGCTCTAACTATGAGTGAAGATGGTGATGGTAGAAGATTTGTTGGAACAAGCCCATGGGAAGTCTAAGTGGTGGCTTGAGTCATCAAAAGACATAAAAATTTAAAGGAAATGTCAATCCTTTGTAGAGTTCTCTTGTGAACTCTAATTAATGTAAAAGTGAAAGCATCTAAAGTGGTTGAGTCCACTTGATGAGTAGAAAGGAGAAAGCCACAAATTTGTGATTGAGTGAGTAGGAGAATCAATCACTAAAAGATTGGAGAATGATTTTAGGAGAGATTCAAATTCAAATTTGAGCTCCAAACATCACTATGTATACATGGCCTTTAGTTCCAATTTTTGTACATCCATGAGCAGGGCTTCATGCCATATCAGAGTTTGGCTTCAAGGGACATATATATACCAATAAGTCCAATATACATTCATTTTCATGATCATTTGTGTTCATATTTTCATGCTTTTGTGAATGTATTGTTCACTGCCATATCTCTTAGTTTCTTTAGTGAGTTTGCAGAGATGATTTCTCTGAGCATGAACCATCATTTTCAGTGATTTAAGTTCGTAAAGTTTTCTCCTTAAGTCTACTATATAGGCACAAAATTTCATTCCGATTGGGTTTTTTCAATCATGAGATATTTGCATTTGAAGTCACCTATATCTCTTCATACTCTACTTCTCTGTCAGCAGTCCATCAGATCATTGATTTTCTCAGAGCTTGTTCTCAGTGTGTAGTTGATCATTTTCCATGGCTTAAATCATGATAGAATTCACATATTGTCTATTATATGCATATAAAATTTCATAAGCATTGCATCTTGAAAACTCGAGATATTAATATATCTTTGCTCACGGGTCTGAGGATTGCTACACCCCGTGAAAATTAGGATGATGCTATAACTTGCTAAACTCTTTTCTTTTCATGTAGTCCATCATTTTTTATGAAATTGCTCATGATTGTTAGCTTACTAAGCTAATAAGAGTTCCCCAAAAGGAATTAAGTCAATTGCTGCTGTGGCTAGAGAATTGTTCAAAGCACTGAACATGTGTATGAACCAAAACAACAAGTTCTTTACCCTTGGTTCAACTTCTACCTTCCAAGAGCAATCTTTGAAGGTACATAGGGTGTCTAATACATCCTTTGGCAAGATAAAAGGCCCAACCATCAAAGTATTGGTAAGTGTGGCTACATAAAGGAATTGGGATTTGTACCAATTGGATGTAAAAAATGCATTCCTTAATGGCTGCATTTCAGAGGAGGTTTACATGGCTCAACCTCCTGGTTATAAAGACCCGAGCAAGATAAATTATGTGTGCAAAATTGAACAAAGCTTTGTATGGTTTGAAGGAGGCACCTAGGGCATGGAATCACTGGTTGACTACCTATCTTCAAGATCAAGGATTCATCATGATCAAAGCAAACTCTTCTCTATTTGTCAAGAGAAGCAACTCAAAATTGATATATCTATGTGTGTGTGTTGATGACATAATACTTATAGGTAGTGATGCCAATGGCATACAAAAAATCAAGCACCTAATGATGCACGACTTCAAAATCAGTGATCTAGGGTCACTAAAGTATTTTCTTGGACTTGAATTAGTCTACACAAACTCTAGAATTTATATTAATCAAACAAAGTATGTGCATGACATGTTGAAGAAGTTCCACTTGGAGAATGCCAAGATAGCTAGCACTCCTATGGAGGTAAATAAAAAATTAAGTGCTCATAAAGGTGATTTCCTTGAAGACATTGCAAGATATAAAAGCATAGTAGGAAGCCTAAACTATGCTACATTGACAGGGATTGATATTGCTTATGGAGTAAGTGTCTTAAGTCAATTTATGCACAAACCTAGAGCATCTCACTTGGAAGCTATCAAGAGGATTTTCAAGTATCTTAAGGGTACTCAAAATCAAGGATTATACTTTCCATATACTTCAGATTTGGACATCAAACTTTATTCAGATGCAGATTGGGCAGGTTGTAAGGATGATAGGAGGAGAACCTCTGGATATTTGTCTTTTACAGGTGATAAGCCCATTTCATGGCCTTCCAAGAAGCAACCTACTGTTGCTTTATCTTCAACAGACATAGAATATAGAGGATTAGCCAATGCTACTCAAGAATCCATATGGGTCAGATTGCTTTACTCAGATTTGGGACTTCACACTCACTCATCTATGATATTTGGTGACAATACAAATTCTCTACATCTTGTAGCAAATCCTATCATCTATCATGCAAGGACCAAGCATATAGAAGTTCACTATCACTATGTGAGAGAAAAGCTATTGAGCAAGGAGATTTAATTGGCATTTGTATCAACTAATATGCAATGTGCAGACTTATTGACCAAAGCACTTGATGGTACTAAACTTTGCAGGTTTAAAGCTATGATTGGATTGCATGACATTCAAGAGGATTGATGAAGAAGAGCAAGACAAGATGTTGGCTTGAGGGGGAGCTGGTGGTGCAAATTCCAAGCCTTCACACTTGGTTAGGCATTGAAGAAACTATGTACACATTGTTGAAGAACCACATGAAACATTGCTTATCCTTTTTACCGTTAAACTTTTGTAAAAGTCTTTTGACTTAGAGGAATCTAATAAAGCCATTAAACTCGTGGAGTTGGGAGAACAAATATGCTATGAATTCTCATGAGAGAATATCTCCTCATTTAGAGGAAGAGCTTTTAGGTGGAAGATCATTTGAGTTTCAAATTCAAAATAGAAGAAAGCACTTATAAAAGTACTTGGAAATCTCACAGCCAAATACACTCCCTTAGAGAGCCACTCATTGATCATTTGTAGAGGTTGAGTAGCACATTTCATTGCTCACTCACCTAGCTATCATTTGGCACCATTTCTTTGCCAACGATGTTGTAAAATCATGTTACATAATACATATACATAATTAAGTATCTCTGTTGATTTCTCTGCCATTGTCTCTTAGAATAGTGAAATTGCCTTGCTCATATCTCATTGATCTCTCCATCGTTTTCAATGCTCTATAGCTTGTTGGAAGAAAATCAAAGTCTATTAGAATCTATCAAATTTTGAAGAAGTTTCATTCAGCCAATTGGGAGAAAATTGTCTCGAAGTGGTCACTGGTCATTCTCTGCAAAGTTCCTAAAATATCGGGGGTAAGATTCTACTTGCTAAAGACATTGCTCTGTGTGTAGTCTATAATTTTAAGTGATTCCACTTGGAATCATTAGCTCTCTAAGTTAGTTAGATATCCTCTGAAGGAATGTTTCTAATTGCTACTATACTATGAGCGCTGAGCAAAACATGTAGCAGGTGTCAAGACCAAAATAACAATTTTTTGATCACTAACTAGTTGCAAACTTATCTGTTTTGATCAAATTGTTTGAAGCATCATCTCCAAAGGACATAGGCTCTTATGTAGTGTCATTTGAAAGATAAAGGGGCCTACAACACAACTCTAAAGTAAAAAAGGGCAGGTACAAAGTAGGGATTAGTAGTACCAACTCATTTCTTGAGGTGTCCATCCATCTTTCCCAACATCTAATTCATGCTCTATTTGCACATTAACTAATCACACAACTAAAAATTGCTTTAGGAATTATAGGAATCAAAGAGGCAGAGGATACAATAGAGGACATCATGGCTGTTGGTGCATTTTATCCAAGCCTACATGCTTGATAGTATTTGATTTATGTTCATTTGTATCATATGTGTAGTCATGTGAACACCTCTTGTAAAAGAGTATCGTTTATCTCTTGTAATTGTGAAAAAGAAAAACAAAAACGAATGGCTTATGTCATCCATGATGTAAAAAGAAAATTCATGGCTCTAACTACCTAAAACCATGAATTAGTGAGTTGAGGGAATATTTCCTAACTTTTAGGATCACTTTTAGGTGGAGGCATTTGAATTCAAATTCAAAACTCCCTCCAAAAGTAGCTATAGAAAGAGCAAGAAGGAAGTGGTGATTATCAAGCCTTGTACGTAAGCATTTCATGTCATTTTGTAGAGATTGAAGAGCTTACTCCATAGTTCTATCATTCTACTCCCATTGTGCAAGTATTCATTGCCAATGTGGTTGTAATAATATGTGAATCTATGCATTCATCATTCTCTACTTCTCTGTTTTGTTCTCTGCTATACTCACTTAGAGCAGTAACTTCAGAAGCTCATATCGCGAGCTCTACTCAACCTGTTTCTAAGTTTTAAAGTGAGTTGGATTTCTCTCTAAATCTAGTTCCTGAATACAAAGTTTCGTGCCCATTGTTGGATCTACAATTTGGGAGAAATCTGCATTTTATTGCTCACTGGTCTATCTCTGTAGAGCCTCGAACATGGTGGGAGTGTTGGTGATACTGATGAACCTTGTTCTCAGTGCTCAGTTGGATTTGAAGTGTTTTGACTTGGATTAGGTAGCTATTTAAGTGTGTTTGCTATGCACAAAAGGAATTTATCTAATTCCTACAAGGTTGAGAGCACTGTTCATTTTTTCCAGCAGGTGTATGTTAAAAAATAGCAAGTTTTGGGAGCTACTCATTTTGCAACTAATCTGTCTTGACTTAAACTTCTGAGATACATGTTCCAAAGTACTTGGCTGATATTTTGATGGAGTTAGGAAGCTCAAAGGGTCTACTAATCAACTCTGAAGTTTCAATTGGCTGGTGTGAACCTGGTTGTAGCAGCACCAATTCATCTTCGGATTGCATCCACCATCTCTCTTCACAGTGGTATCATAGCATAGCCAAGAAACATGGGAGATGGATTTCCATCAACAATTGACAAATTGGATCGAAACAACTACCCAACATGGTCTCTAAGATGGACGCTTACCTTCAAGGGAGGAATCTATATGGATTCATATCTTGAGATGAAGCAATGCCAACCATGAGTAACAAAGGGCAACCATCACATGAAGAAGTGGAAAGACTTTCAAATTGGTGTCCGAAGGATGCACTTGCAAGGTCCTATATTCTAAAATCAATCTCTGATTTTCTTTTACCTCATGTCAAGGGATGCAAGACATCAAGAGAGACCTAGAATGCAATTGCTTCTTTCTTCTCCTCCAACACTCGAGGAAGGAAGAACCAAGTGGGGATGGAGTTCACAACAATGAAGAAAAGCCTGAAGCAAAGTGTGACTGATTATGTCACAAAGATGGAGATTTCTGACCAACTTGGAAGCATTGGAGAGGTAATTGAAGAGGAGAAAATCATTAGATAAATCATAAATGGAATCAAAGCAGATGACAAGTGGGAGTCATTCACAACAGCCATGGATTTATACATGGATATGCATGTGCATGACCTCAACACACTCATGGGCCAACTCTTCACTCATGAAGCAAAGATTAGCAAAGAGGTAACCAAATATTTGGCTTATATTCTGATAAAGCTAAGGTCAAGGACAAGTCAAAGAATAGGAAGAATGAAGATGAAGGTAGCTCTTTCCAAGCAAACTTTGAAGGTAGAAGAAGAGCTAGAGGAAGAGGCAGAGGTGGAAAGTAAGGCAGGGGGAGATTCCAATCATCTCAACCTTGCGATATATGTGGCTTATCTAATCATACTACTCAAGAATGTTTCAAGAACCCGAGGTACTCAAGAGGAAGAGGATTCAATAGAGGTGGCTATAGATCAAATAGAGTCAAATACAATGGATGCTACAACAACAACAACTACTACAACAACAATTACAACAACAACAACTATCAAAGTGGCCATAGAGGAAGAAGAGACTACAATAACTATGCAGAGGAACAAATTCAAGAATATTCATTATTCATTATGAATCTATCAGTGAAGAAGGGTAAGGATGATGATAACATCTTTTACATTGAGTCGGGATGCTCAAATCATGTAGCAAGAAATGTGGCTTTACTTTTTGATTTGGAAGATCCTCATAGAAAGAATGAAGTGCAAAGAGGAGATGACACAAAGCACTCAGTGGAGAAGATAGGTAATGTGAAGACATCAGATGGGAATATGAACCTCTTAAGCAAAGTCTTGTATATCCCTACAATTACCAAAAATTTAATAAGTGTTGGACAAATTGTTGAAAAAGGATTTCACGTTAGATTCAACAGATTTGGAGCATATGTTGAAGACCCAAGGCAAGGATTTAGAAGGATTGCCAAAGGAGAAAAGACAGGAAGGCTTTTCACTTTTGAAGTGGAAGAAAGAACATATCTTTGTTTAGCTATGGATCTCAAACTCTCACAGAGTTGGAGGTATGGCACAAAAGGCTTGCTCACATTGGTGAGAGGACACTCAAACAAATTTGTAGGGACCAAAGTGTACTTGGTTTGCCTAATATCACAAGGCAACACATGATTTATAAGTTTGAAGCTTGTCAACTTAGCCAAGCTCATAGAGAACCTTTCAATAAGAAGGGATATGTGTATCAGAATCCTTCAGATCTAGTGCACACAGATGTGTGGGGTCCAAATAAGGAGCCATCTATATCAGGCGTAAGATATTATGTGTCTTTCATAGATGATTGTAGCAGGTGGACCATTTTGTTTTTCATGAAGCACAAGGATTAAGTTTTTAATTGCTTTAAGAAGTATGTTGCTCTTGTTGAAAACCAAACAAGTAGGACTTTGAAAAGACTCAGATCAGATGGTGGAGGAGAATACTTCTCTTTTGAATTTGATGCCTACTTGCATGAAAGAGGCATTAAAAGGGAAGTCACTACAAGGTATACAACCAAACACAATGGTGTAGTAGAGAGGAGAAACAGAGCTATTGTTGAAGCCGCAAGGTCCATGCTCAATGAGAAAGGATTGCCAAACTACCTATGGGCAGAGGTTGTGTCTACAGCCACACATCTCATAAATAGACTTCCATCTAAATCACTAGATGGAACCATTCCATATGAAGTTTGGAATGGAAGAAGACCTAGTCTAGAGCATTGTAAAATCTTTGGATGCTTAGCCTATGCTCACATTCGTTCTCAAGTAAGAGCGAAATTGGATCCCAAGGTAGAGAAGTGCATATTTATTGGTTATGATCAAAACCAAAAAGGATATAGATTGTACAATCCAATAAATAAAGGATTTTCTGTGAGTAGAGATGTAATTTTTTATGAGAATAAATCATGGTTTGATGATGACAGGAAAGTGAAGCTGCCTTATGACTTGGATGAAGATTTTCCATCACTTCAACCAAAGGAGCCAAAGCAAATTGAAGAAAGTGATTTGGAGATTAACCTAGAAGACTTGGAAAGACTAAAGCTATGGAAGAGCAAAGGTAAAGCAAAGATGCAAGATGCTACATATGGACTTGAAAGCTCACATCAACCACTTAGAAGGTCTTCAAGAGAGAAGAAGAAACCAGAGAGGTATGGTTATGATACTTCTTTGGTCACCAAGCACTCAATCTACATTGCAAAGGATTCAACCAATGAAGAACCTACCACATTTGAAGAAGCAGAAAGCAAGAAAGCTTGGAGAGATGCAATGGATGAAGAAATGGAAGCCTTGAAGGAGAATGACACTTGGGAGCTTGTACCTAACAAGCCATCTATGAAGATAATTGGATCTTGATGGATATACAAAATCAAGAGGAATCCATATGGAAGTATAAATAGACGTAAAGCAAAGTTAGTTGCTAAAGGGTTTCCTCAAACCCATGGTATTGATTATGAGGAGACTTTCTCTCGTGTTGCAAAAATGACTACAATTAGGGCTCTCATTAGTCTTGCTGCATCTAGGAATTGGAAGCTCTATCAACTTGATGTAAAGAATGCTTTCTTAAATGGATGGATTTCTAAGGAAGTGTATATGGCACAACCTCCTCGATATGAGGATGCACATCATCGTAACTATGTATGAAAATTAAAGAAATCCTTGTATGGATTGAAGCAAGCTCCAAGAGCTTGGAATTTTAGATTGGTAACTTATTTGCAGGACCAAGGATTCAAAGCTAGCAAGGTGGATACCTCTTTGTTCATAAAGAGGAATGTATCTGAAGTGATCTATTTATGTGTGTTGTTGATGATATTATTATCATAGGCAATGATCTTGAAGGAATCAAATAGGTAAAGACTCCAATGAAGGAAGAGTTCAAAATAAGTGACCTCGGATCACTCACTTACTTTCTTGGATTGGAGTTAATCTACACAGGTTCAGGTATATACATCACACAAAGGAAGTATGTGCATGACATGCTCATCAAGTTCAAGATGGAGAACACCAAGTGTGCACGTACACCTATGGAGCAAAACCATAAGCTTAGTGCTTATGAAGGAGAGCCAATTGAAAACATCACAAGCTATCAACGCTTGGTTGGAAGTTTGAACTATGCAACACCCACAAGGGTGGATATAGGCTATAGTGTTAGCATATTGAGTCAGTATATGCATAAGCGGAGATGACCATATATGGAAGCAGCCATGTATCATTTGCAGGTTCAAAAATCATTTCTTGGTCATCCAAGAAGCAATCAATTGTGGCATTATCTAATACTGAAGGCGAATATAGAGGTTTGGCTAATGTAACTGAAGAAATCATGTGGTTAAAGTCTTTGTACACAGATCTTGGACTTCATTCTTCAACAGCTCACATTTTTGGTGACAACACAAGCTCACTACATCTTGCAGCTAATCCGGTATACCATGCTAGAACCAAGCATATTGAAGTCCACTACCATTATGTAAGGGAGAAGTTAATGAGCAAGGATATTAACCTATCCTATGTCTCTACAGATATGCAATGTGTAGACATGTTGACTAAAGCTCTTGATGGTACAAAGTTAAGAAGATTCAAGTTGATGATTGGCTTGCAGGAAATCAAGGACAATTGAAGATATATTTGGAGACCAAGCATGTAAGGCTTGAGGGGGAGCTGTTGGTGCATTTTGTAGAGAGTACACATGCAGAAACAAAATGAAAAGTAAAGTGCTCTCACAAAACAAAGAATGTGTGAGACACAAAATGAGTAGACCATGAAATGGGTAAACTCATGTGGGTTAGAAATGAGCTTACCAAGAGCATGGAGTAGGCTCCTCAAGATTCTAACCAGGTACAAATGTGGGGAAAGGCCCTCCTTATATAGATTTAGGAGGGGCTCTCAAAAGTACATCATATGTGGGATAAGTCTCCTAAAAGGAGAATGAATACAATTGGTAGAAGCACATGGCAAGGTACCCAAATACAAAGGAAGTACAATATAAAATGGAAATATACTAGAAATGGAGTGCCTCCTAGATACAAAATGGAGATGCACTCATGCGGATACAGATGTAGATGAAGTAGGAGCAATCATGTCGTCAACACCCCCTCTGCAGCTCCATTTTGGAGCGGCTGAATGCTGCAGAGGTCCACCAAGCGCTGAAGCGGAACCGGAGGTAGAGCATTCGTGAACATGTTTGCCATGTTCTACTGAGTGGTACACTGCTCTAGAGTAATCTCCTAAGATATGGGCTTCTTGCGGATGAAGTTGTACTGGATCTTGATGTGCTTCGTCTGAGCGTGGAACACTGGATTCTTGGTGATGGCCAAGGCTGATAGGCTGTCCATGTAAAGACATGTGGGAGTATCCTGCAAAACACCAATATCAGATAATAAACATTGAAGCCAGATGGCCTCACATGTTGCAAAGCTGGATGCTCGTTACTCGGCCGCAGTAGATGATACTGCAACTATAGGCTGCTTCTTACTTGCCCAAGAGATAGGTCCTGAGCCAAGCAAGAATATATACCCAGAAGTAGACCGTTGAGAATCAAGATCGCAAGCCCAATCTGAATCGGAATATCCGGCAAGTTCGATGCCCCCTCTATACCAAAGACCATGATGTCGGATGAGGGCAAGGTATCGAAGTAGTCTCCGAGTAGCATCCCAATGAGTCTGACGAGGCTGATGTGCAAACTGACTGAGTATACCAACTGCATAAGCAATATCTGGTCTAGTGTTGGCAAGATAGAGTAATGAGCCAACAAGCTGTCGATAGGTATGCACATCCACAAGTGATGATGAGTCCTCCAGTGTAAGCTTGACGTTTGGATCAAGTAGTGTAGAAACTGAGCAACACTAGTCCATGTTATATCTGGAAAGTAGATCAGAGCAGTACTTCTTTTGTGATAGAAATATACCTTCTTTTGTTTGCCAAACTTCCATACCCAAAAAGTAGTGTAGTAATCCAAGATTTGTCATAGAGTACTCAAGATGAAGCTATGTGATGATGAACTGGATGCGTTCTTCAGCTGAGCCTGTCAAGATCAAGTCATCTACATAAAGAATGATGATGGCTACTAAAGACTCCCTTTGATAGATATAGAGATTAGCATCAACATTGCTTCTGTGAAATCCCTTGGCTTCAAAGAACTTGTGAATCTTTTCATACCACGCCCTGGGAGCTTGCTTGAGTCCATAAAGTGCCTTGTGAAGCTTGTAGACTTGATCTTCTTTGCCTTTGATCTTGAATCCTTCAGGTTGTTCAACATATACTTCTTCTTGAAGATCTCCATTGAGGAATGCACTTTTGATGTCCAGTTGGTAAATGAGCCACTTGAAGTGAGCACTTAGTGCTAAGATGATTCTTATGGTTGTGAATCTTGTAGTAGGAGCAAAGATTTCTTCATAGTCAATGCCATGTTGTTGCTTGTATCCCTTAGCAACTGATCTAGCCTTATATTTATCTAGAGTGCCATCAGACTTGTATTTGACTTTGTATATCCACTTGACTCCTATGACTTGATGGTTGGTTGGTTTGGGAACTAATGTCCAAGTCTTGTTCTTTTCTATTGCATCGAGTTCCTCTTTAAATATAGCGAGAGTGGTCATCTACCAGAAGATAAAAGTAGAGGGATCCACTTAGGGATGGGGTGTTCATAGGTCCACATAAGTCCATGTGGATAAGGGCAAGTGGGTTCCTCGCTCGGGTTGAAGCTTCCTTGGGAACTGGGGTCCGATGTTGCTTGCCTTGGGTGCAAGCTTGGCAGACATCTGTAAGTTGCCCTATCTTTGGCAATCCCTTCACAAGTTGGGATGAAGAGATTTTTGATAAGTAAGAAGTGTGGCCAAATCTATGGTGCCACAAACTTGAGTTGGATTCTTTGGATACAAAGCAAGATAGCTTGTAGAGGCCCTTTTCTTCAATACCTTGAGCAATGAAATCCTTTGTATGGGGATCAACTACCTTAACTGAGGTGTTATCAAACCATACTTGTTTGTCGTGATCTGTAATGGCCTTGATGGAAAGTAGACTCATACATAAATTTGGAACAAAAAGAACATTGGACAAAGACTTGCATTCCCCCTGATGGTTGGAAATTTGAACTTTCCCTTTTCCTTTGATGGGTAAACTCTTGTTGTTGCCGAGATAGACTTCTCACGTATGGTCTTCGAGTTCCTAAAAGGAGTCCTTGTCTTTGCACATATGGGAGGTAGCTCCGCTATCAAAGATCCACTCATGTGGGGAGCTAGAAGTAACTAGGGCAGTGGCTTTTGTGGAGATGAAAAGTTCCTCACTAGAGCAGTGGGATCTATGTTGGGATCCTTTGGATGCTTGCCTAGACGTAGAAGCCTTCGATGATTGTTTCTTTTTGTAGCAAAACTTTTCTAAGTGTCCTGATTTTCCATAGAAATTACAGATGAACTTCTTCGATGAAGTATGCGATCCTTGCTTGGATCCATTGCTAGCATGATGGATTGTGGTTTTGCCCTTATTGAATGGGCCTTTGGCCTTCATGGCTGACTCTTGTGAGGAAGTCTATTTTGCTCGCGATTCGTGAAGGAGCAATAGTCGACGAACCTCTTCCCAAGATAAGACTTGGACGCGATTATACAAAGTTATGACTAATGTCTCGTATGACTTAGGTAACTTGTTGAGAAGCCTAATGGCCATGTCTTCACTAGAGATCTGCCTACCACATAGTGCTAATTTATGTTGGTAATCCTCAAATTGGGCTATGACCTTGGTAATTCTGTCGTGTGGCCTAATTGTCAAATTATGAAACTTGGCCTCTAATGCATATATTTTCGAAGGGGTTTTGTCTTCATACAAATCGGCTAACGTATCCCAAGCATCCTTGGATATCTTGCAGGCCGTGATATGTCCTTTCATCACTTCGTCGCAGGCAAGTAATAGCTAACCAAAAGCTCTTTTGTAGTTGACATTCCATAGATGTCAATTGTCTAAGTTGGTATCCCTATCGGGTTTGGGGTTTGATCCATCTACTACCTCATGAAGAAGATTCGTGTAGAGATAGGCGCGCATGACATCTTTCCATAGATTGTAATTTTGTCCATTGAGGCGTTCATCCTTAGGCATAAAAATAGGGGTGAAAGAGGGTAAGAAGTTAGCCATAGATGATGAGCTACCTTCACGTTTGGTCATTACAAAGCTTTGAAGATAAAATGTTTAGAAACACTACCAAAATCTTCGCCAAACGCACAAGCTTGGAAGATAAAGTGTTTAGAAACACTACCAAAATTGTTTGCCAAAAATGCTGCAGCAAAATAATTGCAAAGCTTGAAATGAACGACTCGATACTAGACTGAGAAACTCCTTGGGGAGGGGGGGGCTTAGAGTAGCCCTTCACTTGCACCAAGAATTAGAAGAGACACTTCATGGGGGCTTAGTATAGCCCTTCACTTTGGCAAAGAGAGACACCCTGGAGTGGGGAGAGTCGATGCTCAAAGAGAACTTGTGGGTGGGCTTAGACTAGCCTCCAATCCCACAATCACACACACACAAAAGATTCGTCTTCTTATATTCTTGAGCGTACAATGAGGGAGGCACTTAGTGCCAAATGTAATGATTTGGTGATTACAATAAGTGGCTCCAACTTAGGTGCAAATTCAATGATCAAGTGCCTTGGGATATACAATATATGGGCTCGTAAACTTCAAGGGGAAACCTTTGGAAGAGATACAAAATGATGCCAATTGAGGATTAAGACCCTTTGAGGAATTACAAAATAGTGTCTTGATGTTGGATGCTTAAAAAGGCAAATGTTGTGCCGTAAAGGCAAAACCTTAATACAAAATGATAAGTTAATAAATTAACCATAGGAAAAGCGGTCAAAAATCTTGATAAGGAGTAAAGATGCTGTTTTAATCATCACGCATGATAATGGCGCACGTTGTTGTTTTCAATAGTTGTTGTGTTGAGATCTTCATTGGAGGATGCGTTAGAGTGGGTTTGAGCCTTTGAGCATCATAGGGTATATCAAAAGAATTTCCAAACTAAATTCATGGCATAAGACATCAATCAAGCAATCATGGCCAACGAAATGTAGAATCATGTCATGGGCTTTGCAGAACACTTGCGCCAGAGAATCACCAGAACACTTGCACCAGAGAATCACATGGGCGCTATAGACCATCACATGGATTCTGTCATCAATAACATGTGCCAAAATAGAAAAAAAAACTAATTATAGTGGGGTGCTACAGCGAAGTGTCAACGCTATAACAGAGTGTGAGTGCTAATTTGGCACCAAAATTGGTAGTTTCTCTGATCCAGATCTACGTGCCTACCGCCTCTCAATTTGGATCGGGGCCTTCCCACGACAAGTAACGCTGATGAAGAAAGCATGGAAGCGTTTTTCTATCAACTCTATACGCACCCAACTTCCCCTCATCTTCTATGGAGATACATTCCCAGCTTGTTGCTGCGCTTTCCTTCTGACTGTACCTTCCTCTTGTTTTATGATACGAACGGCTTTCATAGTCGATTAGGCTCAAAATGAGGAATGCAGTGACCCATCTCAGCAATTCAGCCCTCCGCAGCCTTGCCTCCCAGCCCAGCACTCGTATCCTCTCACACTCGCTCTCTCTCTCTCTCTCTTTGTCGACCATTGAGATCGGCTACTCCATCGACCAGTTCAGGACCATCACATGGAATTTGACTGCTAATGTTGCCTGTCCCAATTCACAAGGATCGTTCCATTATGGGATGATCAATGTCACAGAGACTGCCGTGCTTGAAGGTGTCTCCACTGCAATCGATGGCAAGCAATGATATGCAGTTAATGGTATCTCATATGTAAACCTAGACACCCCTCTGAAGCTTGCAGACTTCTTCAATATTGGAGGTGTCTTTTCTGTGAACTTCCCTTGTAATCCTAGCGACGGCTCTGCTTTACTTGGGGGCCTCCCAGCGTAGCACTCGTATCCTCTCAGTCTCTCTCTCTCTCTCTGTCGATCAATCAGAGATACCGTGTTGTGCTGCCTAACTGGGATGGAGGAGTGTAGAGAGTGAACCACTCTTGACCACCTGCTAGGAAGTCCCTTAAGATTGTATCAATGAGGTCGCTTGAGCTCTCTGTCAGGCCGATGCCTTTGTCAAGCTTGACTAAAGCCTCGCAGCAGATTTCAATAAAATCTGTGGAATGGGAGGAGGATAGAATGCAGACTAACTCGTCCTTTTCACTGTGCATCAAAATAGACCACACTATCTCGCGTCAGAAAGCGACAGCTCATATCGTAGGTGAGCTAAGAACAGGCTTAAGTCAGACATGCAGTGGTCTCTGTAATGTTAATCGGCATGGCATCCAATGCATACCAGAAGGAATTATGACATCTCATATCATCCAATGCATAACAGAGGTAAATATACAACCATAGTGGGATGAAAATGACCACTAAAATGAGTGCAAAAATATCAAAATGCACGGGTGGAAGGGAAAATAAGGTATAAAGGATGAATTCATATCCACGTGAGAAACGACATCAAAATAGTCTTTATAAACACTATCAAGGATGAGAACCATTAGCAACCTTGCATGACTATGCGCCAAATGGAAAGTTATCACACTCTATCCACAAAGAGGGTGAAAACTAGATGAATGAAGGGTGGGAGGGTGGGGAAATGGGCAAAGTATAACCCAAAAGAGTATGAAATGATGGCAAAGAGACGCTTCTCTCAATGAGGAGAGAGGCACACCATCAAAACTCAAGCACCACCACCACCAAAACTGTAGAGAGTACGCATGCAGAAGCAAAATGAAAAGGAAAGTACTCTCACAAAACAAAAAATGTGTGAGACACAAAATGAGTAGACCATGAAATGGGTAAACTCATGTGGATTAGAAATGAGCTTGCCAAGAGCATGGAGTAGGCTCCTCAAGCTTCTAACCAAGTGTAGCTCAGTGATGAGTAGCACCTCCTTTAATGTCAATCTGGGAAGACATGAGGATGGTATGAAGACCTCGAGCAAGTGAAGGCACAAGTGCGTGAGTGAGAAGCACACTAGCATGCACACACATACACACACACGCGCACACACGGCAAGACAAAGAGTGAGAAGCAATGGAGTTATTAGATTACTTTCAAAAAGCTCATACAAGTTCAAATCAATTACAAGCTAACCCCAAAAATGAGCTCTCTAGCTCTATTTATAGTTTTTGAATAGGTTTTGGACTTGTCCAGACCTAGTGTCTGGCCTAGTTAAAAATTAGGTTCTCTACCCTATTTGGAGGTTCAAACGGAGTCTAAAAAATGTGAAAACTGATAGGTAGGTACTTCTAAAGCTCCTCAAGCTCAAGGACTCCTTGGCTTGCACAAAATGGAGCTACAAAAATATGAAATGGTATTTACAATGGTTTTTAGAAATGAAAATCACTATTTTTGTAGGGATTTCTTCTAACATTTTGACATACATTTCCTGGAGCTCCCTACTTGCTCCTTCTTGTGTGCCCAACTCTTTGATGCCTGAAAAATTTAAATGGCCTACTTGCCAGATCTTCTTTGACTACTGTGTCTGCCTGTGCTTTCTCTTCGTTCCGACTCCCTTCGTAGGCTTCCTTGTCTTGCAGCTCCTTCAGTTCCTTGACTACTGCCAACACCCCCCCCTCTCTCGCGTCTGTCGTCTCTGACAGACCCTTGTCTAGCTGTGCATTGGACATAATATTGAACAACATCGGCAGCGAGGTGGTGTTCTTCTAATCGTAGCCCCCGTGCTAGATCTGTTAACAATGCATCCCAATTCACTGGTCCTGGTACGTCCGGATGTGGCACCCGCAGTTGTTCTGAATGGATGGTTCTCTCCGCAGCAAATAAGTGGAGGAGATGTGAGGGCCTGGGTACAAATATTTCGGAGTGATATTCCCAGAATCCTATTATGAACATCTCCTCGAATGTCTGTTTAAAGCAAGCTGGGAGCTACTTTATTCTGGCGTGCCAAGCATATCTTACCTCTATTGATGGGGTGGTGCTCATGTCGTATACCAGATCTTGGTTTCTTGTAAGAAATCCGACACCTGAGAAGTGGGGGTCTTTAATATTCTTGAATGTCCTGAATGTGACTAGCATTAGTTCAAAGATTTTCACGCACATTTGGGCCATCACATCGGGGGTATTCCGTAGTCGAATGCTGCAGTGACGGATGGTAGAAATCATATAATTCACATTGGGAGATCCTTGAGGAGGGCTGCCTTTCATATTCCAGTAACTTCTTCTGCAGTTCCGCCACCTGCTCTGTCAATGCCTTTACTTCCTCTGAAGTCGAGGTCGTTTCTATGACTTTGGGGTGAGCCTCCTGTTCCCTGAGCTGGCTACGTAGTTCATCCCATTCCCTTTCCAAATCATCATGTGCTTCTAATAAATCCACATAGCTTTCCAAGATTGTTTTCATGGTTTCTGAGGGAACTGCTTTGAATTGTTCTGGGTCGATTTCATGGGGAGAGCCTTCCATGGCAGCTTCCAGGTTTTCTTCGTTTTGTTTCTGCAAATGTTTGTTTTCTTCAAGGGCTGTAGCCATGTGTTTTCGGAGTAGAGTTAAATTTCACCGGACTCTCAGGTTATCTGTTTGGTAAACGTCCAGTAAGGCTTCGAGTTGTTTGACGCTTGACTCTTGTGATGGTTGGGGTGTCTCAAGGAGGGTTTGATGAGCTTGCTCGAGAGTGGTGTAGCGTTGGTTGAGGTCTGCATTTTCTTCTTCTATACTTGTAAGCCGTCTTTGTAGTTGTTGATGATTCGTCGTCAGCTGATGATGACGGTCTTCTAAAGCCTAGTACTCACTCTGAAGTTGATACACGCATTGATGTAATGCTATGAATATACTATTTACATTAAACGATGCAGGGAAAGATGAAGATGCAGGGGGGATGGGGAAGGGGAAGGGAGTTGTGAATGCTGTGGAGTCAAGTGGTGAAGTAGGTGGAGGGGGTATGGGAGATTGAGGTTGTGTGGGGGGTGGGAGTGGTGCTGTGGCTGGTGATGTCTCCATTGTGTCGAATGTGTGTGTGACTCTAAAGATGGGAACAGTGGGTGGGGTGGATGTGATATTTGTGAAGAGTGTTGTGTAGGTGGGCATGGTAACTCCTCCGACTTGGATTCCAGGAGAGAGAGGAATTCCCATGACGACTGTGGTAATGGCAGAGATAGGTGTGATAGTGCCAGGTGGTGAGGTGATATGTGTATTGAGAGGTGAGGTGGGTGGTGAGAGTGGTTCCTCCTGATGTTCTTCAGTTTGGGTGTTGCCTCCTGGTTCTGATACATTGATGTGTATTTGTTTGCCAGATCGCATGGGATGGGTAGGCACTCGTTTCTCAAATCGATTAATATAAGTCATGGCTGCATGAACAGCCTCATCTAAGCCCACTGTGTCAGCGTGCAAGTTCATTGATTCGATGAACATGTCATCCACACCTTCCTCGGCTAACATTTGGCCCATGATCATCTTTCCTGTTTTGAGCGACAGCTTGTGTTGCTCCTGGACTCGCTTCATGGTTTCGTATAATCTTTTTATTTGGGCCGAGTATGCCGGGGCACTTTCTAGTTCTGAAAGTTCTTCATATTTTTGATCATACTCTTCGTGTGCCTCTTGTTCTTCTGTCTCTTCTTCATCGTCTTCTACTTCTACTACTCCCGGTTGGGTCGGGGCTGAAGTTGTAGTCGTGGGTTGTTGTTCTTGGGTCTGCTCTGCTTCTATCTCCAGGTTAGATTCATTGATCAAACGGGCGATTTCTTCATCTGTTAGATCAACAAGGGTGTAACCTTGAGGGAATTCCAAGTCTGAAGGAATAGGAGGAAACACCAGGTTGGGTCCTTCTGCACTTGGTCTGGGTAGGCAAATGCTGAATGGTCGGACACACCTCGTTTGTGGGGGAGTCACCTCGGGTGTGGTAGTGGCTCCCCTTGGTTGAGCGCATGGTAATTGAACTCCCCCTCTCATCTTCTTCGATGGAGGGCCCGCTGTTGATAGTCGTCTTTGGAACTCTTGGGCCCTGGACCATACTAGTGCTCTTTGAATGGGCACGTCATATGCTAAGCACCTGTAAATTATTCTTGTGAGAGCACAACATCCATGAAGTACATTTTTCTATTTCTTATTCCACCGTTGATGGGCTAGGTGTATTTGATCGATGATCCAGTGCGGTATGTTGATGGTGAGGTTCTCTGTCTCCGCCAAGTACAAACTGAACCATATCTTTTTTGGTGGCATAGTGAACCGTTCTTGGGAAGGAAAAGCAAAATGTTGCATGATAGTTCGTAGGTGTAGAGCAATGGTAGGTGTCATTGCGACCATGTCCTTCAATTTGTTGAGGTCTTTATGCTTCATCCTGCCTGGAACCATTAGTTCTTTCTCAGTGGGAATATGCATTCCTTGCATGTTCAATGCTGCTCGTATCAAATTGAGGGTCAGTTTGAATCTCTTGAGTTCGTGGCCTGGCAATAGTGAGGGTAGCACAAAAGTACTATCGCCTCCCTTGGCCCTGCTAGGAGTGATGGTACTGATAAAGTAGGAGCAGCGAAGAAAATCTGGCTTAGGCAAATGTGCTCTGAAGTAGCTATCCAATCCCGCTTTGGTCCAAACCGATCGCATTACTTCTGCATTCTGATAGTTTTCAAATTCGCGAGTGAAAAAATGATAACGTCCCCATTTGCCATTGAATTCAATTTCTGCCTCCCAGAAATAGGTGCCATCACCCAATGGCCCTGTGACATCACTAAACCAATGAGCATGTTTCCCCACTTGAGAAGTGTGTCCCTGAGGAGGGTCCTGAATAGGAAGAACATGCACCGCTTAAAGTTCTTGAGGCCTTTCAGTGAGTGGTGGTTCCAGGAGGAGGGTTTCTATGTCCACAATCTGTGCGCTAGACCCTGCCTGGGAACTGGTGCCTCCTGCTTCTGCCATTGTTATTGCTTGCTTGCTGGTTCTGTGAGAATATAGATCATGCGTTAATATTGTAATGGACAAGATAGAACACTTTTTGTCCCCGTTACAACATTATCATGAGGTGAGTAATGGGTTAGTGGATCAGTGAGTGCTCGATGACTGTGTGTGTAGTTAATGAATGGATAGTCCTAGGAGCTAGATGGAAAGATGCAGTGTATGAGTGATGTAGTTAGCCAGTGGAGATGAATTTACAAATGGGGGTCAGGGGGTTTATTACAAGTCTTAGGTTTCCAAACACAATGGATGGCTTTTGGTTTTGGTTTTGTGGGGACTTTGGAGGGTTTTGTGAGTAATTCTGCTTGGGGATGATGCGTTTTTGGGACCCATTTACAAGTGAGTCTGTGCGTGCTTATGGGCAGCTGTGTGTTCGTGCGTATTAAACAAGAGTGGGTAACGGCTCCTTGAGTGAGTGAACCCTGTCGTGTATGATGTGATTTGTGCGTGACTAGTTGAGCCCGCAAGCAAGCCTTAGGCACCCAAATTTGTCTTGATTGTGGGCCAACCTTCATCGACTTCTTGGGTACCCAGATAGATTTCACATTCTCAAAAGAAGTTTTGGAAGTCCTCTTATTAGTATCCTGTCGTTGATTACTAATAGGAAGTTGAGATAGTTGTCGTGACTTGACTGCAGTAAGCAGCTCGCCTTTTCGCACCCACAATTGTTTCAATGGCTGAGTCGTTCTGCTTCGCACGTTCTTTTGGTCTCCCGCATAGGTAGTCTTCAGTAATTGATCTGCCTTTGGTTGCTGCCTCCCTCTGGCCTTTGGAAAAGAAGGGAGTTCCGTCGAGGCCTTTACTTCTTTATTGAGATCTCCATTCCTCTGCATCACATAGCTTTGGACAAGAACAGCAGGGTCAACTTCATGTGTACCCCTGGAAGGACTAGGAGTCTGTGCCTTTTCTAGTTCCTTGAGTGCTCCATTATCTAACTCAATTGTAATTCGACTCTGATTCACCCATACCTGAAGAAGTCCACTTCTTAGGTTTAAGTTGACTGCATGGTCATAGACCCAGTCTTGACCCAAGACCAGAGGCTCAGTGAGATCCTCATCTTGACACACTAGTACCTTAGCTTTCATTGGAACATCTTGAATGGAAAGGGGAAGTTCCACCTCGCCCATGCAAGGGGTTTCCACACCTCCCAATCCTATGAGATATGCTTCTATAGGATTGACTTTTAATTTCAATTCTCGACAGTAAGAAAGTCTCACCGCACTAGTGGCTGCACCTGAGTCAATTAATGCTCGCACTGTTTTTGCATTAACTCCTTGTCCTATCTCTAAAGTCACAAAAGGACGTCGATCTATTATTCTTTGGGGACTTATTCCTGAGACTTCACACATTGTCACATGATATCCTGGATCCTCATAGGCACCTGTCCTAGGTTGATCCCTACCCTGCCGTCTCAACTTCAACCTTCTGATGCGTTCTAAAGCTTCTGCTTGAGCTTCTTCTCGAACTCGTTTTTCTTCTTCTTTGCGTTTCTTAGCAATGTTGAGTCGACTGAGCATTTCCTCTGTGAGAGGTTCCTGATATAACTTGACTCTCCATCCGCTTATGTAGCTCGGAAGAATATCACCTTCTAAGGTGGCTAGTTGTACTGCTCCACTCGTTGAAATCCTATTTATGATCATAGGTCCATAGCCACGTTTCTTTGATTTTCTTGCATGTTGCTTCAAAGTGTAGACTAAAACTAGGTCTCCGGCCTTTAATCGTTTATCCTTAACATGGGCATCAAAATATGCCTTCTGTCGTTTCTTAGCTGCATATATTCCTGCTCCAGCTCTTAGTCTGGTTTCACCTAATCGTTCAAGGTCAAAAATTCTCGAAGAGAGTTCATGACCCGTCCACTCATGCTCCTGTGCTACTCTTAATGTGGGAATCAAGAAGTCCAAAGGTAGCACCGCATTTTGGCCAAATACCATCTGAAAGGGTGTGGCGTGGAGTACCGTTTTATAGGCCACTCGGTATGCCCAAACAGCATGGTGTAGCTGTTTGTCCCAATCAGAGCGTTTATTATTCACCAATTTGGTAAGCACATTTGTGTTGACCTAAGCACCAACTTAGGGACTTGCGGAGAAAGAGACTATACCTCAATCCCCTCTCAAGTGCATATAGTGGGGATACACGCTTTTAATTATCAATCCAAAGAGTATACAAACCTAGCCGAGTGTATGAGGACATGCAATCATGTGATGATCAATGCAAATGAACTACTCAAAGAATGTAAATGAGGCAAAGACTTATCCAAACAAGCTCCAACTGTTGGTCAAGGCGAAACGATACTTGGTGCAGCAGCCGTCAGTATTTTGGACTTTTCTCCCAGCTCCGAACTCCAAATATAGCAAATAGCATATGCGTTTTGAAGCTCTCGAGAAGACGCATCCAATGGCAGTGGGTTCACTCAATTTTGACGCTCCTACTTCAAGTTATGAGCAAAATACTGAGTCGCGGGAATACCTTCCTACACTTCAACACTTCCTACACTTCGCACACACCTTACCTACAGCAAATAAACACTTTCAAGGATAGACAACACTCACAAGCACTCTTTCCAAGCAATACACATGCATACAAGCTCACAGAGAAGGAGATATGGAGTGAAGAAGACACAAATTCGAATTTCTGTGCTCTCTATTCTCACAATGGACAAAAGTTCTTTACAAAGAGTCACATTTGACTTATATACTAGTGCCCTAAAAATGGTCCTTTCACACAAGAGACCGGCACTTTATTCACTAAATGATTAATTCCCTACTAGTTTACATGGGTAAATCTCTAATCTCCTGTGGGGATGCATCTAGAGGACTCGTCTAGTGCCTTTACAACGGAAAATATATTACAAGAATGATTATGGTACAAAAATATGATGTCCAAATCGGAAAAATTTTGGGGCCCGTCTTTTTCTCTGCTTTGTACTTTCTTTAGCTCTGCAACACTCTCCCCCTCTTCGTCTCTGTCGTCCCTTGACAGGCTTTGCTTCTTGTCATCAGTTTGTTGTCCGCATGCATCTAGTGGTCAGTATTGTCTGATTCTTGATCTTGCATTACGTTTTAGAGGCGCTCTGATTTGTCCTGGTTGCACACATCGGACCTTGCTGTGTTATTCACTTCTTTTCTCTGCACGCAATCTTTGCTCATTGTTACCTGTTTATAAGACAGGTGTTCAGTTTTGACGCCCTCTGCTTAATTCTTGTTTTACATCCTCTAGGCCTGATACATTTGTCTTGCTTGATAAGTCGGGTTGCCACGCACGCCACCAGTGGAAGGTATGAAGATGTGGTGCTTCAGTCTTCGATCTGGACCTTCCACAGATCAAGAGGTTGAAGCACCCATGTGGGTTACGTCCTTTCCTTGGTGTGTGTGCCCCTGCGGGGCTCTGTGTAGAGATGGGTGTTGCGCCCCTGCGGGGCTTTTTGCAGAGATATGTCTTCAAATATTTTTTTTTAGTGAAGCTTCTTCTTTCGTTGTCTTCTTCTTTTCTTCTTCTTACTTGACTCTCCCTCAACACTGCCCCCCTCCTGGACTCTGTCGTCCCCGACAGGCTTTGATAAGCGACGGGCATATGTTTGATATACTCTTTGCTCTGTATCGTTTAGCAGATTTGCTTCACGTATCATGAGTTGTTTCCATTGTTCTGCCTTCACACCGTCATTGGGTGGCTGTCTGTGATCTGCGAAGAGGCTAAGTTCATATGCCACTAATCTGGCATTTAAATTGGATGACATCTTCAAAAAAATTTCTGAATCCATCTCAAAAAATCCTGTAAAGAAAGCTTCTTCGAAAGTCTGCATATATACACTTGGCAGGAACATCAATCGTGAATAATAGGCCATTAGTGTTGGGCGGCTAGGCATAACGGATAGATAAAAAATGAGTATTTCCGTGCCCTGATTAATACCTATGAAGTTCAAAAAGGTGTAGGCCGCATGCTTGAATACCTTCAAAACTGTAAGGATCATGCTAAGTATTTTGTTGGTCATTTTGACAGTTAAATCGGGTACTGTCGCATAATTCTGTAGCCAAAATTCTATAGTTTTGACCATATAATCCTCCGTTGGCAAGTAGTTATGTGGCGGGCTCGGAAGCATAGGATAATTGAGCCACTGCTTATTTATAGTGCCGCTTCTTTGCAAATCCAAAAATTCCCTGGTATCCCTTCTGCGTGGTATTGGACAAAATGAAGGGTTTACCTGGAATGCATATGGTGCTGCTTGCCAATGCACCCGTAGTGTGGGATGTTTCTCCAAAAATTTCCGTCGCCACACTGGTTGCGCAGCTTCAAACTCTGCTTGAGTGTATGCGAACGTGTCGTGTTTGAAATTCAGCTGCTCATCTGGACTCTTCTGTGTAATCTTCGTTATGTAACGTCTTGTTTTCTCTTTCAAGAGTCCGTATGGAATATTGAATGGCTTCATAATCTTGTCTAGGTCTTTACCTTTGATCTTGGCCTCTTTCATCACTTTGACCACTTCATTTTCAAAATTTTCTGTCAACCGGGACACCACTAGTGCCTGTTCCTTCTGACTTATTTCTGCAGTATATGGCATCGGATGTTCGTCATGTATGTCGGCCAACTGCTCATGTAGTGGAGAATTATAGATCGGGTGAGATAGAGGACTTACCTCTACCTCGTCAGTAGGATTTTCCGTAGCCGGTACTACTGGTGTCCCGATTGGTGTTTTCTCTTTCATCTGAGTCTTTAGTCGTGCTATGCATTCATCTTTCTCTTTTACCTCTTGCATGGCTTCTCTGAGTGTTTCTTTAGTGGCCAGCAATTGTTTACCAATGTCAGCTACATGATCCATGTTTTCATTGTAGCTTTGGATCAGTTTGGCGTTCACCTTTTGTAATTGACTCTTCAATTCACTGGTTTCATTGGCGTATCTGCTCTTCCATTCCTCTATCTTTGCTTGTTCTTGCTTTAGCAACTCTTCATATTTTGAGATCTGATCTCTGAATTCTTTTTCTTTGGTTTTTGTGGATTCCTGATGTACAATTGGTTGATCATATAATAAAGACTTCATTAATTCTTTATTTCTGTTGCGGAGGCTGTCATTCTCTTCCATATACAACTTGAGTTGTTGTTCTAATAGCATGCTTCTCATTTTCATTTTCTCTTTCTCAACCTCGCTCGCATCGTGTAATTTTTGCAACTCTGTTAGTTGTGTATGCATCTGTTGATTCTGAGCGATGGATGCCTCATGTTGTAGCTTGATTGTCAGCACCTCTGTATGTTTGACTGCCAATTCTTTTTGTGCTTCAATCAATTGTGCCGATAACTGCTCACTCATGATTTGAAATTGATTCTTTTCTCTTTTTGCCTCATCATAGTCGGCATCTATTTCCATCAGCTGTTGTTGAGTGTCCATGGCCGTTTGAATCATCTGCTTGACTACAGGCTTCAGCTGAGTAACATCCACATTAAGCCATGTCTTTGGTATACTTGGTTCTTCTCCGGTATTGACATCTTTACCCTGTGCGACATGTAATGTAGTGTCATGGGGCTGCCTAATCTGAAGTTGGATCCTTGGCTCGGCCACCATGTCTTCTTTGTTTCCTTGAGGTGTATCATCCGGTACCTCAATTACAATTGATTCTTTAGTACGGAGCTCCTCCGAATCCACGTTCCCTGGAGTTTGTACTTCCTCTTTGATAGTTGGTTGGGCATGTGTGACACCGGTGGTTGTATCTTCCTTGATGCTGATCTTTGTAGCGTCATTCAATTGAATGACATGCTCCGGTTCAACGGGATCTTCTACATTCTGTTCCTTTTCTTTATGACGTCCTGGCGTCACTTCCACTTGATCGATCTCCTTCCATTCGTCTTCTTGAGTTTCTGTAGGTATATCAGTATCCAAAGTATCTTTTTCAGGGCTGGAATCCGTATTGGTACTAGAATCCTCATCCCTAGTTCTTTGTATCTTCCAGCTTGTTTTATAGTCTTCTCTGTACTCTGTTGTAGTTTTTCTTGACTCGCCCTTTGATAATGATGACCTTGAATATTTAAGTTTACCTGCCCTTGCATGTACTGGTGTGTTTCTTCGAGGGCAGCGGAAAGATCTCTCTTTGTAATAGGCATTTGTGCCGTCGTGATTTTCGGTAAGAGATGAGTTCTCTTTGATTGTGGTGTAGCTTGGGCTTCCTCCTCCCGTAAACGCTTTGTACCCCTCATGGGTTTTTGTGTGCTCGTTCCAGTTTCTTCAATTATAACAACTGCTTTCTTCTTCTTAGGGACCGTAGCTGATTTTGCGTATTTTGCTAGCCCTTCAGAGGTTGGCATCTCTCTCAAACAATTCTTCATTTCTAGAGCTTCATATATCAATAACGTGAGAGCCGAACTGCCATTCAAAAATTTCTTCTGTCCCCATTTCTTCTGGGCTTCAAATAATCTTTCTTGGACATACCCTGTTAAATTGATTTTGTTTCCTATTTGTCTCATGGCATGCGATAGTAATTGTACTACTATCTTTTGTGGAGCCGTATACCTGTGCATGCTTGGGAAACAAAAGTGTTGATGCACCAATCGAACAACATCTTCTATGTCAATTCTGTTTATATCCAAAAATGATCTTCTTGGGATCATGACACTCCTCTTTGACACTAGTAATTCCTGCTTGATTCCACCCAAAGGCTTTATTGATTATTTCGTGAGTGAATTGGATGGTTTTCCATGTCCCTACTTTATCCAATACTCGTGCTTCTGGGACTGATATTTTTGTTGCAGCCGGTTGCATGGTATTCATAACTTGTGCACATCTTTGAAAGTATGGAACATAGATCGGCAACTTGAGAAATGCCTCTATGCCTGCTTGTGTCCATACATCTTCAATACGAGGTAACCCCTGTATGATTGTTTTGAAGTCCTGTGACATGATAGGAAAATAATGATCTGTGTCCATAATTTTGATTGTTGCCATGAAGATGAGCTCTGCCACTGGTTGATCATCCCGAAACCAGTGACCTCTTGCTTTTGTAATTGACTCCAGTGGGAAAAGCTGGACCTCTTCCTGTTGCGTAGATTCTGAATCAGTAGACGCCATCTGCACTCAATATATAGCATGAATTAGTTGCCATATATTATAAGAAATCCTCCTTTATTTGTTTGTCATGAGCTCGATATTGTTCCGAGTGAACGGTGTCGTCCCTTTCCTGTGTGTGTGAGAAAGGTAATACCTAGATTTTTCACATTTTTAAGTATTTTTATACTTTCATCTGAAAAGGAAAACAGAAAAGTTAGTTTATAGCCGAAGCGATTATTATTATTTTTTTTTGGAGTAATTTCCTTAATGTATGTACAAGTACTCTCCTATTTCCCAAGAGGAAAATGTGCTTGACTATCCTGAAATAGAAGAAAGATGTGCCGAATGCTTGGCCTTGTAATGTGGCCCTATCATGCATACTTTGGGTCTTGAAGGCTCCATATGTGTGCAATTGGAAGTAGTTGGTTGATGCATGCCGTTTGTTTTATCTTTAGGTATCCAAATCTGCTTCATTTTGCTAGGCCTTGTTGTATGTTGCCCAATTCCGCTGAATGTGGTTCTTTTCTTGTTGTATGTTGGCTCTGTCAGATTTGTAAGTTTCGGAATGGCTCGGGTTGCCATTACAGACTCCTTCTTTCTCCAGTAGCTCTTTTTTTGTGGCTGTTTTGCCTGTGGACCATATTGGTTCTTTTTGTGCTGAGGATCATTCTTTCGGCTTAGTTTCCTTGGAACGCAAGACTTAGGAACCCAGATTTGCGAACGATCCTGTTGAGCAGCTACTACTTTCTTTGGAATCCAAATTGTAGCAATTTGTCAATGACTTCGTTGTTCAGACTGAGTTGGTTTCTCCTTTGATTGTTTGTTCTGATGTCGGTTGTGCTTCTGTCGTCGAAGATATTCCTCTACTTCATCTTTCTTTATCCACGCTTGGTTAGAGTATGGAATAGGGTATATTTTAATGGGTACAGATTTTGAATTACTCAGAGGACTAGTCTCTTTTATGCATGGTGCTTTGGTGAGGTTGGCTTCAGCTTCATTGACACTCTCATGACTTGCTAGACTAGAAGATTGTGTGCAAGCAGAATTCAATGTATCCGCACATACAGTACTCGATGAAGGTGTTTCTATAGTTCTAGTGATCGTACATTCAGGACTTTGTTCTTTAGAATGAACTTTTTGCTCCATGCTCACAGATTTGATTGGTCGTTCATCTAGCAGACTGAATACTTCACGATGTCCTATCCTGGCTGAGATGTATCCTAACGCCAATTGAATGGTCACCTCATATTCGTAAATCCAGTCTTGACCTAACACTACCTCTTCAAGTAAATCCTGATCATGACACACTAATAGCCTTTGTTCCATAGTGTTGTTGCCAAGATGTAAAGGTAAGGTGATCTCACCTATGCACTGAGTAATTGTTCCTCCTATTCCTATCAATTGGGCCATCGATGGGCATACTTTCTCCTTGAGTTTTTGGATCAAAGAAAGCTTGATACAGCTCACAGAAGCTCCTGTGTCAATGAGAGCATCCACCAAGTGGTACTCCGTTTTTCCTGCTCCCAAATTTAAATATGGTTGCGTTCTCTGTGATCCTAGGCTTTTAGTGGCTCTAAAATTAGCCATTGGGATGAGTTCTTCTCCTAGTCGATATCTCTCATCTCGCTCTCTCATCCACTCTTTCCGTTTCTTTATTCTTTCCAATGCTTCCTGTCTCGCTTCTTCTCGTATCCTTTCCTCTTCTATGCGTCTATTCTTGCCTTTGATTAATCGAGACATTGTTTCTTCGGTCAATGGTTCTAGATATTTTTTCACTCTACACCCACTGATGTAGTTTGGTAACACGTCTCCATCTAAGGTTGCTAAGCTAATGGCTCCACTTGTAGATATGCGATTAATAATTAATGGACCATATCCTCTCTTCTGCAATTTCTTAGCGTGTTGTTTCAAGGTGTATACCAAAACTAAATCTCCCTCCTTCAATTTTTTGTCCTTAATGTGCGCGTCAAAGTAGGCTTTCTGTCGTCTTTTAGCAGCATAAATGCCTGCTACTGCTTGTAACCTAGTTTCGTGAAGCTTTTCTATTTGATCCAATTGAGTTGATAGTTCATGTCCTGTCCACTTGTAAGTAGTTGCTACTCTCAGAGTGGGAATTAAGAAATCAATTGGCAAAATAGCATTTTGTCCATACACTAAGTTAAAAGGAGTAGTGCCTATGGCGGTTTTATAGGCTACTCGAAATGCCCATAAAGCATGATGTAACTGCTTATCCCAATCTGATCTACCATTGTTAACAATTTTGGTGAGAACTGTACACAAGATTTTATTCGAACTTTCGGCTTGTCCATTGGCTTGTGGGTGATAAGGAGTTGATTTCTTATGAATTACCAAGAATTCATTCAATAAAGCTTCTATAACTTCATTAACAAAGTGTGTACCTCTATCACTCACAATTTCTATTGGTAGTCCGAATCTAGTGAAAATGTTTTCAAAGAGAAACTTGGTTGTGGTTCTTGCATCATTTTTCTTGGTTGCTTTTGCTTCAACCCATTTGGTCAGGTAATCTATGGCTACAATTATATATTCGGCATGGGATCCTTTTGCTGGTGGGCTAATAGGTCCTATGAAATCTATTCCCCATTTTGTGAAAGCTCTAGCACTCATCATGGGTCTAAGTGGCATCTCATCTCTTCTAATTGGATATTTCGTTCGTTGACAAGTATCACACCGTTGCACATATGTTATGGCATCTTGGTGTAGAGTTGGCCACCACATTCCCGCAAAGAGGATCATTTTTGCTGTTTTATCTGCAGAGAAGTGTCCTCATGCAGCTCTTGTATGAGCCATCTCCAAAACAGAAAGATATTCGTCTTCATGGATGCACATTCGTAATTGGTTATCTTTCCCCTGTTTAAAAAGTTGTTTTCCTATAATGGCATAATCCTTACTTTGTTCTTCAAGTGCACGTTTCCTTGCTATAGTGGCTTCGTCTGGGTATTCTTGAGTTCTCAAGAACTTTACCAGAGGCATGCTCCATCTTGGTGCTATTGTGGAATAGCATAAGGTAGAGTTCTCATCTGTGATTTGTTCTTGACAGGTCTGGCAGGTTGACACATAGTTATGTGCATCTCTTTGCATGGTTGGCCAATATATGCCAAATCTCTTGAGTGTTTGCCACGTTCCATTTGCATTCAAATGAGTTTTCCATTGGTTTATGTGTGCTTTCCGAAGCCACATTTCTTGTTCCTCTTCTTCCACGCATCTCATTAATAATCCACTGGAATCTTGGTGATACAAACTTCTCGCAATGATGTGAAGGTTTTTAGTCCTCCAGAGGTCTTGGGTTTGGTTTGGTGTGATCCCATCTTTAGGTCCATGTGTAAGTATAGGGATCAACTTTTCTGCCCATTGAGGACATACTTCCAGGTTAAAAAGGTACGTATCTGGCAGATCATCTGGTACTCCTATGGGTGGTTCTCCATGGGTCATTCTTGATAAGTGGTTTGCTCTTATGTGGGTATTTCCTTTCTTGACTACTACCTCAAAATCAAATTCCATTAGCAATAAAAACCATCGTACTAGTCGTCCTGTATTACAAGGCTTGTTGACTAAGTACAGTAGGGCTTGATGATCAATGAAGAATTTGAATTTGTTTGCCAACAGGTAATGTCTGAACTTTTTGACTGCGTACACCATCCCTAGGCCTTCTCTCTCCGTGGTAGTATAATTGCGTTCTGCTTGATTTAACTGTCTACTAGCATAGGCTATAGGGTGGTCTAATTTTCCTGTATCAGCAGGTTGAGCTAAGATGCAACCAATGGCAAACTTGGAAGCATCCACATGAATGTGAAACGGCTTATTCCAGTTAGGGACTCGAAGGATTGGTGCTGAACTCAATCGATTCTTTAACTCATTGAAGGCCTTCTCACATTCCTCGGTCCACTTAAATAGAGTCAATAATGCATAAAGAGGTCTAGCAATTATGGCGTACATATGTATGAATCTTCGATAGTATCCACAATGTCCCATAAATGCTTGAACTTCCTTAGCCGTCTTAGGTCTTGGTAAATCCAGAATTACTTTGATTTTGTCTTCATCTGTTGAAATCCCATTCTTAGAGACAATATGTCCTAAGATTTTTCCTTGTCGAACCATGAAGACACATTTTTCTGGGTTAAGGCATACTCGATATTGTCGACATTTAGCAAAGATCCTTTCTAGTTCAGGGATATGCTCTGATCGTATAGCTGAATAAGTACAAAGATCATCCACGTATACCTCCATACTTTTTCTCAGAAATTCCTTGAACACATGACACATCAATCTTTGGAAGGTAGCTGGGGCATTAGTCAAACCAAGAGGCATGACTCTAAAGGCGTATACTCCCCATTCAGTTGCGAATGCTGTTTCATGTTGGTCCTCAGGAGCAATGGCTACCTGATTATACCCTGAAAAGCCATCCAGAAAGCTATAGACTTCCTTCCCTGCTACCCTTTCCAAGAGATGATCTGTGATTGGTAAAGGATAACTATCCCTTATGGTCGCGGCATTTACTTTCTTCAAATTGATGCACACTCTTAACTTTCCATTCTTTTTTGGTACTACCACCAAAGGTGACACCCATTCCGTGTGCTCAATCTCATAGATGAATCCAGCATCTAGTAACTTGTCTATTTCTTCCTTTATTTTGGCTGAATACACATCATTGTAAGTATATGGTCTTTGTTTAGAAGGTTTGGCTTCGGATGTCATGGGAATTCTATGCGCACATATAGATGGATCTACTCCCTTTAAGTCCTTATAGGTCCAAGCAAAGACATCCCGATATTCTCTTATGAGACGAATTAACTCTTGTTCTTCCTCTAATGAGACATCCTGTCCTATGAAGGTACATCGTTCCTCTCCTTCTTCTATAGTTACAACTATCTTCTTGGTTTGTTCCTTATTATCATATGCTATTCCAGGCTGTGCTTCTCTTTTCGGCATTTGAATAGCAATTTTTCTTTCCTCCACTTCATATTTTTTAAAGTGAGCTGGTACCTCAAATTGGTCTTGGGGTTTATTTTCTTCATCTTCTGATTCTCTTTCAAATTCTAATTTCCCCTTCTGTGTGAGTTCCTGGTGTTTTTCATTGGCGGTGATATTTATGTTGGTGGTACTATTCCCTAGATCCATTGGTTCGGGCTCCATTTCAATGCTCTCGTAGTCCTCCTTCCAGTCTTTCTCGATCACTTCTCCTTCTTCAGCCTCCTGAAGGACTACCATATACAGGCTAACATCATAACCCTCCTCATCGATACATTCGTTCATGGTCACTACTTCTTCGTTTACACAGACATCGAGGGTCGCTAAAATTTCCATCCAACCGTGTGGTTCAAATTCTTCATCCGAAAATACTTGTGGCATGTAAGCTGGATCTTGTACAGACCTCGCTATTCCTTGTTTTTGCTGCCAACCTTTTCTTCTCTCCTCTTCCTTCTTGGCCGTCTGGCATATCCATAGATGAGTGTCCTCGTTCATCCAGGATTGATCACTAGAACCTACACTATGAATCGATTGATTGTCTTCCTCCTTATGAATTTGATTCCATTGTAGAGGTGGAACGTCTTGATAAGTGTACGTATGTAGGTTTATTCTAGTGGTGGTTCCTGCGTGTTGTAGGTATACCGCATCTTTTCCCCAATCTTGTACGACCTTTAACTGTCTCATGAAAGGCCTTCCCAGAATCATTTCATAATTGCTTGGCCTTTCGAAGTGACATATTGCTAAAGTGTGTTCGAATTCCACTCCACACGTAGTGAAGACTACTCGCTCTAACAATCCTAAGGGTCTCTCTGTATGTCCATCTGCCATTTGTATTTTCATGCGTGTTGGTCTTAATGCTGGTTTTCCCCATTTCTCCCAAATTTCTTTGGTAGCAATACCAACACCAGCTCCTGAATCTAGTATGGCTTTGGTAGTGTAACCCCTATAAGTAATTGGAAGGCAGGTATTTCCTTCATCTCCCTCACTAAAGTCTCCTACCTTATCCACTGGAATTCTCACTGTGTTTACTTCGTCTGCTATCTCTTTCTTTTCCTCCTTGACTTCCCATTGATCGATTAATTTTTCCTTCAAATGTGGTTTTACCTTTAACAGTTCTTCGAATGTTAGGGTACATGGGATTTTTACCTCTCTAATGCGTTGTATGATCTCCGATGTTTGGACTGATGGGTTCGTTTCGCGTTTCCTCATTGAGGGAATGCGATACAATTCTGAATTGTGCTCGTACTCCCCTGTGTAATTGGGTAGTTCCTTTGCATCTTCCTTTCCTTGGTCACTTGCATCCATTGGAAAAATTTCTTCTGAATTTAGTTCAGGTATTGAACCCTCTATTTCATTTTCTGCTTCTAGTCCTTCAAAGGGTGGATCAATTCCTTCCACTTTCTTCCATTTGTCCTCTTGAACTCGTGCCCATAGATCCTTAGTCCATTCTCCTTCTACTTCAGGCACTATGGATCCTTCCCTTCTCTCCACACCACATTCGTCATTCTGTGTTCTATTTACTTCAGGCTTTTCATGAATGTTTACACACTCTTGGAATTCTCCTTCAGAAATTCGGTTATTGGGTAAAGGCGATGCAGGTTTTTCTAAGGTCTGTTGTGCAACTTCTATCAATTTCTTGCAAATCTCTAGTCTTTCTTTTTGTAAGTCGCCTCTTGGATATTCTCTCTCGTGTTGTTCTATGGTAGGTCCTGCTCTTATTCGTGCCTTGTATGCCTGAATCCACATGGCTAATTCTTCAGGCATAGGGTCTGCTAACACTGATCCAACCTCTTCTTTCTGATACTTTTCATTTTTAATTTCTTTTTTCTTTTTCTGTTCCTCTTTTGGATTCTGTTCGTTCCTTTCATTTTCCTTTTTCTGCCGTAATTTCTTTTCTTTTATCCTATCTCTCCGGTTTTTCCATCTCTGGGACCTTTTACTTGCAATACTTTTCTCCGGCTCTTCTGAGTCTTCAACTCTCTGAGGGATGGGCGTGTCCCTCTCCTTGTCACTTTGGTTGTTCTCTTCCGTTTTATCAAGGGTCTCTCTGGCTTTGGCTCTCGTTATTGCTTTCAATGGTACTGTGTACTCTTTATCACTCCCTGATGATTCAATTACTTCTATTACGTTGATTTGCACGTTAGATGTAACCTTGTTGGGATTCTTGGAGCAGTCTCTGAAAAGGTGTTCCTTACCACAATCACTACAGTAGCCTTCCCAGACTCGTTGTGGTGGTGGTGGGTTTGGCAATGTGCATTCCCTGATATAATGATCACCTCCACACCTGTAACATGGTCCTCTGGGTACAGGCGGTCTGTTCATGGGTCAGGATGGTATGGTTGCTCTAGGAGCTGTGTACATTAATGACACATAGTCCTGCTCATATCCGTATGAACTATCTGATACTTCCATGCCATAGGCATATGGTTCATATAGTTGTCCACATTCCATCATTGAGCTTTCATAATTGGGATACGCTCCTTGACTATGGTCGTAAGATGAGTCATATGGTTCGTTACCAACCAAAGGTGTGGCTGGGACTATTGCTCTCTCTAGGTTTTCTTCAGGTTGGGCAGTCTTGACTGGGACAACGTTCTGAGGATGGGGCGGTTGTTGTCCTAGTACTGGCTGTGGTTGGGTGTATCCCTGATAAGCATATGGTCGTGGTGCTGGTACCTGCGGCTGATAAGAGGGATATCTAAAAGCGTCACCTCCCTGATCTCTCTGAGGGTATCCATAGGGTCTCATGTATGGCTGTGCTGGCCTCGCTTGCCTATTGTAGGGGCAATTTTCTGTGCTGTGATTCGTGTATTTTTGTTCTACACTGCAATATTGTAGAGGTCCTGGGACAGTGGGTCTATTATAAACATAAGCAGGTGGTGGAACTACTCCCCTAGTACACAAGTGAGAAGGATGATCACCTCCGCACTGCATACATCTTCTGAGCATGGGTACTCTCATAGGGTTATTGGGGTAGTTCCTCTGTCCTTGAACGTTCAACTTCTTCGCTAACAATTCGGCTATTTCCTCTACATTGTTTTTAGGAATTGATGAGTTACTGGTCGAATCTTCACTTTTCAAGCTTCCTTGAGGTATTTTCAGGTCCTCTGGTAGGTTGTCTTCTAAATCTATGCATTCCTTCATGCATTCTTGCAAAGTCTGAACCCTTTTTACATACACCAATTATCTCAAGGATCCGTTCAATAATCCTTCCAAAAATAAAGACACCATTTTATTTTGTGTAGGTCTCTCTTCTACTGGGCATCTGTCTACATATTGCTTGAATCTTCTTGCAGCCAATCTCACTGATTCGGTAGGGACTTGCTTGAAGCTATGGATCAATGATGAAGAATTGTTTTTAATTCCCGACTTAGTGAATTCCTCAATCATTTCTTGGTATACTTGCTCCATGTTCTGAAAGGTATTAGGGTCCAATGGTTGAAACCATGCTAACGCTGTATTTGATAAAGTAAGACCAAAGGACTCATATTGAATAAAAAAGTCTTCTACCTGTTCGGCTTTGATTACTTGTTTAAATTCAGCTATATGATTGTAAGGTTCACTAGAGCCATCATAGTGATTTCTCATGCATTTGGCAACTTGGATTGGCCTTAGTCGTCTTCCTGCTTCGGGTGGTCTAGGCATCACAGGGAAAATTGATCTTCCTATTGGTATGCCTGGTCCTCTTACTACCGGCGGTCTGACTGGAGCATGAATTCCATGTCTTGGGTCCATAGTTGGTTGAGGTCGGTAATTAGGGTTATTTGCAGGCATTGTGAACTGCACAGGAGGTCTGACGGGGATTTGAGTTTGTTGTGTTTGTTGTGTTTGGTCCGACTGCTGGTATGAATCATTATGGGACGTTCCCAGTGGGTTTTTTGAGGTAGTGGCTTGGTCGCTAGGGGGGAACACTGGGATATTCTGATATTTCAATTCAGCTCTTTCCGCTTCTGTTATGGGCCAATATCTTCTCTGATTTTTATCCAGATATGTGATAATGGTGGAAAAATCAGGATCCTGCAACTCATAAATGGTGACTGGATTAGGAGCAGCTTCCCAAATTGAGGAATGCGCTCTAAGGAGATGCTCCATCCCATTGATCAAATATACATCCATTAAGGTGTCATCTTGGGGAATCAGATTTTCCTCTCCATATTCTCGCAACCGTAGATCTCCCTCTAGGTGTAGTTACTTGCTCTTCATTCCCTCCTCCATTTAAATTTGAAGCATTATTTTCTTCACCAATTTCATTAATGTTTTCTAGGTGTTCTGTGACAACATATTGGATATCTCTTTTGTCCATGTAAAATCCTCCTACGTACTTGACTGTTGGTCTAGGCACTATGTAAGCCTCTGACGCTTTCTTTAACCTAGCCACTGATCTGTTTAGACCATCCAAATAAATAGGGACCTCATTTTGGTTGGTGTTCACATACTCCAAGGAGGTCCTGTACTCTCCCTCAATGATTGACATCACGCCAATCATGGGTACTGTGTTCTGTATATCCTCTGAAGCCATGGGAATTTCTTCCTCTGACTCACTGGAGGTCTCTGAATAATGTGAACGGTTACTTGGCTCTGCTACACTACCTACAGAAGAGATTACACTTCTTCGGCTTCCTAGGGTTCTTCCGGATCTCAGGTTCATCCACCTAAAAACTCTGATCAGTACTTGCAATCCCCTATCTTCTAGGATTCTTCACTAAAGGTCAAAAATTTCTAGAAGACTTTGGCTGAAAAAAATGACTGAAAAAGAATTTTTTCCAGATCACAATACTTGTCTCCAAAATTCCACGATAAACGATCTCTGGCCCCAAACGATACACGATATTTGAGTCTGAAGCGATACTCGATGCTTGGCTCAAAACGATACACGATATCTGATGGAAAACGATACTTGTCACTTGGGAGGAAACGATACACGATATTTCAATCCAGACGATATTCGATATTTGAACACAGACGATACACGATACTTGCAGCAGACGATGCACGATCTCTGAATTGGAACGATCGACGATACACGATATTTGGTAAGTATCGCGATCTCTGAGAAACGATACACGATACCTACGCACAAACGATACTTGACTATCACGATACTTCGGACAAACGATACTTGGCACACGCGATACACGATCTTCAATAAAAACGATACACGATACTGATCAAGTATCGCGATCTCTGAAGACCAAACGATACTCGATCTCTGGGAGGTATCGCGATCTTTGATCAATACGATACTACTCAGGTATCGCGACCGGCACGAAACGATACACGATCGACAATCGTTGGCAAAACGATCTCTGACCAAGTATCGCGATCGGTATGAAACGATACACGATCGGAGGGAAATATCGGGATACTCGACCACAGGAGATACACGATACTTGTGAAGTATCGCGATACTCGACCGCGGGAGCCAAACGATACTTGAACCTTGACAAATTTTTGGAAAGATTTTTTAAGTTTTGGTTTAATGCCCTTGTTTTCCTAGTTCCTCTCTCCTCTCCTCACTCTCTGTACTACTCAACTCACTCCTTTTTACCCTCTGAAAGTCTCAAACGATACCTGACGCAGATCGTCTTTCTCTGCAGTCTAGATTTACTGAGAATTCAAAAGTAAGATGGGTTCTGCTCACCTTGATAGTTGATCCCACTTCTTTCTCACTCCCCCTTGCTCTGTGCAACCCCAGATTGCTCAGTTCCTCGTCCGCGATCTCTGCCACAGCTCACGATACTCGACGGTCTCTCTCACGATACTTGCTCAGAAACAAGTGAATCGCAAAATGACTATTTTTGGCTTTTATACTTGGGATTTTCTAACTACTGAAAATGAAACAACAAAACAAGAAGTGAAAGCTACTCTAATCTACTCCCTCACTCTTCCTACTCTCCTCCTACTACTCACTTCCCTAAACTAACAACTCACTACACACACTCCAAGAATGAGAAGTAGCAAGTTGCCCTATCTTTGGCAATCCCTTCACAAGTTGGGATGAAGAGATTTCGGATAAGTAAGAAGTGTGGCCAAATCTCTCGTGCCACAAACTTGAGTTGGATTCTTTGGATACAAAGCAAGATAGCTTGTAGGGGCCCTTTTCTTCAATTCCTTGAGCAATGACATCCTTTGTAAGGGGATCAACTACCTTAACTGAGGTGTTATCAAACCATACTTGTTTGTCCTGATCTATAATGGCTTTGACGGAAAGTAGATTCATACATAAATTTGGAACAAAAGGAACATTGGACAAAGACTTGCATTCCCCCTGATGTTTGGAAATTTGAACTTTCTCTTTTCCTTCGATGGGTAAACTCTTGTTGTTGCCAAGATAGATTTCTCCCGTATGCTCTTTGAGTTCTTGAAAGGATTCCTTGTCTTTGCACATATGGGAGGTAGCTCCACTATCAAAGATCCACTCATGTGGGGAGCTAGAAGTAACTAGTGCAACAGCTTCTGTGGAGATGAAGAGTTCCTCACTCGAGCAGTGGGATCTATGTTGGGAGCCTTTGGATGCTTGCCTAGACGTAGAAGCCTTCGATGATTGTTTCATTTATAGCAAAACTTTTCTAAGTGTCCTGATTTTCCACAAAAATTACAGGTGAACTTCTTCGATGAATTATGCGATCCTTGCTTCGATCCATTGCTAGCATGATGACTTGTGTGTTTTCCCTTATTGAATGGGCCTTTGGCCTTCATGGATGACTCTTGTGAGGAAGTGGATTTTGCTCACGAGTCGTGAAGGAGCAATAGTCGATGTACCTCTTCCCAAGATAAGACTTGGCCGCAATTATACAAAGTTTTGACAGATGTCTCGTATGACTTAGGTAACTTGTTAAGAAGCCTAATGGCCATGTCTTCACTAGAGATCTGCCTACCGCATAGTGCTAATTTACGCTGGTAGTCCTCGAATTGGGCTATGACTTTGGTAATTGTGTCGTGTGGCCTAAGTGTCAAATTATGAAACTCGGCCTCTAATGCATATATCTTCGAAGGGGTCTTGTCTTAATACAAAGCGGCTAACGTATCCCAAGCATCCTTGGACGTCTTTTGAGCCATGATATGTCCTTTCGTCAGTTCTTTGCAGGCAAGTAATAGCTGACCTAAAGCTCTTTTGTCCTTGACATTCCACACATGCCAATTGTCTAAGTTGGTATCCCTATTGGGTTCGGGGTCTGACCCGTCTACTACCTCATGAAGGAGATTCGTATAGAGTTAGGCGTGTATGACATCTTTCCATAGATTGTAATTTTGTCCATTGAGGCGTTCATCCTTAGGCATAAAAATAGGGGTGAAAGAGGGTAAGAAGTTAGCCATAGATGATGAGCTACCTTCACTTTTGGTCATTACAAAGCTTTGAGGATAAAGTGTTTAGAAACACTATCAAAGACACCGCTTCAAAAGAATTACAAAGCTTGAAATGAACAACTGGACACCACACTTCAAATTCTTGGGGAGGGGGGGGAGGGCTTACAGTATCCCTGCACTTGTACAACACCAAGAGAAGTCGATGGGAGAGGACGGGGCTTAGATTAGCCCGATGTACACCATACTAGCCTGAGAATAGGCTTGGAAACTTAGCTTGTGGTTGGGCTTAGATTAGCCTCCAACCCACAACAACACACACAATAATTCCTCTTTCTTATGTGTAAGTTACAAGATTGGGCACTTAGTGCCAAATGGTGCCAAGATAAGGCAAATCTTTACAAGATGCTTGAAGTGTTAAAAATTTAAGGATGGAACCCTTGCACCCTTTTATGTGTTAAGTGTTGGAGCAAGTCTATGACAAGCCTAAGTATTGGCTTGAGTCCCACAAAGTCATAGAAAAAGCCTTAAAATGAAGACTATGTAAAGTTCACTTGTGAACTACCTCTTGTAACTTTTGAAGAGTTTACTTAATGTAAAAGTGAAAGAATCTTAAGTGGTTGAGTCCACTTGATCAAGAATGGAAAGAGGAGCCACGAATTCGTGATTTGTGGTAGTTAGAGAATCAAATCAATCATTGATTGATTGGAGAGTGATTGAGGGAAGTTAGCCTCCCAAACTCAACTATAAATAGATGGCAGTTTTAGTCGTGGTTAGAGAGACCTATGTGAAGACCTCCAAGAGCTGAGCTTTATGCCATATCAAGGTGTGATTACAAGGCACACATATGTATCAGTAAGTCATTGTATTGTACAAGCAATATACTTTCATTTTCATGATTATTTGAGTTCATCTTTCCATGTTCTTGTGAAGTGTACTACTCACTACCATTACTCTCAGTTTTCTCAGTCAGCTTGCAGAGATGTTTTCTCTGAGCTTGGTGCATAATTTTCAGTGATTTAACTTGATAAAGTTAGCTCTATAAGTCTACTATATGCTCACAAATTTGCATGTCATTTGGATGTTGCAATCTTCAGTTATGTGCATTTGAAGTCAACAGGGTCTGTTCATCTTCACTTCTCTGTCAGGTACCCGACTTTTTCACTCATCTTGTCAGAGGTGTTTCTCAGTGGTTACTTATCCAAATTCAGTGATTTAAAGCTTTTGGGATTCAACATATGCTCTAGTATAACCATACAAATTTTCATAATCATTGGATTCCTACATTTTGAGTTATGTTGATTTTTCTGCTCACTGGTCTCAAACTGTAGCAGCCCGTGAAAATCGGGATGATGTCATCAGTTGTTAAAACTCATTCTCAGTGTGTGGTTCATTATTTTTGATGAGACTACTTTTGAAAGTTAGCTCTTTAAGCTACCTAGACTTCCCCAAGAGGAATTAAGCTAATTACTGCTGTGCTCAGAGAATTATGTAAAACACTGGACATGTGTATGAACCAAGAATAGCAAGTTTTCACCTCTGAGCTAACTCCAACTTATTTGTTTTGATCTATCTTTTTGAGAGTGATCTTCCAAGGTACATAGGGTGTCTAATACATCCATTGGCAAGCTAAAAGGGCCCACCATATACTCCTGGAGTTCATTTGGCTGGTGTAGATCAAGGATTTTGCAACACCTCTTCATCTTCAAGCACATACCTATCCATCTCTTCACAGTGGTATCAGAGCAAGGTTGGACAACATGGCAGATGGATTTCCTTCATCAATTGACAAATTAGACAGAGGTAACTACTTAGCTTGGTCATTAAGAATGGAAGCCTATCTCCAAGGTAGAAGTTTATATGGTTATGTGGCTGGAGATGAAGTTATGTCAAGTTTCAGGAACAAAAGTCAACCAAGATAAGAAGAGCAAGAAAGATTGAGCACATGGTGCTCCAAGGATGCACTTGCAAGGTCTTATCTCCTCAACTCTATCTCAGATTTTTTGTTGCCTCACATTAGAAGTTTTAAGACATCTCAGGAAGTGTGGGATGCACTTGAAGCTTTCTTTTCTTCAAGTACCAAAGCTAGGAAGCATCAACTATGGCTGGATTTCAAAACTCTCAAGAAGGCTCCCAAACAAAATGTGACTGATTTTGTCACAAAGCTCAAGGACATAGCGGATCAGTTGGGAAGCATTGGAGAGGTAATAGATGAAGAGCAAATTGTAAGGCAAGTGATCAATGGCTTGAAGGCAGATGACAAGTGGGAAGCATTCACCACAGCTATGGATTTGTACATGGACATGCATGTACCTGATTTCAATACACTCATTGGACAACTACTTACTCAAGAGGCAAAACTTATCAAAAATGGAGAAAGCTCTAAAGGTAATCAATCTTCAGCTTTATACACTGATAAAAGCAAGTCCAAAGATAACAAAGGAAAGGCAAAGAAAGTGGATGATGAAGCAAGTACATATCAAGCTAACTATGCAGGTAGAGGAAGACATGGCAGAGGTAGAGGAAGAGGAGGTAAACAAGGCAGGGGGAGATCCCAAGACTCCAACTCATGTTCTATTTGTGGACTAACTAATCATACAACTGAAAATTGCTTTAGGAATTCCAGGAATCAAAGAGGAAGAGGATACAATAGAGGAAGTTATGGCTATTCAAGAGGAAGGTTCAACAACTATCATGGCAACTACAACAACTACAATCATTCAAACTATCAAGGAGGCTACAAAGGAAGGAGAGACTACAATAACTACACAGAAGACTCAAACAAAGAGGATTCATTATTGATCATGAACATGGCTATGCCACAAGGTAAATCTGATGAGCATGTTTTCTACATAGACTCAAGTTGTTCAAATCATGTGGCAGGAAATGTGGCACTCCTATCAGATTTAGAAGATCCAAGGAATAAGCATGAGGTACAAACAGGAGATGATACAAAACATTCTGTGGAGAAAATAGGCAATGTCAAAGCACCTGATGGAAACATCAACCTACTCAGTAAGGTACTCTATATCCCTACCATTACAAAGAATTTGATAAGTGTTGGGCAGATAGTAGAGAAAGGGTTGCAAGTCAGGTTCACAAAAGCAGGAGCATTTGTTGAAGATCCAAGTCAAGGATTCAGAAGAATTGCAAAAGGTGAAAAGACAGGTAGATTGTTCACATTTGAATTACAGGACACTAGAAACGTTGCTCTCTTTAATTATGGTAGTCAGACACTCACAGAATTGGAAGTATGGCACAAAAGGTTAGCACATATTGGTGAAAGGTCATTAAAGCAAATCTGCAGGGACCAAACTGTACTTGGACTCCCTAATTTGTCAAAACAACATATGATTTATAAGTGTAGTGCATGTCAATTTGGAAAGTCTCACAGGTTACCATTCATGAAGAAAGGTTATATGCATGGAGATCTCTTGGAGTTGGTTCATACAGATGTATGGGGACCTAGCAAGGAAGCTTCAATATCTGGATCAAGGTATTATGTTTCCTTTATTGATGATTGCAGCAGATGGACTATCCTATTCTTTATGAAACACAAAGATGAAGTTTTTTCATGTTTCAAAAGATATTTGGCTCTTGTGGAGAATCAAACAGGTAAATCACTAAAAAGGCTAAGGTCAGATGGAGGGGGAGAATATTTCTCCCATGAGTTTGATTCTTTTCTTCAAGAAAGAGGAATCAAAAGAGAGGTAACTACAAGGTACACTCCTGAGCAAAATGGAGTGGCAGAAAGAAGGAATAGGACAATTGTTGAAGCTGCAAGGTCTATGTTAAATGAAAGCATTTACCTAATTATTTATGGGCTGAGGCTGTATCTACAGCCACTTACTTGATTAACAGGTTGCCTTCAAAATCCCTTGATGGGATGACTCCATATGAGGCTTGGAATGGAAGAAGACCAAGCTTAGATCATTGTAAAATTTTTGGATGTATTGCTTTTGCTCATGTTCCTTCACAGGTTAGAGGCAAGATGGATCCAAAGACAGAAAGGTGTGTATTTATTGGATATGACAACAATCAAAAGGGCTACAGGTTATACAACCCTACCAACAAAGGATTCTTGGTAAGTAGAGATGTAGTTTTTGATGAGAACAATTCATGGTATGAAGATTCATGCAAGAAGGTCAATTTACCATATAATCTTGAAGAAGATTTTCCAAAGCTTGGTAGAGAACAACCGAAGATTGAAGAACAAGACACCTCAGAGGATGATGAAGAATCTCAGATGGAAAAGATCAAAGCATGGAAGTCTAAAGGTAAAGCAAAATTGCAGGAACTGGGACATGAGGCAGAATCATCACATCATGGCCTAAGAAGATCTATGAGGGAAAAGAAAAAACCAGAAAGGTATGGGTTTGACACCTCATTAGTAACTAAACACTCTATCTACATAGCACAGGATATAAACCAAGAGGAGCCATCATCATTTGAAGAGGCCAAAGCAAAATCAGAATGGAAGCATGCAATGAAGGAAGAGATTGAAGCACTTGAGGAAAACAACACTTGGGATTTGGTGCCCAAGACTTCATCCATGAAGGTAATAGGCTCAAGATGGGTCTATAAACTCAAGAAGAATTCTGATGGCTCAATTAACAGGTATAAGGCAAGGCTTGTAGCAAAAGGCTTTGCACAAACTCAGGGAATTGATCATGAGGAGACTTTCTCTCCTGTGGCAAAGATGCCTACTATTAGGGTTTTGCTTAGTATTGCCTCTTCCAAGAATTGGAAGATACTTCAGCTAGATGTAAAGAATGCATTCTTGAATGGTTGGATAACAGAAGAGGTATATATGGCACAACCACCTGGTTTTGAGAATCAAGTTTATCCTGGTTATGTGTGTAAACTTAACAAAGCATTGTATGGTCTCAAGCAAGCTCCAAGAGCTTGGAATTTCAGGCTTGTTTCATTCTTGCAGGACAAAGGCTTTCAACCAAGCAAGGCAGATCCTTCACTCTTTATTAAAAAGAGTAATTCCGAGGTCATCTACCTATGTGTATATGTAGATGATATTATATTGACAGGAAATGATGCAGATGGTATGAAGAAGATCAAAGATCAGATGAGAGAAGAGTTCAAGATAAGTGATTTGGGTTCACTTACCTACTTCCTAGGTTTGGAAGTTGTCTACAAAGATCATGGTTTGTTTCTCACTCAAAGGAAGTACATTAAGGACATGTTGGCAAAATTCAAGATGCAAGATTGTAAGATTGCAGGTACTCCAATGGAGGTCAATCACAAATTGAGCTCACATGAAGGTGAACTCATAGAGGACATCACATCATATCAAAGTCTAGTGGGTGGTCTCAACTATGCCACATTAACAAGAGTAGATATATGTTACAGTGTGAGTGTGCTGAGTCAATTTATGCACACACCAAGGAAACCACATATGGATGCTGCCAAAAGGATTCTCAAGCATCTCAAAGGAACCATAAATGAAGGACTTTATTATCCTTATGTATTTGATTTAGGTTTGAAGCTATTTTCTGATGCAGATTGGGCTGGCTCCAAGGAAGATAGAAGGAGCACTTCAGGTTATCTTACCTTTGCAGGTTCAAGCTTATTTCATGGTCATCCAAGAAGCAACCCACAATTGCTCTCTCTTCTACTGAAGCTGAATATAGAGGTCTTGCCATAGCTACACAAGAAGCTATGTGGATGAAGACATTATTCAAAGATCTTGGATTGGAGTTTGGAACTCCAACTATTTTTTGTGACAATATGAGTTCTATTCATTTGGCTGCTAATCCTATTTTTCATGCAAGGACTAAACATATTGAAGTTCATTATCACTATGTATGAGAAAAGGTTCTAAGCAAAGAGATTCAAATATCATATGTGTCCACTCATCAACAATGTGCAGATATTCTAACCAAAGCATTTGATGGTACAAAGCTTTGCAAATTCAAGGCTATGATTGGTTTGCAGGTAATCTTGGAAGATTGAAGACCTCAAGCATACTTGGCTTGAGGGGGAGCTATTGGAGCACGTCTATGACAAGCCTAAGTATTGGCTTGAGTCCCACAAAGTCATAGAAAAAGCCTTAAAATGAAGACTATGTAAAGTTCACTTGTGAACTACCTCTTGTAACTTTTGAAGAGTTTACTTAATGTAAAAGTGAAAGAATCTTAAGTGGTTGAGTCCACTTGATCAAGAATGGAAAGAGGAGCCACGAATTCGTGATTTGTGGTAGGTAGAGAATCAAATCAATCATTGATTGATTGGAGAGTGATTGAGGGAAGTTAGCCTCCCAAACTCAACTATAAATAGATGGCAGTTTTAGTCGTGGTTAGAGAGACCTATGTGAAGACCTCAGCTTAGCTTTATGCCATATCAAGGTGTGATTACAAGGCACACATATGTATCAGTAAGCCATTGTATTGTGCAAGCAATATTCTTTCATTTTCATGATTATTTGAGTTCATCTTTCCATGTTCTTGTGAAGTGTACTACTCACTGCCATTACTCTCAGTTTTCTCAGTCAGCTTGCAGAGATGTTTTCTCTAAGATTCGTGCATCGATTTCAATGATTTAACTTGGTAAAGTTAGCTCTATAAGTATACTATATGCTCACAAATTTTCAAGTCATTTGGATGTTGCAATCGTCAGTTATGTGCATTTGAAGTCAACAGGGTCTGTTCATCTTCACTTCTCTGTCAAGTACCCGACTTTTTCACTCATCTTGTCAGAGGTGTTTCTCAGTGGTTACTTATCCAAATTCCGTGATTTAAAACTTGTTGGATTCAACATACTGTCTAGTATAACCATACAAATTTTCATAATCATTGGATTCCTACCTTTTGAGTTATGTTGATTTTTCTGCTCACTGGTCTCAAACTGTAGCAGCCCGTGAAAATCAGGATGATGTCATCAGTTGTTAAAACTCATTCTCAGTGTGTGGTTCATTATTTTTTGATGAGATTACTCTTGAAAGTTAGCTCTTTAAGCTACCTAGACTTCCCCAAGAGGAATTAAGCTAATTGCTGCTGTGCTCAGAGAATTATGTAAAACACTGGACAGGTGTATGAACCAAGAATAGCAAGTTTTCACCTCTGAGCTAACTCCAACTTATCTGTTTTGATCTATCTTTTTGAGAGTGATCTTCCAACGTACATAGGGTGTCTAATACATCCATTGGCAAGCTAAAAGGGCCCACCATATACTTCTGGAGTTCATTTGGCTGGTGTAGATCAAGGATTTTGCAACACCTCTTCATCTTCAAGCACATACCTATCCATCTCTTCACATTAAGGTGGATCCTAATTGATGTACCAAAACCCTTGGCTAAACTAAATGTACCCTTAAAGGATAATAAGGAACAACATTCGTAGGACTTAGAGTGCCAAACCAAAGGGTATGCTAAACAAAGATTGTGTGAAAACGTTTTAATTATGGGGAAAACTTCAAGAAATTTTGATGTGTTTGTGCCTTATGCTTGATGTTTTGGACTTTGGCTTATGACAATGTGTTTGTAGAGAGGACATCACGTTGATTGCGCAAGGCTATATGTGGAGGAAATTACATTTCATACAAGTGGCTAGGAAGTGCGCAACTTTTCTTTGGGTGGTAACTCGGGACCTAATACAAAGAAACCATGTGGTGTGCTATAAATTATAGTTGATTCACAACTTGTACATCGAATATCAGTAGATAAGAAACCGCGTCATTTTCTTCGATTTTCTCTAACAACCCCAGAACCTTTCAGGGATAAAATTGTCTTCTTGCCAAGCAGTGCCTTAATGATGAAACGTGGCTCATCTAGGAGCATATCCTTGCTGAGTTGCAGCCCACGTCAATAGTTCAGGGACTATTGGCGCTTTGTGCGAGAGGAATGAATCTAGCCACAATCAGTGTTTGGTGCTCACACTGAGAGGCATATTCTTCTGGTGTTCTGTCGTGCATACTCAAGCATACTAGCGGCAGCTAAGTATGTCTTCTCAACCGTCGTTATCTCTAGGTCCACTTGATGCTCCGCTGCCATCGATACCTCCTCCGTGGATAGTCACTCTCTCCAGCAGGTCTTGCTCGACCCCGTGATCTAAGTCGACTGTTGCAGCTTCCCAGGCGATGGCTAACAAGACGTTCGCCATGGAAGAGCAAGCCAAGTTCGAGGTAGATGTCCGAGAGATGAGGTGGTCTTCAGGTCCAAAGCTACGGTAGAATTGTCCCAATTAAAATCAAAGAGATGGTGAACGCAAGTTTGTGACTTGACCTCGTACAAGACACAGACTAGAATAGCTGGAAGGTAGCCATGGCTTTGGGCCTGGTACGTCATGCAATCAACGGTGCAGTAGCTCATGTATCCTCTACATAGGGTACTTGGCCCAAGGCCAAGCTCGGAGCTGCTTTGTCCTACCTTTTCATCAAGGAGCTCGTGGGGATGGTGGTACTCCTACCCTCGTTTTCTCGCTCCATCATCATCTACATTTATCTACCCTCCACTCGTCCATGTCGACGTAGTCCATCACCATCACCAAAAGTAGTCGGCTACAATTGCGTTTTTTTCACAATTGCCTCCCCTGGGTTAGAGTAGTGAATGTCGCTGTTGTGTGTAACATCCCTTACGGAGAAGCTAAGCGCAATCTGTTGGACGTCTATCTTCGTGAAGCATGCTTATCAGAAAGGAGCGAGCCGGATTGTCCAGTCATCATGTTTGTACATGGAGGTGCGTGGGCATCGGGCAGCAAGGATCTCTTTGCTCATTTCGGTGCATACCTTGCCCATTTCTGAGTTGTAGCTATCCTTGTGCACCCCGATGGAGAGGTTCACCAAGATGCTCACTCAAAGGGTGCTATGACGAAACACCAACAGAGATAAGCTCAATAAGACAGCCAAGGTTTATGAGCTCTATGTGCAGAATTGCAGCCCAACAGAATAAAGAGTGTGGATCAATACTTCAACAGCATGAGATCCACAATTGACTTGATAAAATTACTATGAAATTGAGAGAAGAATGTAAGAAGCTCTCATAGATCATGACATGAAAGAGTGCTTATAAACACTTCATAATCTTGAGGTTCTCCATCAACTCCATGAAAACAATCATAACAAAAAGAGGGTGGGTGGGAGGGGAAATTGGGTAAAAGGTGGACAAAGGGATAAAGTAAATGGGTTGAAGGGTGGGCAAATGGGCAGAATGAATCCCAAAAATTGATGGCAAAGGTCCTCTCTCAATGAGGAGAAAGCACGCCACCAAAATGAAGCACCACCACCACTAATGACCACCAAACGCACCACCACGACCTCCACCTAGTGCTCTGATGCCATGTAGAGAGTACGCATGTGGAAGCAAAATGAAAAGGAAAGTACTCTCACAAAACAAAGAATGTGTGAGACACAAAATGAGTAGACCATGAAATGGGTAAACTCATGTGGATTAGAAATGAGCTTGCAAGGAGCATGGAGTAGGCTCCTCAAGCTTCTAACCAAGTACAAATGAGGGGAGAGGCCCTCCTTATATAGATTTGGGAGGGGCTCTCAAAAGTACATCATATGTGGGATAAGTCTCCTGAAAGGAGAATGAATACAACTGGTAGAAGCACATGGCAAGGTACCCAAATACAAAGGAAATACAATATACAATGGAAATAGACTAGAAATGGAGCGCCTCCTGGATACAAAATGGGGATGCACTCATGCGGATACAAATGTAGATGAAGTAGGAGCAATCATGTTGTCAACAAAAACGACCGCCAAATGCACTACCAAGACCTCCACCTAGCGCTCTGATACCATGTAGAGAGTACGCATGCGGAAGCAAAATGAAAAGTAAAGTACTCTCACAAAACAAAGAATGTGTGAGACACAAAATGAGTAGACCATGAAATGGGTAAACTCATGTGGATTAGAAATGAGCTTTCCAAGAGCATGGAGTAGGCTCCTCAAGCTTCTAACCAAGTACAAATGAGGGGAGAGGCCCTCCTTATATAAATTTGGGAGGGGCTCTCAAAAGTACATCATATGTGGGATAAGTCTCCTGAAAAGAGAATGAATACAACTGGTAGAAGCACATGGCAAGGTACCCAAATACAAAGGAAGTACAATATAAAATGGAAATAGACTAGAAATGGAGTGCCTCCTCGATACAAAATGGAGGTGCACTCATGCGGATACAAATGTAGATAAAGTAGGAGCAATCATGTCGTCAACACATTTTACCCAAGCCTACATGATTGATAGTATTTGATTCATGTTCATTTGTATTCATATGTGTAGTCATGTGAACACCTCTTGTAAAAGAGTATAGTTTATCTCTTGTAATTGCAAAAAAGAAAAAAAGAAAAAGAATGGCTTACATAATCCATGATGTAAAAAGCAAATTCGTGGCTCTAACTACATAAGACCAAGAATTAGTGAGCTGAGGGAATATTTCCTAACTTTGGGGATCACTTTTAGGTGGATTCATTCGAATTCGAATTCAAAACTCGCTCCAAAAGTAGCTATAAAAAGAGCAAGAAGAAAGTGGTGATTAGCAAGCCTTGTATGTGACCATTTCATGTCATTTTGTAGATATTGAAGAGCTTAATCCATAGCTCTATCATTCAACTCCCATTGTGCAAATATTTGTTGCCAATGTGGTTGTCATCATATGTGAATCTATACATTCACCATTCTGTACTTCTTTGTTTTGCTCTCTGCCATACTCACTCAAAGCAGTAACTCCAAAAGCTCATATCTCGATCTCTACTCAACTTGTTACTGAGTTTTAAAATGCATTGGATTGCTATCTAAGTCTAGTATCTGAATACAAAATTTCATGGTCATTGGATTTATACTTAGGGAGAAATCTGCATTTTACTACTCACTGATCTATCTCTATAGAGCCCTGAAAATTGTGAGAGTGTTTGTGATGTTGATGAATCTTGTTCTCAGTGCTCAAATGATCATTTGACGTGTTTTAAATTGGATTAGAAATATACCTAAGTCTATTTGCATTTCCCAAAAGGAATTTATCTGATTTCCACTAGCTTGAGAGCACTGTTCATTTTTTCCAGTAGGTGTATGTTAAAAAATAACAAGTTTTAGGAGCTAGTCATTTTGCAACTAGTGTGTCTTGACTTAAACATTTGAGATACATATTCCAAAGTACTTGGCTGATATTTTGGTGGATTTAGGAAGCTCAAAGGGTCTACTAGTCAACTTTTAAGTCTCAGTTTGCTATTGTGAATCCGGTTGTAGCAGTGCCAACTCATCTTCATATTGCATCCACCATCTATCTTCACAATGGGTACTCTAGAGGAAGGAACAACAACTTCAATGGCTACCACAACAACTAAAACCATTCAAACTATCAAGGAGGCAATAGGGGAAGAAGAGAATTCAATAACTACACAAAAGACTCAAATCAAGAGGACTCATTGCTAATCATGAATATGGCCATGCCACAAGGTAAATCTAATGAGCATGTTTTCTACATAAATTCAAGTTGCTCCAATCATGTGGCAGGAAATGTGGCACTCCTATTAGATTTAGAAGATCCAAGGAACAAGCATGAAGTGTAGAGAGGTGATGATACAAGGCATTTGGTGGAAAAGATAGGAAATGTGAAAGCACCTGATGGAATTATCAACCTACTTAGCAATGTACTCTATGTCCCTACCATCACAAAGAATTTGATAAGTGTAGGATAGATTGTGGAGAAAGGCCTACAGGTTAGGTTCACAAAAGTAGGAGCATTTGTTGAAGATCCAAGTCAAGGATTTAGGAGAATTGCAAAAGGTGAAAAGATAGGTAGATTGTTCACATTTGAATTACAAGACACTAGAAACATTGCTCTCTTTAATTATGGTAGTCATACACTCACAGAATTGGAAGTGTGGCACAAAAGGTTAGCACATAATGATAAAAGATCATTAAAGAAAATTTTTAGGTACCAAAGTGTACTTGGACTTCCTAACTTGTCAAAACAACATATGTTTTTTAAGTCTAGTGCATGTCCATTTGGAAAGTCTCACATGTTACCATTCATGAAGAAAGGATATATGCATGGAGATCTCCTGGATTTGGTTCATAGACATGTATGGGGACCTAGCAAGGATGCTTCAATATTTTGATCAAGGTATTATGTCTCCTTCATTGATGATTGCAGTAGATGGACTATATTATATTTTATGAAACACAAAGATAAAGTCTTTTCATGCTTCAAAAGATATTTGGATCTTGTGGAGAATGAAAAAGGTAAGACATTAAAATGGTCAGATGGAGGGGGAGAGCACTTCTCCCATGAATTTGACTCCTTTCTTCAAGTAAGAGGAATCAAAAGAGAGATCACTACAAGGTACACTCCTAAGAAAAATGGAGTGGCAGAAAGAAGGAATAGGGCAATTATTGAAGTTGAAAGGTCTATCTTCAAAATCACTTAATGGCATGACACCACATGAGGCTTGGAATGGAAAAGAACCAAGCCTAGATCATTGTAAGGTTTTTGGAGATGGATCCCAAATCAAAAACGTGTGTATTCATTGGATATGACAACAATCAAAAGGGCTACAAATTATACAACCCAACAACCAAAGGATTCTTGGTGAATAGAGATGTAGTATTTGATGAGAATAGTTCTTGGTATGAAGATTCATGTAGAAAGGTCAACGTACCTTATGATCTTGAAGAAGGTTTTCCAAAACTTGTTAAGGATGATCCTTCTAAAGTTGAAGAGTAGGATACCGTAGAAGATGATAAAGCAAATCACTATGAAAAATGCAAAATGTGGAAGTCTAAAGGTAAAATAAAAATGTAGGAAGTTGGACAAGAGGTAGAATCATCACATCATGGCTTGATAAGGTCCATGAGAGAGAAAAGAAAACCAGAAAGGTATGGGTTTGATACTTCTCTATTCACTAAACATTCAATCTATCTAGCACATGACATAAATCAAGAGGAACCCTCAGTATTTGAAGAAGCAAAGAAGAAATCAGAATGGAGGCATGCAATGGAAGAAGAAATTGAAGCTCTTGAGGAGAATAACACTTGGGAATTGATTCCAAAGTCTCCATCAATGAAAGTATAGGCTCAAGATGGATCTACAAATTGATGAAGAACTCAAATGGCTCCATTAACAGGTATAAGACAAGGCTTGTGGCAAAAGGATTTGCACAAGCTCAGGGAATTGATTATGAGGAGTCCTTCTCTCCTATGGCAAAGATGCCTACAATTAGGTTCCTGCTTAGTATTTCCTCTTCCAAGAATTTGAAGATACTTCAATTGGATGTAAAAAATGCATTTCTTAGTGGATGGATAACAGAAGAGGTGTATATGGCACAAGCACCTAGTTTTGAGAATCACATATATCCTGATTATGTGTGTAAACTTAATAAAGTTTTATATGGACTCAAACAAGCCTCAAGGGCTTGGAATCATAGGCTTGTCTCATTCTTGCAGGACAAAGGATTTCAACCTAGCAAGGCAGATCCATCACTATTCATAAAAAGGAGTAATTTTGAAGTCATCTATTTGTGTGTGTATGTGGATGATATTATACTAACAGGAAATGATGCAGATGGAATCAAGAAAGTCAAAGAGTAGATGAAAGAAGACTTTAAGATATATGACTTAGGGTCACTCACATACTTCCTAGAATTGGAAGTGGTTTACAAGGATCATGGTCTATATCTTACTCAAGGAAGTACATTAAAGACTTGTTGACAAAGTTCAAAATGCAAGATTGCACGATTGCAGGTACTCCAATGGAGGTTAATCATAAATTGAGCTCACATGAAGGTGAACTCATAGAAGATATGATAGGTTATCAAAGCCTTGTGGGTAGTTTGAACTATGCCACATTGAAAAGGGTAGATATATGCTATAATGTGAGTGTGCTAAGTCAATTTATGCACACACCCAAGAGAGCTCACATGCAAGCTGCCAAGAGGATACTTAGATATCTCAAAGGGACCATGAATGAAGGGTTATATTACCCTTATGTATCTGATTTAAGTTTGAAATTGTTCTCTGGTGTAGATTGGGCTGGCTCCAAGGAAGACAGAAGGAGCACCTAAGGATATCTTACCTTTGCAAGTTCAAAACTTGTTTCATGGTCCAAGAAGCAACCCACAATTGCAATCTCTTCTACTAAAGCTCAATATAGATTTCTTGCCATAACTACTCAAGAAGCAATGTGGATGAAAACACTATTTATAGATCTTGGATTGGAGATTGGAACTCCAAGTATCTTTGGTGATAATATGAGCTTGGATTGGAGATTGGAACTCCAAGTATCTTTGGTGACAATATGAGCTCCATTCATTTGGCTGCCAATCCAATTTTCCATGCAAGGACTAAACATATTGAAGTACATTATCACTATGTAAGAGAGAAAATTATGAGCAAGGAAATTCAGCTATCTTATGTTTCAATCCATCAACAATGTGCATATATCTTTAACCAAGGCACTAGATGGAACCAAACTCAGCAAATTTAAAGGCATGATTGGCTTGTAGGTAATTTTGGAAGATTGAAGACCTCAAGCTCACTTGATTTGAGAAGGAGCTATTGGCCCAAGCCCATGTCAAGTCTAACTAGTGGCTTGAGTCATCAAAAGACGTAGAAATTTAAAGGAAATGTCAATCTTTTGTAGAGTTCTCTTGTGAACTCACCATTGTAATTTTTTGAGCTTCTACTTGATGTCAAAGTGAAAGCATCTAAAGTGGTTGAGTCCACTTGATGAGTACAAAGGAGAAAGCTATGATTTTGTGATTGAGTGATTAGAAGAATCAATCACTAAAAGATTGGAGAATGATTTTAGGAGAGATGCAGATTCAAATTTGAGCCATAGACATCACTATATATACATGGCCTTTAGTTGAAATTTTTGTACCTCCATGAATTAAGCTTCATGCCATATCAGAGTGTGGTTTCAAGGCACACATATGTAGCAGCACGTCCATTGTACTTTACAATCAATATACATTCATTTTCATGATAGTTTGTGTCTGTATTCTCATGCTTTTGTGAATGTACTCTTCACTTCCATATCTCTTAGTTTCTTCAGTGAGCTTGCAGAGATGATTTCTCTAAGGATGATCCATCACTTTCGGTGATTGAAGTTTGTTGGGGATGTAAGGGTCATGTGACCTTAACCCCATATTCATATATATACATCATATATAGAGCATTGCCTCAAGAGAGATCATTATGTGGGTTTCGAGGCTCCCATGCATGTCCGCGCGTAGTTCCTCTCTTCTCTCTCGTTCCATCTTCTCCTTCCTCCTCTTGTTCTGCACAACAAAGCCCTTCATTGGTATCAGAGCATGCTGAAGGCTGGTGTGCAAGAAGCTTCAATGGAAGCTTAAGTGAGAAGAGGTAGAAGTGCAGGTCGGCATCTCTTGACAGCAGTTCAATATTTCGGCTGTAACTTGAGCTAGGAAACTCGTATTGATGCGTTTTAACGTTTTGTGCGTAGCTAATACAGAGAGCTACAACTTCATAGAAGAGCGCAGAACCTGGTTCGGACTTCTGAAGTGCCGAAAATTTGAGAAACGCAGAGATATGTAGAAGGCGAATCTACATTGAGTAGGATAGTAGGTCGGTGTTTTTGTCATAACTTGAGTTCTATAGCTCAGAATGCAATGGTTCAACTTGCTGCTCGTACCTTGAAAACATAGCTACACCTTTGTAGAAGAACTCAGATCCAGATTTTGAGTTTTAGATTGCCGAAATTGCAGAATACAGAGCAGTACTGTTGCAGGTGATAGTGAAATTGACAGCAGGTGCTTGTCTTATGCATATCTTCAGCTACGCACCTCCGATTGAGGTGTTCTTTATCTCGTTAGGTAGCCAAGAATTATATCTCGAAGTTTGCTGAAGACCAAAAGTTCAGATTCAGAGGTTATCACCTTTGAAACAGCAAAACACAGAGCAGCACATTTTTGCTATGAGAACCCTAATTTCTCTTGGATGTTGAATTTGCTTTGGAACTTCTTCGAGAGAGAATTTATGGTGTGCAAGCTCTCATTTTCAGAGCTTCAAAGCATTGTCCATGTATGATCATTGAGGTAGCTCCTCCATATGAGAGTAGAGCATGATCTTGTCACGTGTTTGACATGTAAGATGACATTGTGGTAACTCTTTTTTGAGGTTTATGTCATCATGAGTTCGATCATGGATGTATAGTGGCATTGTGGTCTATAGCTTGCTTATGCCACTTGGTTATGGATTTACTTGCCAGTTGCACATACTTTTGTGAGAGTTGATTTTGGATCTTGTTTGGTACTTGTATCTTTTGTTTTCTTTGCAGGTACATTGGAGCCTCAATTACACACTTGTTTGTCACCTTGAGTTGCTATTCTATTAGCAAATGTTCATTGATTTGATGTTGTGGGTGATTCCCACAAGTTATTTTGGTTCTAGAGTCCATTTTACAAAGGAGATGCTGTCGAAATTTTGACAGCTTTTATGCTAGAAAGGAGCTCTAGTGGATCTTGAAGCTTGTGTGATAACTTTGGATCATTGATTATCTCCATTCACTTGGACTTGGTCACACATTGTTCGAGACAGGTTGGACCATCTTGCAGGATTCATTCTTGAGTGGGAGGTGCATCACCATAGTATTGGCGTGTATTGCCATTAGTTTTTTGGCACATGTAGTTGCCATTATCTTTGATTATATCATTGACAGGTGGTGATAGATTACTCATTGTTCTTTGGTTATTGGTTATCTTGTTTGATTGCTCAGTTTACAGGAGATACTCTACCGAAATTTTTTCCTAGGATTCTTTCACATCTACTTTGTCTGTTTGGAGACTTCGAGAGAAGGCTTATGCTCATGGTTTTATGTGCATGCTAGATGCATGGTTATGTGACAGGTGGTTCACATGGTTTTCTTCTCCACACAGACATATGTGATGTGAGTTATGCATATGGATATGCAGGTGTGATTCTATTGACGATAGAGTATTATTTCTAGTCTATTACTACATTTCTAGTCTCTTGGATTGCCAGCATGATGTCTTCTCGGTTTGATGGCACTGACTTTCCGAGATGGAAAGCTCAGATATGGCATACATTGGTTCGTGCAGGGTTACATATGTATGTGCATAGAGATGCACAGAGGCCTCGTGACATGCCCGACCATGTATGGATGGATATGGATGCATTGGCCAGCTCCACTATCCGATTACAGCTTGTGGATTCTATATATGAGTCCGTTATGTATGAGGAGACGAGTAGTGCATTATGGCAGAGACTACATGATATGTATGCGAGTCCATTGACTCATGTGAGACATAGATCACATCGACGACTTCGATGTTGGTATTGTGGTCATGAGGGCCATATTCGACGGCGTTGCTTCAGGCGGATGCGACGACGACGTCAGAGATATGCACGTGATGCAGGTCAGGTAGTGATTTCAGGAGATTCTATGGCAGTTGATTATGCCAGTGATGGTGATATCACTTTCTCCTATGGTTCATCTCATGATTCATCTTGCTCATTAGATAGCACACATATGGCTTGGTTGCTTGATGCATTAGCTAGTTTTCATGTTACTCCACATCGTGAGTGGTTTTGTCGATTCTCAGGTGAGAGTCGTGGATGTGTGCACATGTCTGATGGTATGGCATATGACATTGAGGGTGCAGGAGATATATGCCTTATGCTACCTAGTGGAGCATCACTTATGCTCAGACATGTACGCTATGTGCCTTCATTCCCTATCAGACTGATTTCAGTTAGCCTGTTACAGGAGAGCAGATGTTATGCATTCCTTGGTGAGCATCATTTTCAGTTGCAGTTGGGACAGCTTATGCTTGTCAAAGGTGCTAGGATTGGGCACATGTATCCAGTACAAGTACTTCATGTGAGAGACAGTCTCGTCTCAGTGGGAGTTCAGCCTTATGTGCGATATGAGACTCGTCATGTCTCATTTCGTCTACCTAGAGATAGGTCTAGTGACATTTTTTATGCACATGTATGGCAGGATTCAGATGCTCAGATGGATGTATGTATAGAGCATGCTTTGGATGCTCATGATGCTTATGTAGAGCATGGTTTGGTTGATCATGTGGATGCTCTTATGGAGCACACTTTGGATAATCAGTTGTATGCTTTAGAGCATGATCTGGATGCTCATATAGAGCATTATGATGATACTCAGTTAGAGTGTGATCATCAGTTTGACCTTGGTGTTGATGTTGTGCAGTTAGCTCATGTGGAGCATGATCATACACTTGGTGTGGTAGAGCAGGATTGCTCTCATGATACACAGTGTATGGTAAAGCATATTAGCTCTCAGGATGCACACCTAGACACATCCTTGGTTGATAGGATGACTGATTTAGATGCCGAGGAGTCAGCTATTATGCAGTCATTCTTGGATTCGCTCATGCGAGATGTTGACAGAGATATGTCAGGACATGTTGGTCTTGATGATGGTGCTTTGGATGCCTTGGATACAGGCATGGCTGGCATACTTAGGCTAGCCAGGATAGAAAAGGTTTCGTCAGCATTCGGGAGTCTGATGTATGAGTTGTTATGCTCGAGACCAGACATTGCAGTTGCTATTGGAGCATTTGCACTTGGAGTTGTCAGTCGTTCGATGATTGACATAGGCATAGAGCGAGTGGGAGCTTTGCAGGAACTTCATGAGTTCTTGCATCAGTCATATGTGAGCTCGACTCTTGTCAATATGAGTCTAGAGCGGTTTGAGGTGCATGGATACACCTTGTTTGAGGCAGTTGTTGTAGGCTGATCTGGTATGGGTAGAGATCCGGACTCTTCCTGTACATTAGTGTATAGTCCTACATCATTCTTTGTATGTGTTACCACTTATGGTCACATTGACCCTTAAGTGGGAGATTGTTGGGGATGTAAGGGTCATGTGACCTTACCCCCATATTCATATATATACATCATATATAGAGCATTGCCTCAAGAGAGATCATTATGTGGGTTTCGAGGCTCCCACGCATGTCCGTGCGTCGTTCCTCTCTTCTCTCTCGTTCCATCTCCTCCTTCCTCCTCTTATTCTGCACACCAAAGCCCTTCAAAGTTGATAAAGTTTTTTCTCATTAATGCTTCTATATACTCACAAATGTTCATTATAATTCGGTGTTTGAATCATGAGATATGGTCATTTGAAGTCTCTTGTATCTCTTCATACTCTACTTCTCTGTCAACACTCCATGAGAACAGTGATCTTCTTAGACCTTGTTCTCAGTGTGTAGTTGATTCTTTTCCGTGATTTAAAGCATGATAGAATCAGCATATTATCTATTATATGCCTACAAAATGTCATAAGCATTACATCTTGGAACCTTGAGATATTAATATATCTTTTCTCATGGGTCTGAGGACTGCTACACCCCGTGAAAATCGGGATGATGCTATAACTTGCTAAAATCTTTCCTCTTCATGTAGTCCATCACATTTGATGAAATCACTCATGATTGTTAGCTTACTAAGTTAATAATAGTTCCCCAAAAGGAATTAAGTTAATTACTACTGTGGCCAGAGAATTGTGCAAAACACTGAACATGTGTATGAACCAAAATAGCAAGTTTTTTACCCTTGGTTCAACTTCTACCTATCTCTTTTGATTTATCTTTTTGAGAGTGATCTCCTTGGGTACATAGGGTGTCTAATAAATCCTTTGGCAAGATAAAAGGGCCCACCACATATCTCTGGTTTATTTGGCTGGTGTAGTGCAAAGTTTTTGCAACACCACTTCATCTTCATCAAATACAAATCCATCTCTTCACAAGATTGGCCAACACCCCAATTAGTGAAAATGCATCACAACCACTCACACCCAACAGTCACTATGAAACCTACCCTATACTTTACCTCAAAACTAGAAGTGGCCACAATAGGCTACTTCTTGCTTTACCAAGATATGTGTGAGCTAGCAAGCATCAACCAAAAACCACTAGTGGACAAATGAGTATCATAACAACCAACCCAATCACACTTAGAAAAAGCATGTCAACCTAGCGGTAGGATCCCCCCTTATGATAAAACAATCCATGTAACCATGCACCACTCAAGTAGCAAAAGATGTGCTTAACCACCTGCCAATGCTTGACATCTCAAAAATGCATAAACTTGCTCATTTCTGAGACAAAAAACTGAATATCAAGCCAAGTTATGCATAAGTAAATTGAGCATTCAATAGCTTGTTGATAGAGAACAACATCAAATGCATCTCCAACATCATGAAGACTCAAGTGTAACCTATTTCCATAGGAGTGGCAATAGGTTTGCAATCTTCAAGGCCAAAACACTGAAATAAGGTGTCAATATATTTTCTTTGACACAAATCTATTCCCCATCAAATTGCATAAATTATATGCCCAAATAATGTTGCAAATGCCCCAAATCTCACCTCTAAAAAGAGGCATACAAATATGCCTTAAATTTAGAAATATGCTTCTCATTAGGACTAGTGTGCAGCATGTCATCAACATACACAAAAATGATCAAAAGTACATCATCAAGATGCTTAATATATAAGGTGCTCTCAGTTGAATTGTTCTCAAAACCATGTGTAATCAAGTAAGCATGTATCTTTTCATAACAAGCATATGGGGCTTGATTCAGATCATATAATGCCTTTTTCAACCTCGACACTTTGTTTTCATGCCAATTTTGCACAAAACCTAGAGCTAAAATACATACACTTCTTTACGTAAACCACCATTCAAAAATGTGATTTAATGTTGAATGCATGTACATTCCAACCATGATGAGATGCAAGTGCACATAGGCTATGAATGGTTGTCATTCAATAAGTGGGTGCAAAGGTCACATAAAAATCAATGCCTTTCTCTTGAGCATAACCTTTTGCAATAAGCCTTTTTTTCTCAAAGCATATCACATAAAGAAAAAGTACCATTCTTCATAATAGCATCATATGGTGATTGCAAAGAAGCCATCAAATTTTCTAAATTTTGTGCTTCATCAAAATAAACAGGCTCATTATCATCATAGAGACTAGAGGCAACCTTTGCATAACAATCTGATGCAAAAGAGGCACTATGAGATCCTTAATGAGTGCGATATGGAAGAGGTGCATCTAATTTACTATCTCACAAAGTCTGAACTAGACATTTAGGCATAGTTTTTGTCTTCTCTATATCATCCCTCTCATCAACAAGTGCATAATGTAAATGTGAATAAAAACTGGAATGATCTGCATCATCATGTGGAACTTATGAAGTTTACAAAATTGCCCCATTTGGACATCACTTGACTTTCCGCTTATAAAAAAGGTAGCAAAGTGTCATATGCATCTTTGTAGCTAACTAATATCTATGTATTACATGAAAGTAATGGCTGGATTGCATCTTCTACAAAAACAACATCACAACTAACCAAAATGTGTTTACTCTATGGATGATATAGACAATAGTCTTTGTTTTCAAAATTTTACCCAACAAAAATACATTTCACTACTTTATCATCCAATTTCTTCCATTGTTGTTAAGGCACTAATGCATATGCCAGATAATCAAAGACATGTGGATAAGAAAGAGATGACCTGCGGCCATGCCAAGCCTCATATATTGTAGTGCTTTGGTGGACAAAGAGTGATATATTGTAGTGCTTTGGTGGGACAAATGTTAACTACATATGTTGCACACATAATAGCCTCAATCTAGAAGCTATGCGCTAAAGCTTGACTTTTGATTATACTCCTCACCATCTCCATGAGATACCTGTTCTTTCTTTCTACAACTCCATTTTTTTTGAGGTGTATAGAGCATTTTACACTGATGTTTTATCCTACGCTCAACCAAAGATGCATTAAAGTTAGAAGACATGTATTTTTCCCCTTGATCAGAACAGAGGGTGCCCAATTTACATGCAGACAAATTCTTTTGGCATAACTAGAGACTATCTGAAGCACATAGACACTTTCGACTTTGCATTCAATGGATACACCCATGCATGCATGGAAAAATCATCAATAAAGTTCACGAAGTAAAGATAGATCCCAAAAGAAGATGTCTGCATAGGAGCACAAAGCCACTAATAAAACAAGCTAGAATTTATGAGGAGCTTGAACTGAACAATCATTGAACCATCTTTAGGGGAGGAAGAAGGCTACATTTTTCTCAAAAAACAACCTTCATAGACATGTTTACAAGGTGCATCAAGTTTGGGTAGAGAGGAAAGCATTTCATCCTTTTGTAGGTGTAGCAAGGTAGAATAATTTAGATGACCAACGTTTGCATGACAAAGCTTTGCATATGAGATAGCCTTAGAATCTTGTACTACTAATGCCGCATCATTCACAGAGTTTTCATAGCCTATGAGCTTATACATCCTATGATATAAAATGCTAGAGGTAGTAATAACATGGCCATTTGACAGATCATGAACTATACATCTATAATCAATAAATTTGACAGCGGCAAGTCCATCTTGGCTAATGTTGAAAGTGATAATAGATTTTTCTTGATCCGAGGCAGATTCAAAGCATCTGACAATGTTAAAGAACTATCATTAGTGGCAATCAGAATGATCTTACCAACTCCCATTACAAGATAAGAGGAGTTGTTAGCACATGTGATAGTATTCCTTGTAGGGGCAAGCTCAAGTGAATGAAAGAAACTATGGTGTGAGGTGTGACAACCCGTGGGCAGGAGCCCCCTCCCCCCCTCCCTTCCTGTATTTCTATCCAGCCCCTGTTGGTGCTTGTGTGGTTTGCCGACCGACGCCAAATTGCAAGTACTTATAGGGGGACATAGTGAGCCTGTGACCCAAGTGACCCAAGCGAACCAAGCGATCCTTGTGCTCAACGTGCGGTAGCCTTCGTGCTAGTCCCCTCCGCACGCACCTCTCGAAAGCGTCGTTGTGCCATCGAGGGGCCATTGTATGCGTTTGCCCGCGATGCTTAACGCGGGCCGGCTCACTGTAACACGTTTACCCGTGACGCTCAATGCGGGCCGGCTTAGGCCGTTCTTTCTGTAATCGTTCTCTTTCTAATGCAAGCAAGTTTTTCATTCAACAAGTGACTTTTCTGCTTTCAAGCAAGCGAACAAAACACTCAAGCAAGTCACCCTACTGACAGGCCGGTGCGAGTCACCGAGCGAGCCCGGGGTGCTTGTTTTCTTTTTCATCATAGTTGGTATCAGAGCCTCGCTCGATCCAAGCAGCCTTGGAAAAGAGGACGGACCGGTTGTCACACCAGTGCTGGGGGCCGAGTCTTAACGTCCTACTTAGTACACCGCAATGGAGGGTGAAGGTAATGACGTTTTTCTCAGTGACGTGGAGCCGCGCGTTGGCGGCCACAAAGAAATTGGAAAAGAGCGACGGAGGAACAAGGGGAAACGACCGCAGACCCCGCCTCCCGGTCCACGAAATTACGACTTTATGACTACGGAAAAGGAAAAGGAAGAACCTATGGTGATGGAATGGATGATGGCTCAAGACCATCGCATGGACCGTCTTGAGTCCACCATTGCCAGTTTAGCGCAACTACTAAAAGGCCTGGCCGAACCAAAGGACGACAAGAACAAGGATACGGGAAAGCAACCTGAGTTACAGGAGGGCGAGACCTCGAGACGGACGTCTCGGCAGGGCCGTCGGCCACACACACGGCGACGTCGGCCCGTCTCCTCCTCTGACGATGGAAGCGACTCGGATTCTGCTCAAAGCATACGCAAAACGGATAATGTATCACCACGAAGAAATTAGCAGGGTGCGGGAAACGCTAACACGATCGCCCGCCCTGCCACAACTCAGAATATGGGCAATACTCAAGTTCAGAGAAATACAAACAATTATGGGAATAATCAGCAGAGGGCGTTGCCAGCGCCCCAATGGCAGCGGAACGATCCCCGACCGTTTTGTAGAGTATGCCATGGGAATCACTGGACTCATCAATGCACGCGCAATAACAATCAAACGCGAGTGCAAACGGCTCAAGTAGAAGAAGAGCCACAGAGACGTAACACGAATGTGGTCTTGACAGAGTTAGATGATAACGAAGAAGAAGTACAAGCAAGTAACAATGCGCCTCATGTAGGTACTATGGCCGCAATGCGAAGGTGCTTCCCAATGACGTTACGCATGATTCAGAACATGTACTTCTGGGGAACTTTTGGGAACAAAAGAAAAGCAGTACTAGTTGATTCAGGTGCGACGCATAACTTCATGTCGCCACAATGTGCAGCAAGCTTGCAATTGGCCTTGAGTAAACTTCCTGAAATGTCAGTCACTTTCTCTCAAGGTCGAGATGATAATGTAAAGATTGCCCTCAACGTCCGCATGACAGTGGGGGAGTGGTCAGCGAAGCTAGATTTTCTAGTAGTGCCATTGGAATCGTTTGATGTAATAGTGGGACTCTCTTTCATGGACTGTTATATGGTGAGCATGCTAGGTAAGGGGATTGATAAACTCCTGCTTGACATGCAAGGCAACATAGTGGTCATAGACTATCATAGAGTTCCGAAGAGGACCCCAGAGGGAAGTAAAGAGCCTCAAGGCAAGTCAGAAGTGGAAGAGAACCCCAGGATCGAAGTCGCAAGAAGTGAAACACAAGGCCGTCGCTCCTCCTACATCCAAAGAGGAGTTAGACAGACAGAGGAAAGGAAAGGCACCTATGCATCCAGAGAGTATGCCATCCAGTATTCAAAATAAAGGGAACAAGGCAGTGAATTTACAAGGAGGAAAAATGAAATCGGTAGCCGCAGTAACAAGAGCAGAGAGAAGACAACAAACTCAAGGGCCATTGACGGCCAAACAGGTAGAAAGTGCAATGAAGCAAGGGGCTGAGGCCCACTTGTGCCTGATCAAATGTAACACAATTGACTTAGAAGAAAGGGAAAACGACAGGATGAAGGTTGACGATCAAAGAGTTCATGAAGTACTAAAAGAGTTTGAAGATGTCCTACCAAGTCAGTTACCAAGCGGGCTGCCACCACTTAGGCAAGTCCAACATAAAATTGAAGTAATGCCAGGCCAAGCTCCACCGGCCAAAGCACCCTACAGAATGAACGAAACGGATCTGAAAGAGTTAAAAAGGCAATTAGTAGAACTGGAACAACAAGGCTTCATTCGACCCAGTAGTTCACCCTACGGTGCTCCTGTCCTATTCGTCAAGAAGAAAGATGGCAGCATGCAGTTATGTGTGGATTATCGGGCCTTGAATAAAATTACAGTAAAAACGAAGTATCCAGTGCCAGTCATGGATGAATTGATGGACCGATTAGGTTAGGCAAAGTTTTTTACACGAATAGATCTAAGATCCGGTTATCATCAGATTCACATAGCAGAGCAGGACATTGAAAAGACGGCGTTCAGAACACGTTATGGCAGTTATGAATGGTTAGTCATGGCTTTCGGGATCACAGGCGCGCCAGGCACGTTCTGTTGAGAGATGAATGACGGATTCAGGGACATGCTAGATGAGTTCTTGATCATTTACATAGATGATCTCTTGATATACAACCATACTCTTGAAGAACATTTAGATCATGTGAGAGCCGTACTCCAACGTCTAAGAGAAAGACAACTCTATGCAAAACCTGAGAAATGCGAGTTTGCCATGACATCAGTTGAATTTCTTGGTTTCATAGTCTCAGATAAAGGAGTGATGATAGACGCTCACAAGATCATCGTAGTGCGTCAATGGGCTCCGCCTCGAACAATGAGGGAAGTAAGAGAATTCATAGGTTTCTGCTAGTTTCCAAGAAAATTCATAAAAGATTTTAGTAAAGTGGTTGCTCCGCTCACAGAGTTAACTAAAGGAAAGGGTTGCTTTGTGTGGGGGCCTAAAGAACAAGACGCCTTTGAGCAACTCAAACAGGTGATGTGCGAAGCTCCTGTGTTGAAGTTGCCAGAGTTTGACAAAGAGTTCAAAATCCATACAGATGTGTCAGGACTAGCAATTGGAGGGGTCCTTATGCAGGAAGGACGCCCTGTGGCTTATCAGTCACACAAGTTTTCAGGTACAGAGTTAAGATGGAGCACTCACGAGAAGGAGATGCTCGCGGTGATCCACTGTTTGCAAAAGTGGCGTCACTATGTTCAAGATAAACACACGAAGATCTACACAGATAATATCTCACTGAAGTATTTTTGTACGTAGCCCAAGTTATCTCCTAAACAAGCAAGATGGCAAGATTTCTTGGCTGAATTTGATATAGACATCATTCACAAACCGGGGAAGCAAAACGTTATGCCAGATGCCCTGAGTAGAAGACCAACCTTGGCCGCAATTTCCATGGCCGAAAGTAAGACAAAAGATCAAATTCAAAGATTGCAACAAACGGATCCTGAGGTACAAAGGTTAGTAAAAGATGTGCACTCAGGTTTAGATCACAAAGGGAAATACACGATTATGAACAACATGTTATATCGAAAGGGAAAGATCTATATACGAGACAATGCAGAATTACAGATGATGCTTTTATGGGAAGCACATGACTGTCAGCTTGCAGGACATGGCAGTCAACGTAGAAGTTATGAGCACCTAAAGGAGCATGTGTTTTGGCCTAAGATGAAAGAAGATGTAATTGAGTATGTACAAACGTGCTCTACTTTCCAGTTAGTAAGACAACAGAAGATAAAACCGGCAGGCTTACTTCAATCGATGCCCGTCCCGAATAGACCTTGGGACATGGTAAGTATGGATTTCATAACGGATTTGCCATCATCAGACGGACATAATGCAATTCTAGCAGTGGTAGACTATTTTTCAAAGCAAGCACACTTTATACCCATGAAGCCACCCATGCCGGCAAAGGTGGTAGCACAGACGTTCTTTCAAAAGGTATTCAAATATCATGGCCTTCCGTTGGCTATCGTCTCAGATCGTGACACCAGGTTTATGAGCGATTTATGGCGTGAATTATTCTCAATCCTAGGTACTCAACTCAGATTCTCATCAGCCTATCACCCCGAGACAGATGGGCAGACGGAACGAATCAATCAAACAGTAGAGAATTATCTAGGAAGTTATGTACAAGCGGATCAGAAAGATTGGGCCAAGCACTTAGATATTTTAGAATTCCACTATAACAGCTCCATACATTCAAGTACATCTATGTCACCGTTCGAGGTGGCCATCGGCAAGAGTGTAATCACACCCATGGCACTCATGTCAGATGAAGTGCTAGTAGCAGCAGACCGCGAGTGTGGAAATTTTTTACGAGACTGGTAGGCCAAGCTTCGTCAAGCAAAGGAAGCTCTCATCAAGAGCAAAGAAAGGATGGTTAGAATTGCCAATTAGAACCATACAGAGGCTCTCGATTATCAAGTGGGTGACCTAGTTCTCGTGAATGCCAAGAACATCATTTTGCACAGGAATTTCACTCCCAAGTTCAATCACAGGTACTATGGGCCATACAAGATTAGTCACTGATTCAATCAAGCTACATACCAGGTTGATCTTCCACCCGAAATTCATATCCACAACTCTTTCCATGTTAGTTTGCTAAAATGCTTCCACCCTGATACTCGTTTCGGACGTCAAGTCACTTTGGTGGAAGATCCAATTGAACAAAGACAAGTAGAGTTGATACTTAAAGACAATAGCACGCAATTTCTGGTCAAGTGGCGTGGAAGACCCCTCAAAGAAGCAACATGGGTAAGTAAAAACAGCATGCCTCCGACAGCCCAAGCCCTGATTGAGGCGTTTCAAACGACTCATCCTTCAACATCCCAGGTGCGAATACCTTAGCTTTACGAAGATGCAAAGCTCTTCAAAGCGGGGGAGAATATGTGACAACCCGTGGGCAGGAGCCCCCCCCCCCTTCCTGTATTTCTATCCAGCCCTTGTTGGTGCTTGTGTGGTTTGCCGACCGGTGCCAAACTGCAAGTACTTATAGGGGGACATAGTGAGCCTCCGACCCAAGTGATCCAAGCGAACCAAGCAATCCTTGCGCTCAACGTGCGGTAGCCTTCGTGCTAGTCCCCTCCGCATGCACCTCTCAAAAGCGCCATTGTGCCATCGAGGGGCCGTTGTACGCGTTTGCCCACGATGCTTAACGCGGGCCGGCTCACTGTAACACGTTTACCCGCGACGCTCAACGCGGACCGGCTTAGGCCGTTCTTTCTGTAATCGTTCTCTTTCTAATCCAAGCAAGTTTTTCATTCAACAAATGACTTTCTGCTTTCAAGCAAGTGAACAAAATACTCAAGCAAGTCACCCTACCGATAGGCCAGTGCGAGTCGCCGAGCGAGCCCGGGGTGCTTGTTTTCGTTTTCATCACAGGAGGTAATATGTTTGGTTGCCTCATTATCAAAGTTCCAGCAGAGTTTACTACAGACATGCAATGCTCATGAAAAGATGGGTCACATCTGCAAATGGTAGTAAATGCCCATTCTTCATTCTAGACAAGATTAGTAGACTTTGTTTAAGGTGCAATGGCCTTTGCAATAACCATTCCAGTGTTTTTCTTCTTTTCCTCTTTTGCAACCAGTTTTGGAAAACTCTTTATGACATGATCATTTCCTTTATAGTATTTGCAAAAAAGTTTTTGCTTTTCTATTTTCTTCTCATCTTTGTCTTCCTTCTTCACATGTCCAGCATCATAAAATTTCTCCTTGCTAGTTGATGAGCTCTATTTACCTTTTCCCTTCTAACTAGCTAAGCAAGCTTGATCTGCAACATGCATAAAAGACCTATTCTGCCTTGACTGATCTTCCTACAACAAAACATAGAGTAAGTCCTCAAACATTAAGCCATTTGGATTACCTTTCATCATCACAATCAAAGAGTAAAAGCAAAACTTCGATATGAACTTGGAAGATCATTAAGAATTGTTTGCACAAGTGAATTATCTGGTAAAACTTCATCAATAGAAACCAAAATTTCATCTTTGATGTTTGTCAAAAAACTATCCATGGAATCTCCTTCTTTCATTGGCTCACTCTCCAATTGTTTTCAGAGGTAAGCAACACAAGCCTCATTTCTTACCTAGTATAAGGTATAGGTGGATCCCAAGCATCTTTTGCTATCTTGCAAGAGTAAATGTAAGGGATAATCACATGTACTTGAGCATCTTTGCCATCCCAACAAAGTTTCTCTATAGTACGTGCAATAGGAACCATAACACAAATAGGAATACGAACTCTTAACAAGCTAAATAGTAATAGCTAATTGTTAACAACTAAGAACCAGCTACTCAGTGATAGGTAACTAGTAACAAGCTAGTTAGTAATAGCTAATTACAAACAACTAACCAAGAACCAGATACTTAGTAATAGCTAATTAGTAGAAACTAATTAGTAATATGTAATTACAAAGAGCTAACCAAGAACTAGCTACTTAGTAATATTTAATTACTAACAAGCTAATTAGTAATAGATAATTACTCACGACTAACAAAGAACTAGCTACTTAGTAATAGCTAATTGGTAACAAGCTAATTGGTAACAAGCTAATTAGTAATAGATTATTAGTAATAATTAATTAAACAATTAACCAATGACTAGCTACTTAATAATAACTAACTGTTAACAAGCTAAATAGTAGTAGCTAATTATTGAGAACTAACTAAGAATCAGCTACTTAGTAATAGGTAACTAGTAGCAAGCTAATTAGAAATAGCTAATTACAAACAAATAACCAAGAACCATCTACTTTCTAATAGAAAATTAGTAACAAGCTAAATAGTGATAGCTAATTACAAACACCTTACCAAGAACCAGCTACTTAGTAATACCTAATTACTATCAAGCTAATTAGTAATAGCTAGTTACTGAGAACTAAGTAAGAACCAACTTCTTAGTAATAGGTTACTAGTAACAAGCTAATTAGTAATAACTAATTACAAACGACTATCCAAGAACCAACTACTTAGTAATAGCTAATTAATAACAAGCTACTTAGTAATAGCTGATTAGAAATAAGCTAATTAGCAATAGCTAATTACAAACAGCTAAGAGAACCAACTATTTAGTAATACTAATTAGTAACAAGCTAATTAGTAATAGCTAATTACAAACAACTAACCAATATCCAACCACTTAGTAATAGCTAATTAGTAACAAGCTACTTAGTAATAGCTAATTAGTAATAGCTAATTACAAACAGCTAACCAAGAGCCAACTAGTTAGTAATAGCTAATTACTAACAAGAAAAATTAGTAACAAGCTAATGAGTAACAAGCTAATTAGTAGCAAGGTAATTAATAATGAGCTAATTAGTAATAGCTACATTAAAATCCTCAAGGCATTAAACCTTCATTCCAAATATTCCATAAAGTAACATGCCTCAACAACTGACCTCAATTGATAAGAATAAATTAGACATGGATGGCCAATCACATGTCCCATCACTAAACAATCATAAGCATGTTCCATGTAAAAACACATGCATGGAAATCGAAAACTAGAATTTAATGTGATTGTGAATGATAAGCAGAAATGAAATGATCATAATGTGGAGTTAGTGACGTTTTGTGAATCCATTGAGATTCTTCAAGTGAATGATTTTTATATTTAAACAAATATCTATGATATTGGTTACTTATGCGTGTAGTAGTAACATCATAATAAAGTATTTTCCCTGGAATTAAAATTTCAGTATCCTCTTCTAATAAAGGAGGATCATCTAGAACAAGAATGAGTGGTAGAGCTCCTTTAAATGATTTCAATAAACTGATATGAAAAGAAATATGTATGTTCCAATGAGAAGGTATAGCTAATCTAAAAGCATTCTCATTAATCTTCTGAATAATATGGAAAGGTCCATAATAACGTGGTGCAAGTTTGACCTTAGGATGCTATGAAATATTTTTCAAACATCTTTCAATTATTCGTAACCATACATAATCATTTTCATTAAATTCTTTACCTAATCATTTATTATTAGCATTATGCATGTAATGTTCCTGACTCTTTTTAGTGTGCTCATGAACCTCATGAAGTATGGAAATATGATCGTGTGCAAAAGAATCAGCCATAGGTATATCAGTTTGAGTGATACACATGGGAGTGGGAAGCTTTTTACCATACATAATTTCATGTGGTGCATGTCTAGTAGTGGTATGTGTTGTGTTATTGTATGCAAATTATAGTAAAGGAAGTTTCTCATCCCGATTACTTGGATTATCTAAAGAATAACAACGTAATAGATCCAAAATAGTACTATTTGTAGCTTCACGTTGCCCATTACTTTCAGGATGAAATGCGGAACTACAATCTATTTTAGAACCTAAATTTTTAAATAATGCAACCCAAAAATGATTACAAAAACGAACATCTTTATCTGACAAAATAACTTTTGGAAAGCCATGATGTGGAAAAATACATTTAATAAATAACGACATTGCATTGGTGTTAGAGAACTAACATGTTATTGCTTTCATTGTATCCATGGTCGGTGGAAAAGATGCATCAACAAATGCCATGTTTAGAATTGGGTGTACCATACTTTGACTCCTATAAGTGAGTCAGATGAAGGAGAAGACTCATCCTTTTCCAATTTTACATTTGAAGGTGATGGCAACTACCTATCAGATGCATTCGCAGTGGATGACAACTTTGCAGTCAATGCAGAAGGGGACAATGATGAAGGTGTAGATTTCTATTTATTAAAGTGCACACAAGGAAAACAGTTCAGTCCGAAGAATGTAATGGATGCGTGGAACAACCTGATAGCTTCAGGAACATATTATGTGGTGGGTTTATTTTATGAGAGACTAGAAGAAAATGTCTACAAGTTGTTAGAAACAAGACAACCAGCTTATATGTATTCCCATCTTGTAAGATGCATTAAAATACCCACGTCACCAGTCCAGAATTGTACAGATATGTTTACCATAAATGGTGATGTGTATGAGGCCGTTTATAATAGTATGCCCTAGAATTTGTAATACCCATGTGATGTTGAATTCAATTGGAGTAGCTCTTCGCCTCTTGAGGCGGGGGTGGGGGTTCAATCCCTAGCTATGGCAAGACACTATGTGAGTCTAAAGCTTGTGTAAACCAGTTGTATGATGTTGAAACCAGCTCTCTGATGTGTGTCGCCTTCGGGCAGTCTACGAATAGTCTAACCCTTGCTTTGTGGGATACGAGGGGTCCATGGGTACTATGCCCGTTCACTTGTACAGTTGCAATTTAAAATTAAAGTCCGGGGAGTAAGCTTCGGCTGAACCTCCATTTCAAAAGAAAAAAAAGTGTGGCAGCTTACCCCCCTTAGAACAAAACACGCACCCTTGAAACAGATGAATTGATGTGAGGGTGGAAGCATGATTTTGGAAGGAAATTCCATTTATGTACCATCACAATAGTTTGAATCCATGCATAGACTTAAAAGTTATTTTCTTTATGGAAATTAGAGATTAAATTAAATTTAAGAAATATTATACAACTATGCAGGGGCACGCCCTCACCTGCAATTACCAAAAAGGTACATATACATCGTACACCTCTTGGGACAATACATCTTAGAGAGAGTGACTCTCCACTATTGGTATCTAACATTACATATGATTTTTGAATACATTGCTTGATGCATAGGAGCATCAGAGATACTAGTATCTAACATTACATATGATTTTTGAATACATTGCTTGATGCATAGGAGCATCAGAGATACTAGAAAGGTGGGCATGTCCAACAAACTTCATTTCTTTCCAACAATTGCAAATTTGATTCCTACTACAATCTTCAAAGAATCTTTTATTTCTTCCAACCTAGATGTTCCATAATATTTGTGCTCTCCATGTGTGCCAAAGCAAGGGGTACAACCCATTATTGGTCTGCTAAGAGTGAGGCAAAGATTATTAAGAGGGCACCAAAATTTTTGAGAAGGAAAGCATTCCATGAACAAGTGAGAAAGATCCTCCAACCTGCCACAGCTATTACAATTTCCATTCCCCAAATTTAATTTACGAGCTTTGCTCCCTGTCCATAGGCCCTAGCGAACGATAAGCCATAATAAGATGGAGTGGTTATTCATAGGAGGAAGGGCCCAAATGACCTGAAATCTATAGGACCATTGATAAGTAGTCCACTAGAGATTCAACTTTTGATTCGGCCTCTTGACCAACTTGGGAAAGGAACCTATTTTTTCTTGAAATTCTGGAACATATCCATAGCAGTCGTATGTAGCTCAAGCTCTTTGTAGTGGTTGCGCTTCTCCGTGGCTTTCAGGAGCAGCTCCCTCTGATCCATAAGCACCTGTTTACAACCAAGAGATAAATCAGCAATGTCATTAATGAAGAAAGGATCCACAATATCCTACCCAAACATAAGGTTATTCGATGAGTTAAAGCCTTTTTTCCTGCACTTAATCATCTTAACAATCAAAGGAGAAGCTTGTTCAACATTCACCCATCAAGTCCATTATGAGTCTTGTGACAAAAATCAGAGATTAGAAGCAAACATGATGGGCTGCAAGTGGACAAATGCTCCAAACAGTAGTCATATGGCATGTAGGTGCAAAGGTCTCATCAAAATCAATGCCGCATAACCCTTTGCAACAAGCCTAGCCTTATACCCGTCAACTGTACCATCAAGTTTATGCTTCAGCATGTATACCCACTTAGTGCCAATAGCCTTCTTGCCAGGAGGCAAGTCACATAAAAACAAAGTACCATTCTTCATTATTGCATCATATTCATATTGCATAGCATCCATCTAATTTTCTGAATTTTGTGTTTCATCAAACGAAACAGGATCATTCTCATCACAAAGACTAGATGCACCCATAGCATAGTAATCTGATGCAAAAGAGGCACTATGAGAGCCTGATCGAGTACGATATGACAGAGGTGCATCTAATTTGTTGTCATGCAAGGTCTGCACGAGCCATTTTGGCATAGTTCTTGCCTGCTCAATATCAGCTCTCTCATCAATAAGTGCATCATGAACATCTACATCAAAAATGGAATTATCTACATCATCATATGAAACCTGCAAAGGCTGAGAAGTTGCCTCATTAGGACCAGCACTAGACTATCCACATGTAAAAAGAGGCAGCAAAGTATCATACATGTCTTTGGAGCTTCTTAGCACATGAAAGCAATGGTTGAATAACATCTTCCACAAAAACAACATCACGGCTAACCAGAATGCGTTTAGTCTCTAGACGATACAAACGATAGCCTTTACTTTCAGAATTGTACCCAACAAAAATACATTTTACTACTTTATCATCCAATTTTCTACGATGTTGTTCAGGCACTAATGCATATGTCAAACAACCAAAAACATGCAGATGAGAAACAGATGGCTTGCGGTCATGCCAAGCCTCATATGGAGTGATAGAATGCAGCGCTTTAGTGGGACACCTGTTCAGTACATATGGTGTGCACATGACAGCCTCAAGCTAGAAAGTATGTGGTAAAGCCTGACTCTTGACCATACACCTCGCCATCTCCATGAGTGATCTATTCTTTTGTTCAGCAACTCCATTCTGTTGAGGTGTATACGGTGCTGTACACTGGTGTTTTATCCCACGTTCAGATAGAAATGCATTAAAATCAGAAGACATATATTCCCCCCCTTGATCAGAACAGAGGGTGCCCATTTTACATGCTGACAGATTTTTAGCCAAAACCAAAAAGTGTTTGAAGCACATGAACACTTCAGACTTTGCCTTCAATGGATATACCCATGCATGCCTGGAAAAATCATCGATGAAAGTCACGAAGTAAAGATAATTCCCAAAAGAAGGTGTCTCCATAGGACCACAAACATCACTATGTATAAGCCGTAATTTTTGAGTGGCCCGAACTGAACCATCTTTTGGAAAGGACGAACTTTGCATTTTTCCAAAGTACAACCTTCACAAACATGTTTCCGAGGTGCCTCAAGTTTGGGCAAAGAGGACACCATTTCAGATTTTTGTAGACATAGCAAACTAGCAAAATTCAGATGACCAAAACGTGCATGGCAAAGCTTTGCATCTGACATAGCTTGAGAATCATTTACTACACATGCCAAATCATTTACAGATATTTCATAGTCTATGAGCTTATATAGCCCACAACATAAAATGCTAGAATCAATAATCACATCGCCATTTGACAGATCATGAACTGTACACCTGTCATCAACAAATTTCACAACCAAGCCAATCTTGGCTAATGCAGAAACTGATAACAGGCTCTTCTTGATCCCTTGCACAAATAAAGCATCTGACAAAGTGAAAGAACCACCATGAGCAGTAGTCAAAATCATCTTACCAACTCCCATAATAGGACAAGAGGAGCTGTTGGTGCATGTAATAGTATTCCCTGTAGGGGCAGGCTCGAGTGAAGAGAAGAAACTACGCTGTGAGGTAATATGTTTCGTCGCCCCACTGTGAAAATACCAAACATCTAAGTCTACTGTAGACATGCATTGCTCATGAGAAGATGGGTCAAAACTGCAGACAGTAGTAAACGCCCATTCTTCTTCCTGCACAAGATTAGCAGACTCTGTTTTTGGTGTAGAGGCCTCTGCAACAACCGTTCCAGCCTCTTTCTTCTTTGCCTCTTTAGTAGCCAGTTTTGGACAATTCTTTATGATATGATCATTCCCTTTACAGTACTTACAAAACAATTTCTGCTTTTCTGATTTCTTCTCATCTTTATCTTCCTTCTTCAAATATGCAGAATTAGCAGATTTGTGCTTACTAGTTGAAGAGCTCCATTTTCCTTTGCCCTTTTAACTAGCCAAGAAAGCTTGATCTACAACTCGCATAATGGACCTATTCTGCCTGGACTGATCTTCCTGCAACAGAACAGAGACTAACTCCTCAAATGATAAGGCATTTGGTTTGCCTTTCATCATCAACCGAAGATTAGAAGCAAAACTCTGATATGAATCAGGAAGACCATTCAGAACGGTTTGCACAAGTGAGCTATCTGGTTTAACCTCATCAGCAAAAATAAATTGTTCCTTCAAGTCTTTGATCTTCATTAGGAAACTGTCCATAGAATTACCTTCATTCATGTGCTCACTCTCTAGTTGTTTTCGGAGGTAAGAAACAGCCACCAGGGTTTGAGGCTCCCAATTGAGAACAAGTTATGTAAGCTGAAGAAGGCATTATATGGGCTAAAACAAGCCCCTAGAGCATGGTACCTACAGATAGATAAGTATCTCTTGGATCTAGGTTTCAAAAGATGTGCTTCTGATGCTAACTTGTATGTTCTAAAGAGAGGAGGGAAGACAATTGTGCTTGTACTCTATGTAGATGACCTTGTGATTACAAGAAATGATGATGCTCTTCTTCAAAAAACAAAAGATGCCTTGAGTTCAAAATTTGAAATGACAGACTTGGGCTTAATGCATTATTGCTTAGGTCTTGAAGTTTGATAGGAACCAGGGAAGATTTTCATCTCTCAACAAAAGTATGCAAGGTAGATATTGAAGACATTCGACATGGAGGATTGCAAGGAAATTTCTACACCTATGGAGATCAACACAAAATTATCTATTGAAGAGATTTCATCTCTAATGGATATTAGAAGATACAAGAAATTAGTTGGAAGTCTCATCTACTTGTGCAATAGCAGATCAGACATCTCTTATGGTGTTGGAGTAGTAAGCAAGTTCTCTAATAAGCCTTGCCAAACTCATTGGAAGGCAAGCATGCGGATACTCATGTATGTGAAAGGAACTACTGATTATGATATTCTTTATGAAGAAGGATCATCTCTGGTCCGATACTGTGACTCAGATTGGGCAGGAGATATTGATACCAGAAAATCAGTTTCAGGATATTGCTTTTCTTTAGAATCAAGGATTTTCTCTTGGATTAGTAAGAAGCAACCGACTGTAGCATTATCTTCTATTGAAGGTGGGTACAAAGCTGCATGCATTGCAGCATGTGAAGCAGTATGGTTGAGGAGGATCCTATGGCACATAGGAATACAAGGACAGGAGGCTACAGATTTGAAGTGTGACAACTAGAGTTGCATGGCCATTGCCAAAAATCCTATTTTCCATGCACATACGAAGCACATAGAAATCGAGTATCACTATGTGTGTGAGTTGATTGAGGACGGGATCGTGGAGATAATCTATTGCCCTACTAAAGAAAATGGAGCAGACATCTTCACCAAGGCTCTTGGGAGAGAGCAACTTCTTCGACACTTTCCAAAGCTTGGGATTGGACCAAGGAGGTAGTTCACCATGGGGTGGACATTGAGGGGGGTGTGTTATATATGCTCAATACTCCACCCTCATGTGACCACAAATGATCCATGGAGCTCTAAGTTGTAAGGCCCCCATTATGAGGAGAATCCATTATGAGAGCCCAGACATTTGTGGAACCCTAACTTCCAATTTAGATGATGTCTATGTGTGACCGTTGATGGTTGTAGATGATCTTTGTGAGCCTAGCCATTAGGTTAGGTATGCCATAAACGTCCAGGCCATTAGGTTGCCATTTAAGGTGAAAATAAAGGCCCTGTGGCATCACGCGGTTTCCCCATAGAACGAGATCCGAGGGGCCTATCCCCCTGGCCCGTAGGGCCGAGACGGTAGGACTTCTAGTCGTGGAGGTATTATCGGATCGTATATTTTATTGACTATTTTGTATCTCCCGACTATGTTTATCTATACCGAACCGCCTTGTAAAAGCTATATAAGCACGTCCTAGGTTGAGCTTTACATAGCATTGCGCACTAGTAAGCCCTTCATCTAGAGTCTCTCCAGATCGCCATCTAAGCTCCACATTGGGAGCCCATGGGTGGACATCACCATCATTGTAACTGCATTACGCTCGGCAATCTGAGAATTTGAGTTCTCTATCTCTCAGTCTGCATCTATCTTTGTCTACATTTTTCTCTCAACTCTATCTACAGGTCTATTCCGGTGTGCTGTTATTTTCTTACATTCCACAGTCCTTTTGCAACCAACACATGTCGCATCATATACGCCCATAATGGGTAGTTGGTACCATCCAACTTATCCTCAATAGCCAACATACGGAATACATCACTGCTTTCAGCCATGGCCGGTGACTAAAATACTTTGATGCAAAAAATTGACTGTATCTCAAAAAGTTGAATAGAACTGCCGAGATGAATTCCACTAGACCTGTAGTAGACTTCGAGACGCTTATACTGACGAATAGAAACTGGTATATACCTTTGGCACAAAAAGACAAAATAGCCTACACAAGCACTACGATAGTGCGTTCGGAGGCCAAAACGAGCTCGATCTGATTTCGGCAGCACAATGCGAAGCAGCTTTGATCTCGAAAACACCCTGAGTATGCTCACCAAAATTCGTGCAATTCTAAGACTGCAACCGGAGGAGTGTCGAGGGAACCCTAGATAAAGCGATGACCTGCTCTGATACCAATTGTTGGAGTTAGATGTTTGTGGAAGCACGCGAACAACACAAGGAAGAAGAAGAAGCTTGGAGCACAATACACAATACTGAATGTATTACTAGAGAATGTACAAAGATAAGTATCCCATTAGGGCAATAGGCGTATATACAAGCCAGGGGGAAAAAACCTCCTAAAGAGGGAAAAAAGTGCCTCGGCAGTCCTAGAGTGTTCACACACATCACTACCTAAATATATCAAGAATACAACAACTTGTAATGTTGTAAAATAACCTGTAAGCAGTAGTATCAATTATCAATGTATTGTCAGGCGTGTACTCCACATTCTTGTCCCAAGAGTGAGCCAGTCTTTTGAAATGGATTCAAAAAATTCCAAAAACACTGATCCCTCCCCCAAATATCCATAAATGTCCTCTTGAACGTTGGGAAGATTGTATCAATACATTTGTTGACCTCGTCTAGATCATAGGCATTCAAAATCTAGACATTGAAATGTTCAAGGCACCATTCAAGAAAAGCATTACTATCAGGAAAGGCTTGCTTAATTGGGATATTCGTAAATACTTCAACTTCCAAAATCAGAGCCCTAGGTTGTAATTCCTTGTGAATAGGTTTCAATTCTTGCATCTCCTCCTCTAGCAAGCCATGTTGAATCTTTAGAGGGTCCCTTTGTATCTCAATAAATTCCGGTCCCATTATCACATGATCAAACCTTTTTCATTTTTTTGACTTGCCTAGTATTTGTTTAGGCTCTTGATTGCCTTTCGATGTAAACACTAGTACATGATTAGTTTGAGTTGAAACTGATACTTTTTGCTCAACTTCTGTTGCAATAAGATCAGTTTGAGTTGAAATAAGACATGTTTGAGTTGAAATAGGATCAGTTTGAGTTGAAACTGATACTTTTTGCTCAATTGTTGTTGCAATAAGATCAGTTTGAGTTGAAATAGGACATGTTTGAGTTGAAATAGGATCAGTTTGAGTTGAAACTGATACTTTTTTTAGTTTTTTTCTTTTTGGGCATCTTTGTGCAGTTTTTGTTGCAACCTGACATTGACTTGCTGAGGATGTAAGATTGTCTCTTGCGGCAGCTGTTGATGGAACTTTGTTCTTTATCTGACCTATAAGCCAAACATCATTATAGCTTACAATCAATGACACTGTTAGGACTCTATCAAAAATTGTACAGAATAGGATAAATACAATCAATAACATCGTTACAAAATAGGCTAAATACAAAATCCTATGAGATCTAATCTATTTGGACAAAGTCACGTGTGGATAGTAACCATTACAAAGAGGTGCTATAAGAAGGTGAACAATACAACTAAATAGTGAAATCAATTTCCTCACTTTGAAACTATTTACTACTATTCAAATCATATCATTGTGAAAAGGCATCATGAGAGGAACGAATTTAAAATTCATACAAATGCGTTCCTAATGTTTATGATGGTATTAAGACTTCAAATTATTTCCAAATTGGTGCTTAAGTTATAGAAAAATGCCATTTTGCCCATATAATACCAAAAGAAGAATTATTTACATCATTACAATCAATGAAACAATTGAGCTATCGAATATGTACAGGGTATATAATATGAGGTAGAGACAACAAAATATATATATTTTAATAACATCGATACAAAATAGCCTGATCACAAACTGTGATGATAGCTAATAGATTTGGATGATACCATACATGGGAATAGTAACCATTACAAAGTACAATGATGTAAGAGGGTGAGCACTGGTACTATTCTTTCAAAAGATCCTCTATATCAGGTACAGCACCTCCGTTCAAGTGTGACCGAGTAGTCTGCCACCTTGTAATTGGGTGCAAATGGCTTGGCTTCTTCTATCATTTCACAGGTGCTTGCAAATTTCTTTTTGGATTTTCCATAAACTGTGCCAGAGTGGCATCCTCTTGTACATGAATACCTACGGCCTTTTTTGGGGATTCACACATATTAGAAACTGAGGTTGGGTTACAATAGTTTTGCTTCGAGGAGGTTAATTAGTGTATTTCATTCCTTGTAAAAAGATTCTTTCTGCACCTCAAGCTCCTAAGTTATTTATTAAGTGTATTTCTCCACAACATGGTTTTTCAAAATTTATTCTTTCAGATCGAGATGTTCATTTTTGTAATCACTTTTGGGTTGCATTATTTCAAAATTTACATTCTAAAATAGACTTTAGCTCTGCATTTCATCCTGAAAGTAATGGGAAAAGTGAATCTATGAATAGTACTATTTTAGATTTATTATATTTTTATTCTTTAGTTAATCCAAGTAATCAGGATGAGAAACTTCCTTTACTACAATTTGCATATAATAACACAACACATACCACTACTTGATGTAAACCATATGAAATTGTGTACAATAAAAAGCTTCTGAATCCCAAGCCTATCACTCAAATTGAAATACCTATGGCTAATTCTTTTGCATAAGATCATATTTCTACACTTCATGAGGTTCAAGAGCACATTAAGAAGCATCAAGAATGTTATATACGTAATATTAATAAGAAACGAGTAGCTAAACAATTTAATGAAAATTATTTTCTATGGTTATGAATAATTAAAAGACGTTTGAAAAATATTTCACAACATCCTAAGGTTAAACTTGCACCATGTTATTATGGACCTTTCCATATTATTCAAGAAATTAATGAGAATGCTTTTGGATTAGACATACCTTATCTTTTGAATATAAATAATTCGTTTTAAATTAGTTTATTGAAATCCTTTAAAGGAGCTTTACCATTCACTCCTATTTTAGATGATCGTTCTTTACTTGAAGAGGATGTTGAAATTTTGGTTCCAGAGAAAATACTTGATTATGATGTTACTACTACACACACACGTAACCAATATCATAGATAATTAGTTAAATATAAAAATCACTCACTTGAAGAATTTCAATGGATTCATAAGACATCAATAACTCCACATTATAACCATTTGATTTCTGCATATCATTCATAGTCACTTTAAATTCCAGTTTTCGATTTCCATGCATGTGTTTCTACATTGAACATGCTTATGATTGTTCAATGATGGGACATGTGACTGCCCATCCATGTCTATTTTATTCATATCGACTGAGGTCAATTGCTTGTCAAATATGAGGCATATTATACTTTATGGAATAATAGGATGTTATATGTATTTTAATGCCTTGAGGTTTTTAATGTGATTGTGTTTTTATTTAGCAAGTGAAGAATCATGAGGATGTGAACACACGTGGACTTATTCATATATTTTTGAAGATAGTTAAACAATAGTATTCTACATATTGTTTGTAGAAATAATAGATTTCTTTAGAAAGTTATATTTTTGTAAAAATAGTAGATCACTTAGAAAGTGATGATTTTATAAATAATGCAAATTTTCATAAAGCATGCTTTTCAAAGCATCCTCCTCAGGTATCTTCTATTCAGGACATAATGAAAAATACCTATAAATATACATGCTCTGATAGACTCTTCCATTAGAGTATGTGGGGGGAGACTGAAACTTCTTTAGTACGTCGAAGATGTATTTCCTTTGCTTGATCCACATTCCATACTCATTTAATGCAAAAGCTTAAAAGGAGTAAATGATGATATTCTTGATGCTTATCGATGTGGACAATCAACTAAAAAACTTTGTACAATAGACTTGTATTGATTGAATGGTTTCTTTTAGGTTACTTTGGATACCTCTTGAAGCAAGGAATCTCTAAAACTTTGAATCACTCAATTTGGATATCAAAATGAGAAAGTTATGCTCATTTTAGTAGGGGGTATTATAAATAGGCTCTCTAAAAGAAGAAGATTGAAAGAATAAGCTCTAAGAGATTTGAATAACTCTTCGTGCTTGGGAAATGGAGGAAAGGTGCTCGCATGAGCTACAGATATCTCATATGCATGTTTCTTAGTGGAAATTTTGCATATATATGCAATATAAGAATAAATCTTTTGTTGGAAACAATACCCCATGGTCCAAGCTCCAAAACTCCTTAGCAATAGTTACAATATGTGTTTTTTCTACACTTCCTCTTCAAGACAAAACACCTCTGTGCATTTTTTGAGCCAACGTCCTCTTAACTTGGTGGCCCAAGTTCAAAACCCACAGGTAGCAACATACACATCTCATAAGATCAATATAGATTTTTTGGATTAAAAAATCTAGTGATGTTTTTTCTAAAAAAAATGTTTTCAAAACGTAGTCGGCGGTGCCATTTGCAGACTCTCATAGTTTTTGGATGATTTAGCAATCACATATGCTTTTTGCTTTTAGTATTTTTTTTAGAGCATCATCAAAGGCTATAAAAGAATGAAGAAGGCCTCATTATGTATCGTAATTCAAGGAAGCTTAAAGGAGATCTTTGGAGGTGATCAATCTTCTCAAGCTAGGAGAAGATCAGAAGATCAGGCTATTCATAAGAATCAAACTTGGAAACTTTGTGAGTTACCAAAATGTAAGAAAGCTATTGGAATTAAGTGGATCTTCAAAATCAAAGGAAAAGCATATGGTACCATAGATAGGTATAAAGCAAGATTAGTTGTCAAAGGTTGTGCACAAAAGAAAGGTATTGACTATGAGGAGACTTTTGCACCTACATCAAGAACGACAGTGGTCAGGATAATACTTTCTTTAGCTCCATTCTTTGGTTGGAAAGTATACTAGTTAGATATCGAAATTGCATTTCTTAATGGTGGTCTACATGAAGATATTTATGTTCAGTAGCCAGCAGGTTTTGAAGAAACACATAAAGAGCATTTAGTGTGCAACCTTATCAAAGCTTTGTCCCGACTAAAGCAAGCACCATGAGCTTGGTATGAGATGATACATGTTTATCCTCTATCTATTGGTGTTTAAAACTCAGATGCAACTCCCACTCTTTATGTTAAAGCTAAAATGGATGTTTTGATTATTATTATCATATATGTTGATGATATGATCATGAAAGGTCCCAAGGATTCATATCTCTAGCTGTTTAAAGAACAACTTAAAAATACATTTGATGTAAATGACTTAGGGGTTTTACATTATTATCTAGGGATCAAGTTCAAGTACAGACATGAGTGTATCTACATGACACAACAGGAATACATTGAGAAATTATTGGAAAGGTTTGAGATGAGATATTCCAAGCCTATGCAAATACCTATGGATATCAATGTATTATCATAGTCGAAAGTAGATTCAAAACCATTTTGATGCTACATTATATAGTCAAGTAGTTGGTTTCTTGATATATCTATGTAATACACGTCAGGACATTCAGTTTGTAGTTTCTCAAGTATCTAGGTTCATACACAGTCAACTCAAGATTCAATGGAAATCATGCAAGAGATATTTGTAGTTTTGTAGATTATTAAACCTTATACCATTGTGACATTGAGGGGGGGAATTGTTGGAAACAATGTCCCATGGTCCATGGTCCAAAACTCATCAACACTAACTATAATATATATTTTTTCTAAATCATTTTCAAGATAAAACAGATGGGCACATTGGCTGAGCCAAAGTCCTCTTAACCTGGTGGCCCAAGTTCAAAACCCATGGATAGCAACAGACGCATTGTGAAAAATCAACGTAGCTTTTCGAGAATAGAAACTAGAGGAGGAGTTCTCACACTCTTGGCTGAGTTGTGGTCTACATCTCGATGATTATCTGGAGGAGATTCTACCAGCTTACCATCAACATACATTGTTGATTTACTGTGAGTAGCAAGTCTATTTTCGTTCTTACTTGCTAGGTCACTCGTTTCTGATCTAGGTTGATCAGAATTTGGGTTTCCTATAAAATAGTTATAAATTGTTCATATTCTCCATATTCTCTCTCTCTCTCTCTCTCACACACACACTCTTCATACCTCTTACGCATACAATTTCTTGTATCTAGTTCCTATTTCTGCCTACATTCAGATATTGTCAGTTTGTATCATATACACACATTGTAATTTAACATTCATATATAAGTTAGTGTAGGTGAGCCTCATAGCTTATAGCTACACTTGAAATCTTGCCTATTCTCTCTCTATCTCTCACTCATCATCTTTTTTAGTATTAAGGTTTGTATGTTAAGGTTCATCTTTTGGAAGATCCTGTAAACTTGTGATATATTGGTATTGTGGCCCACCCCACTTCCAATATCTTCTCATATAACTTGAGCAGGAGGCTATGGAGCTCTCTCTTGAGCTGTTATGCATATGGGCAGACGGTTGGATGATGTTGACATCTGTGAGGTTGTGTATATAGCTATCGTGCATGTGGAGTTCCTTGGTAAGCTCCTTGAGTTCTATGAGGAGTTTCCTTCTTCCCTTTTGGATGAATGAACTTCTACTAATCGACAGGTTGCCTCAAAAATGGTATTGCACATAGTTCAAGCGGTCGATCCCAAAAGTTTTCACGTGCAAAATGTATGTCAAAGTGGATCTGATTATCAAATGAGACACTTATTCATTCTTATTGCTAAAAATTCTCAAACAAAGGCTTTGAAGAAAACACCTTAGTGATTGTGGGTGCAACTCACCTCCCATCATTTATATCCTCTTGCACCCAAAGAAGTAATGATATGGAATGATCTAGTGTAGATGTGTGTCCATCATGCACACTCATTCCCATTTAAACCCCTTAGGTACCTTAAGATATCCCATGAACCGGAGACCTTGGCTAACCTTAGCCCTTGTCCCATAAACACATATAATGGTCTCTATACACCAATGTCTAGTTGCTCCTCTAAAGTTGTTGCAACTTGAATAGCTATTAGTTTTTTGTCGTGATGTATCTTTTATGTATTTTATCCTTCTTTTATATTCATTTATTTTGTACAATTCTCATTATGTTAGTAGAAGAAGGAGATTGCTTTCTATTTCATCTTTCTTCATGTGTTTGTGTGTTTATGCTTGCAAGGACTCTCTCTCTCTCACATGTGTTTGTGTGTTTATTTTTGCAGGGATTCTCTCTCTCTCACATGTGTTTGTGTATTTATGTTTGCAAGGACTCTCTCTCTCTCTCTCTCTCTCTCTCTCTCTCTCTCTCTCTCTCTCTCTCCCCTCATATTCTCCATGAAAAACTGTAGACAAACTGAGAGAGGGAATCATAATACTATTTATATATGTGTTTGAATGGCAGCTGTCTTCAGATCATCTTCATGCAACAACAGCAATTCACATATTCATATGAAAGATGCAAATAAAGGTAATATTCCATCTGCAAAGTTGATACATATGTATCATCCGTCCCATTCGTGGGTAGATAGACCATACCATTCTAAATGGTGACGCATCGAGAAAATATAATGATTCATTGTTAAATGGATACTGTCCATGTCATTAACAGAACATTGCCAACGCTTGCGCTGAAGACAGCCCTACCTTTAGAAATGAACAAGCACTGTAGAAGAAAGTCGGTAACCATTGCATGAGGTCCGAAGGTCGTACACATCAACGAGGCTCAAAGACATTTCATCCTTCCTAAATCTGTGAGATCATCTTCTTGCCCACGATCTCGCAGCGTCCATACAGAGTATTCTTCCGGTTTCAATCGCAAGCTAGAACAGAAGTTCAAGAACGTGCGAATTCAATCATGCTTGTCAGCGCTAGAAAGCCAGAAAGAAGACGAACCTGTTGCTTTCTGCATCATTTTACAAGCGCAGATTGGTTGCTGGAAAGGATCATAAGCACTGAAAAGGATCCACCAGTGCCACGAGAAATAAAAAATCAAATACAATTGATTCCAGGGACAGAAAACGACGCCATATATATAACTCTGTGGGTATGCTAAAAGCGATGCACAGAACGCCGACCTTTCTTATTTAAATAGCAGGTCTAACAAACCAGTTTCCGCAAAAGACGCTGTTTCAAGCCACAAAGAGACGTGACACTACAATTGACATAAAGAAAATGCGATAGTCAATGGCATCGCTGTGAATGTGCTGTGTGAAGTATGTAATAGGAGATGTCGCGATCCTGAGCGCCTTTGAAATCAACAGTTTTTCCATGTTTCGAGCTTCGACCGCAGCGTTCTCGTCACGTAGAAAGCTTGTTTGTGCAAGTGAAAGGATTCTCAGATCTAAGCGCAAAGTCATAGATGCAGTGAGGGAGGTGGACCTTTCCCACTCTGAGTCGCGAGATGGAATCTGATCTCCTCTTTGTGAAAGTGTGGAACAAAATCAAACCCTTTTGCTCCATAATAACGATTGAAAATGGGCTGTTGTTACTATGACAATGAAATTCATGGTATTCTTTTTTAATACAACTTTTTTTATTTGACGTAGATTGTCATTCTAGACTCAAGCTTATATTGAACTTAGAAGAATGTCAAATCATAAAGGGACGATGTACACAGAGACTTATCTTGACACTCGTGAAGAAGCTATGGCACATGCCATTATTGATGAAAGTGAAAACTCTACCCATCACTTTACATACATTGTTCAATCCAAGAAAGACATATGGTGATTAGGTGCTATTAAAGTATTGCACAAACTCAATGATGTTCTTTTCATGGATTTTAGTAGGACCCTATCGATCACAAATGTAATAGCTTTTCAAATTCATGGTGCAAAAAATGAAGAAGGACTAGGCGATTTTGAGATATAGTGGTAATTGGGTGGAGATTTGAAGACTATCAAGTGCATGTTAAGTTGCAAACAAGGTGCATCTTCTCTCTATCATTGTCGATATTTCAGACAAGGTTATAAACCAACAAATAGACAACAAAACAACATAGATGATTTAGATGATGGCAGAGATATGTCTATATCTAGGGAATTAGATATACCTTTAATGAGCTGTCCCATGCTAGGTACACCTAATCATGACATGTCCCATAAGGATTGGAATCCTATTACTCCATTTTGTTTAGTTAATGTTCACTTTTGCACCTTGTATACCTTCATGAGACTTTTTGATACAGTAATTAAGGTCCATATAAAATATGCATTTTTCATGAGGCCCATTGATAAATCTTTACAAGCTATAAAAGTTTTGAGGAGCTCCTTAACTCAATTGGTTGTCATTGGCAAGATGAATTTTTAGAAGCGCTACTAAAACTCAAAGTAATGAGCATTATGAGTTTTCGCTCCTCTTCTCTCCGGTTCTCTCTAGTTTGGGTTCTCCTCAACATATGAGAATATACGATCTTCTCTTTCACTCTTGTTGTCTCTGGTTCTTCTCCTCAACAGATCAGATCTGATCTTCTCTTTGTGGAAAGTCTAGAACAAAATCAAGCCATTTTTTCTCTGTCAATAACGATTGAAAATAATTTGTTTCTATGATAATTAGATTCATGGTATTTTTATCTAATATGTAATAAAGTGATCCAAGGGTCTGGTCGGTTCAGATAGATCTGAAATCGGACATCGTTTGGTCATCCGTGTGTATGACCAAAGATCTCGAGTTTAGACTTACTAGGAGGTCTTGTGCTCTTGTGAACAAGTGATCCACTTAGCTTAGTGGTTAAATCTCAAGGATGTGAAGGAAGAGGTCTTGGGTTCAATCCCCATGGGGAACATGGGGAGGGTATTTTGCCCAAAGAGATCTAGAGCCTTCTAGAAGCATCCACTTGAGTTAACTCAAGTTAACTGGGACACTTGGCGCACATGCAGTTACATGGAAGACACATGGCTGGCTAGTATCCACCTGCCCAAGAAGGTAGTCTCCTAGAGAGAGCTATATATAGAGGCATTTGGTTGGGAGGAGAGTCATCTCTCTAGCACGTGGTGGTCGTAATCCTTGTTCTCTTGCATTGGTATCAGAGCATTAGTTTGCATTAAGGAAAGACTTGGTTTAAAAAAGAATCCTTGTACATCAAAGAATGTATTGTGGTAGTTTCATTCCAGATTTTCTTTCCATTGAGTAAGCTTTTTATTGCACCACAAGGATATGTTTTTATATCATAGTGCATTAGGACAAAGGAAAGGATATACATGCATCAAGATTGCATGATATATATTCTTAGTACAAGGAAAAGTCATGCATCAAGCTCATGCATGATTGTTGCATTATTTTTTTGGGCATGCAAAGAACATGCATGCATACGCATGTGAGCATATGCATTTGCATTTAGGCACATGCATTTGCATAATAGAACGGGATGCTATTTGCAAGGAGATATGAAAATGTACTCTATTAGTATTTAGCTTACTTTATAAAGCTCACGGCTTGACATTAGGAAAGACAGAGGACTAATTAGTTGCAAAGACATGCTAGTTCTAGTTTGCAACTCAATTAATTAGTTGATTCTTTCCCAAGTTGATACTCCGTTATCAAAAATAAATACTTAATGACAATTAAGTATGTTTGATGTCTTACTAGGTATAAGTAGGCACTAGGAGAAAGTTAAGTATTAAATTTTCTTGATGACCAAGAAAATTTAATTATTTGCAAACTTTTTGCGATGTATGATGACTCTAATTCTCGAATGTACTTAGGGAGTCATGAAGATAAGCTTATAATGATTACTCTAAGTATAGGTGATATTTAGAAAGTCATGCGGATTCCATGAGCACTCTTCGACTCCATGGAACTCAACAACCAAATCGATGAACTTAAATACAAATTGAACTTTGAAGTTCAATAGATTTGTGTTTCGTTCATGTTTTGCATCTCTGGTAATAATGCATAGGGCCATGAAAACATGGAAACTTTGGAAGCACTCTTCTATTTAGAAGATTTTGAAAGTTCTAAGAAGTTTCTTTGTGGTTTCAAGATTCGCATCTCACGATGAAACCTCGGTAAGTGACTTTAAGGAATTGAGATATTTCTTAAAAGAGAAACACTAAAATGAAATAGTCAAGCATTCTATTCCACACGTGAGATCATTCTCCTCCCATGTTCGAGATGAATTTATTTTTGGGAAGGTAGACGTTCCAAGTAGAGGATCTTAGTTGATTCATGAAGTCTTCCCAAAATACACATAAATTCATAATATATGATAGGACCAAGGAATGATGATGTTCTAATAAAAGGTGTATAAAGAGATAAGCCATTGGAAAAATGATAGCTTAGACCTCTTATTAAGCACATCTTTCCAAAAACAGACATACCCATCAATTGGGATAAAAATTGATGGATTGGATAGATAAGATCAAAACATCTACTAGTTATGGATGTTTTGCCGAAAGATGAAGAAGGCAAAACCTCTTTAAGATATAGATGTTTTGCCAAGATATAAAGTATGCTTGGTTTTGTTTAAGCTAATTCGAGCTTAAAGAAGAAACCAAAGTCAAATTAATTTTTGGGAATCAAGATATTTCCTAAAAATTATGTCAAAGTAATCTTTAGGAATTAAGCTACTTCCTAAAAGTTAAAACAATAAAGGAAATAGCCTAGTTAACTATTTCCTTAGTTAAAAAGGAATATCTTTTGGACAAGCAATAAAGCCTTAAGTCTTGTCCTTGTTCAACAGTCAATATTTCTTTTAGAGAGAAGATTCCAGTAAAACTAAAGATTCCAAGATGAATCATTGGCTTAGTGTTACTGATTTCTTGATAGGAATCTAAAGTTCTTGAAAGAAAAGTCTCCCTAGATGTGAGAATAAAATCATTCAAGAAAAGTCTAATAGCAAGTAGTTCCCAGTAATTCCCAAACCACTAGTATTGGTAATTAAGTCCAAATATTGATATAACCTAAAGGAATATCAAAGATTCTTAGCTTTGGAATCTGAGAGGCATCAATGTTTGATCACCTTAGACTTAAGTTGGGGAAAGATCTCTAAAAAAATTCCCGCAGGTAAGCAAAGAAGCTTTTTGATAGTTCTGGAGATCTTAAAAATAAAGACTTAGTCTTTATTTTAGTCGCAAGGTCAACTAAACTTGATCAAGCTTGGCCATGATTGTCCAAGAACATGCGATTGGAACTACTTTGTAGATTTCCCAAGTATTGACAATAAAATTCCTTTTGGGAATCATTCACTCAAGTTCCATTTATCCAATGGAAAATTCTGAAAAGAGTAAGCTGTTCCAAGTCTGAACAGAGTGAAGCAATTCCAAGAATGTAGTCTGCAACCATGAAGACCGTACTTAGATCTGTGGAAGGTAAAACATAAGTGTTTGCCTATCCTTAAAGGGATTTTGGTACAAATCCAGAGAGCATGAGCAGATGCTTTGACTTAGGCAGTAGAGAGATTCCTGTAAAAGTCTCGGCCGGGGTAGGTACCTAAAGCTTCAGTAAGAAAGGAATCTAAAGACAAGAAGTCAAAAGCTCTTGTCACTACAAATTGGTCAAGGATAAACCAATTGAACTTGAATCTATGAAAATTCAAGTACTTGGAATTTTGATTGGTTTTCATTTGAAAACCCTAGCAAAGAAGGATGGATGCTCCATCAAAAGGTTTTTTAAGTTCTTCAAGGAAAACACAAGATTGTGACAGGATCATGTGAAGGGATCAAAAACCTAGAAAATCTAGTTAGAGGTAATGCCTGAAACTTCAAAATTCTTGTAAAGAATTGAAGCAAGAAGGTACTCTATCAAGAGATGTTTAAACTTTAGGATAAAATTCACTCACTCGTCAATGTACATATAAAATAGGGCGGTATGGGACACCAGATTTTATACTCAGATTGATGTAGGAAAGATGGTATAGGACATCGGACTGTGAGAATGATGATTATCTTTTAGTCCTAGATTAGAACTTGAAGTTAGGTTTGATCCTCAAGGAAATTAAAAATTCAAAGAAGGAGTTTAATTCAAGAAGGATGAAATTAGTATCTCAAGATACTTCAAGGTAACTTCAAGATCAAGGAAATTGAAGATATGAAGTAAGTAACTTCTAAGATCTTCTTAGAACACTTCAAGCTTAAGCGTTGTTGATTCAGAAATATTTGATAAATTTCTAAAAAAGTTGGACTTTGAATTTGAGTTGATCTTTTCAACCAAGGATTTGATTGACTAAGTCAAGCACCAAGTTCCTAGTGTAACTTGGTAAATCACTCTTTTGACTCAAAGAAATGCACAAGAATTGCATTCTCGGTAAGGAGTCAGAAAGACTGAATATGACCTGAACTTAGTCTCAAGTGAAGCATTATTTGAATACAAAACTCATCAATAGAACCTCAGTGGGTCAACACACTGATGTTGGATACCACACTAGTATCTTGTGATTGGATGATGTCTTTGGATTTGCTTTGAATCTTTTTGAGAATCCAGCTTATTTCTCTTAAAAATAGAGAAAATGCTTCAATACCCTGTTGAAACAGATCTTTAAGAAGTTAAAGTCCTGAGTCATCTAGACTTTGACTCATAGTGAGCTTACGTATCTTTGAAGTTTGAAATGCTTCCACTGAGTTGCAGTTATTTCTTTCCGCTTTTCAAATCTTTTGGAATTGGCTCAGATATGGTATTTGATTCCTTTTGCGAAAGACTAGGGTTAGCTGGTTAGAACTAGATAACTAAATTAAAACATCCTAGATAGATGTTATGTACAAGAAACTTTTTCAATCTTCAAAAGATAATAAGTCTAAGTGGACTTATTTATTTGAGTTTGCTTCAAGTTAATAGCATAAATGATTTCCTAGAGTCCAGTATACTCTAGAATAGAGAAGTTAGGAATTGCTCGATAGATTGACAATTCCCAAGAACTTTTAGCTAAAAACTAGTTTTGAGAAAAGTGTCCTAAGTTGGACAAATTTCATTGCGAATTTGTATTGGGAAAGTTATAGTATGGTTGACTCAAAGAAAATGGTAACTTTCTCTTACAGTTTACATAGGATTTTTAAACTCATTAGGACAAAGTAGTCCTCTAGTCCGGTGAAAAAATTGAGTAACTATTGGATCAAAGTAAACCATTGAACAAACATCTAAGTTAGATGTTTGGGACAACCAAAGTTCAAGTTCTCCAAAACAAATTCAAGTGGATCAAGAGTTCTCAAACTCTTGCAAGGGATAAGAATCCCACCTTCATTACTAAGTCCATGCACCAATTATGCCTAGAAATGGACTACTAATTTGAATCCACCTAGTTCACATGTTTGTGCCTAGATCGCACATCCAGAAATTGTGAATTGGTTAGGGATGTGTTTAGATCCACCCTTATTATTCATTTACTACTTTGTACTTTGACTACTTTATCAAAGTGCAAAGTGAGACAGTGTTTTTGAATCATTTGGACAGGGATGCCACCACAGAGATGAGACATGTTCTTCGAGTTCTAGAACATGACCATGTTCTTCTAGTTTTAGAACTCGGGGGTTGCCTATAGTAGATATATAGCTCTATTTTCGAGTTCAAAAATATTTTTCCAAGGGGGGAAGAATGTAATAAAGTAATTCTATGATCCAAGGGTCTGGTCCGTTCAGAGAGATATGAAATCGGACACCGTTTGGTCATCCATGTGTATGACCAAAGATCTTGAGTTTAGACTTACTAGGAGGTCTTGTGCTCTTGTGAACAAGTGATCCACTTAGCTTAGTGGTTAAGTCTCAAGGATGTGAAGGAGGAGGTCTTGGGTTCAATCCCCATGGGGAACATGGGGAGGGTATTTTGCCCAAAGAGATCTATAGCCTTCTAGAAGCATCCACTTGAGTTAACTCGAGTTAACTGGGACACTTGGTGCACATGCAATTACATGGTCGACACATGGCTGGCTAGTATCCACCTACCCAAGAAGGCAGTCTCCTGGAGAGATCTATATATAGAGGCATTTGGTTGGGAGGAGAGTCATCTCTCTAGCACGTGGTGGTCGTAATCCTTGTTCTCTTGCATAATGCAACTTCTTTTATTAGATGTAGATTATGATTGCAGATGCAGGCTTACATTGAAGATAAAATAATGTCAAATCATAAAGGCATGATGTACGGAAAGACTTAACATGACACTCATGAACGGAGCTATGTTACATGTCATTATTGATGAAAGTAAAAAATCTACCCATCCCTTTACATACAATGTTCAATCCAAGAAAGACATATGGTGGTTAGGTGCTATTAAAGTATTGAAAGAATACAATGATGTTCTTTCATGGATTTTTAGTAGGACCCCATGGATCACAAATGTAATAGATTTTCAAATTCATGGTGCAAAACTCAATGTAGAAGGAGTAGGTGATTTTGAGATAGAGGGGTACTTGGGTGGAGATTTAAAGACTATCAAATGCATGTTAAGTTGCAAAAAAGCTACATCTTCTTGCTATCTTTGTCCATATTTCACACGAGGTTATAAATCAACAAATAGAGAACAAAACAACATAGATCATTTACATGATGGCAAAGATGCGTCTAGATCTACGGTATGTGATATACATTTAATGAGGTGCCCCATGGTAGTTACACCTAATTGTGACATGTTGGATAAGGATTGGAATCCCATTACTCTATTTCGTTTAGTTAATGTTCACTTTTGCACTTTGTATGCCTTCGTGAGAATTTTTTATCGACTATGCATGAACACAGAAAATAAGGATTCTCAAGTTGATCTCTATAATAAGCAAAAGAAGGTTTGGTCTTGCCTAGATAAGTTGGTAGGTTTGATTGGTCTTACTACCTGTAGTGATACTCAACATGAATTGTTTCAAGTTACATTAGTGGATTTCACAAAGTTTTTCATTCTATCTTCAAGAAAGAGCAATATTATACAATACATTGTAACTCTACTCAATCTTTCAAATTGTTTCTTGCACTTACTTTTTTCCAATGTACTTGAAAACTTTCATCATATTTTATTTGCACATGGAGCATTTTTCATGCATCAATATGGATTATTGGAGATTTTCAACACCCAATAAATGGAGAAGCCACACTACATGGCAAGAGGCCTTTACTTCAAAAACACCTAACATGGTGGTGGCCCAATGAAATCAAACTATATGGAAGAGATGTTTAATTCATTTTACCGCACTACATTCTCAATGAGCTACAGAGCCACATTTAACAAATGTTGCAAGAAGGATACAAAACAAAATTTCTTGTGAGAAATGAAAGTCATCATTAAGACCCCTAGATCATGCTCAATGGCATGCCAAAAGACCATGAGAGGGTTCTGCTTGGAAGTAAAGTGAAATCATTATATTCAATAAAATGGTAATTCATGGAGTCATATATAATCTTGTTTTCAATGTGTTATTCATTGTATTAATATTTTCTTATATGTAACTAATTTAGTCCATATAAATGTGAATAGGGAACTCTTAAGTGAAACTCTTTAAAAGGAAGATAATTCTTATTTTGCATTGCTTTTTTAATCTACATTTGTTTATTTTGTTTATAAGTCTTACTTAATTTTTGTATGTCTCCAAACTAGTTTTTAACCATTTAAGTGTGAATATATATTTTTAATGCAAACTCTAAATAGAGAGAACTCACTTCATTTAACAATTTACAACTTGAGATAATGGCATGCACCAAATAGACTACAATGAAAGACCATGTAGTCTATAGCCCACACCACTTATAGGAATCTCTCACTGTGGAAACTAAACTTATAACCTATCTGCTAAGACTACGATGGGCTAACCATTTGCCCTAGAATCCATGGTTGAGGACTTCTCATAATCCTCCCTCTTAGGGTGTGATTCAACCATCTCTTGCCTTTCATTTCTTCACTCTAACACTCTCTTCCCCTTCTAGAGATCATTGTCCTCAATGATCAATCCTTGATCTCCCATTCAGTTGATATCCCCACCTTTGCAAAGTCTCTTGAACATTCTTTCCTTGAATCCTTGCTCTCAAACTTGGTCTCTTGAATCTTGCCTTTCCGCTTCTTTTCCACTTGCCTATAGACTTGCCTTGTTCACGAACTTGGTCTCTTGAGCCCTTGCTCTCAAGCTTAAAATGTACTGCTAGTTGGTATATGGTACAAAGCCAGTGTGTAGGATGTCTCTAGCTTTGCTACAATACTCACTCAATATGAGTGTGATGATCAGCTCTAATCTCTATATATCCTGCAACTCAATGTATATATACATCTTCTTGACTAAACTAAACCTTAAAGTGATCCTAAGTTTTAGGAATGATTCTAGTTTTGAATTTAAAGTCAATCGTGGGTTTGGGCTCTCAATTACCTCACTATATTCTCTCCTTCTATCAATTTCGTCTTTCACTGAGATAAACTAAGGATTTAACCTTTGAAACCTCCAAAGCATATGGTATAATTTCTTTTAATTTATGATTCAACTAAACAGAGGTCCAAAGTGCATCAGTAAAGCACCTAGGCTTGCTCCATGCAAATTCATTTTCATTCATGTATAGAACGTACACAAATGATTTTTATTCAAGTATATAGATTCCAATGTATAATATAGAAGATCTTCTACCACACCATTCAAAGTTAGAAGTAAGAACTTATTTTTTAGAAGCATCCATGAGGAGGCTATGCAAAAGTGATCCTCTACAATATGCAAGATTTAAAGAACTATATTCGAAAGAAGATAAACAATAAGATATGTGTGATGATGATGATGGCATGGTGGATTTTATTAAGGAATATTGGTATCAAAATGAAAGAAAGAGAGTTGATATCTCTCAAACTGAAAAATATCTTTGAGAACAATGTGTAAAGCACATTTACAATGGGAGTTGTTTGACATGACCAAGTGCAATTTTACTTATTCTAAATCTTCAAAATCCTTTTGGATGGAGTAATGTATCTATTTTGGCGCTATTAATGTATATGTTTTACTAGTTTGTTTCTCTCTCTCTCTCTCTTGCTATCTATCTATCTATCTATCTATATATATATATATATATATATATATATATATATATATATATATATATATATATATATATATATATATATATATATATATATATATATATATATATATATATATATATATATATATATATATATGTGTGTGTGTGTGTGTGTGTGTGTGTGTACAATAACAATAAATTATCTCTTCACGAGCTTGTAGGCTACAATTTGAAAAGTTCTTACCAAGAAGTAGTATTCTTCTTACATCACATGATGAAATGAAGAAGATGATCAATAGTCTTGGTATAAATTATCATTGTATACATGCAAGTCCCAATGGTTGTATTTTATATAGAGGTGAATATGCAAGCTCTTTGACATGTCCAAAATATCAATCAACTCGATATAAGAAGGAAGAAGATAAAACTCCAAAGAAGATATTGAGATATTTTTCATTGGCTCCACCAACTAAACATATGTTCCAAAGTTCAAAACTATCATAGCTTCTGACATAGGGATCCAATCATAAGATCATAATTGGAGTAATGACAATTATAGGAGATAATCTAGAATTTCAACATATTGATTCTAGATGGCCTCATTTTGGAAAAGAGACATGCAATCTAAAGTTAGGTGTTGCATTAGATGATGTTACTCCATTTTCAATGAAATCTAGTAAATGGCCCATATGGCCAATGGTAGTTATCAACTATAACCTTTTGCCATATTTTAGCATTAAAAAAGAACATTTAATGCTTTCACTTTTAATCTAAAGAAAAAGAAAAGTTAAAGACATGAATGTATATCTTGCTCCTTTCATCGACAATCTCTTAGAGTTATGGAGAGGAATTAATATCATTTATATATAAAAACTCATTGATCAAAGATAAATTATGATTCATGGAATTGTGGCATGGACTATATATGATTTTCTAGGATATGGCTTTTATTTAGGTAATGACATAATTTTCTAGTTAATATATTTGTATTTTGATATGAGATTGATTGAGATCAAATATAGTAAAAATTGCAATAAAGATATTTATCTTCGATCTTAACAATTCTTGCCTCACGATCATTCATTACGATGCAAAATAGAAAACAATATATTTTAATGGAAAGATTGAAAAAGTTCAATGTTCGAAACCAATTAGACTAGTGGATTGGTATCTAAAATGGAGAGAAGGGCCTCTTATAGATCCACACTCAGAAATCTTCAATGAGGGTGTGTGCATGTATATTTGTGCATATGTGTGCGTATATGCATGCATGTATGGATGCATGTATATGTGTGTGTGTGTGTGTGATATATATATGTATGTATGTGTAAGTGTGTTTGGTATATGTTAGTGTGTAACTATGCATATGTGTGATGTGTATATTTATGCATGTGTGTGATATATAATTGTGTTGTATGCATCTATGTATATTTATGTATGTATGCATGTGTGTAACCATGTATGTATGTATCTACACATTTGTGTGATGTATGTCTATGTGTGTGCATGTATGTGTATATGCATGTGTATATGCATGTGTGCATGTATGCATGCATGTGTGTGTTTGCATATCTATATGTATGTATGTGTGTGATGTGTATGTATGTATGTGCACGTGTGTGTGATATATGCATGTATGTGTATGCATGCAATCATATGCATGTGAGTATGTTTGCATGTGTATGCATGCATGTGTATGATGTGTATGAATGTGAATGTGTGTGATATATGCATGTGTGTGTGCATGCATGTATGCATTTGTGTGTGACATGTGTGCATGTAAGTGCATGTGTGTGAGATGCGTATGTATGTATGTATGTATATATGTGCACGTGTATGAGATATATGCATGTGTGTGTATGATGTATGCATGTGTGCATGTATGCATATATGCATTTATGTGTGTCTATATTTGTGCATATATGTGTGTGTGCATGCGTGTATGTATGCATCTGTGTCTATGTGTGTGTGAAAGATCAAAATGATCTAAATCCATGTGTGTGTATGCATGCATGTATGTATGTGTGTATGACATATGCATGTATGCATGTGTGTACATGTATATTTGTGCATATGTGTGCGTATATGCATGCATGTATGGATGCATGTTTGTGTGTGTGTGTGATATATATGTATGTATGTGTAAGTGTGTTTGGTATATGTTAGTGTGTAAGTATGCATATGTGTGATGTGTATATTTATGCATGTGTGTGATATATAATTGTGTTGTATGCATCTATGTATATTTATGTATGTATGCATGTGTGTAACCATGTATGCATGTATCTACACATTTGTGTGATGTATGTGTATGTGTGTGCATGTATGTGTATATGCATGTGTATATGCACGTGTGCATGTATGCATGCATGTGTGTGTTTGCATATCTATATGTATGTATGTGTGTGATGTGTATGTATGTATGTGCACGTGTGTGTGACATATGCATGTATGTGTATGCATGTGATTATGTTTGCATGTGTATGCATGCATGTGTATGGTGTATGTATGTATGTGAATGTGTGTGATATATGCATGTGTGTGTGCATGCATGTATGCATGTGTGTGTGACATGTGTGACATGTGTGCATGTAAGTGCATGTGTGTGAGATGTGTATGTATATATGTGCACGTGTATGAGATATATGCATGTGTGTGTATGCATGTGTATGTGTGCATGTGTGCATGTATGTATATATGCATTTATGTGTCTCTATATTTGTGCATATATGTGTGTGTGCATGTGTGTATGTATGCATCTGTGTCTATGTGTGTGTGAAAGATCAAAATGATGTAAATCCATGTGTGTGTATGCATGCATGTATGTATGTGTGTATGACATATGCATGTATGCATGTGTGTGCATGTATATTTGTGCATATGTGTGCATATATGCATGCATGTATGGATGCATGTCTGTGTGTGTGTGTGATATATATGTATGTATGTGTAAGTGTGTTTGGTATATGTTAGTGTGTAAGTATGCATATGTGTGATGTGTATATTTATGCATGTGTGTGATATATAATTGTGTTGTATGCATCTATGTATATTTATGTATGTATGCATGTGTGTAACCATGTATGTATGTATCTACACATTTGTGTGATATATGTGTATGTGTGTGCATGTATGTGTATATGCATGTGTATATGCACGTGTGCATGTATGCATGCATGTGTGTGTTTGCATATCTATATGTATGTATGTGTGTGATGTGTATGTATGTATGTGCACGTGTGTGTGACATATGCATGTATGTGTATGCATGCAATCATATGCATGTGAGTATGTTTGCATGTGTATGCATGCATGTGTATGATGTGTATGTGTGTATGTGAATGTGTGTGATATATGCATGTGTGTGTGCATGCATGTATGCATGTGTGTGTGACATGTGTGCATGTAAGTGCATGTGTGTGTATGCATGTGTGTGAGATGTGTATGTATGTATGTATATATGTGCATGTGTATGAGATATATGCATTTGTGTGTATGCATGTGTATGTATGCATGTATGCATGTGTGCATGTATGCATATATGCATTTATGTGTCTCTATATTTGTGCATATATGTGTGTGTGCATGTGTGTATGTATGCATCTGTGTCTATGTGTGTGTGAGTGTGTGTGATGTGTATGTATGTATGTATGTATGTGTATGTGTGTGTGATATATGCATGTGTGTATGAATATGTGTATGCATGCATGTGTCTATGATGTGTATATATGTGCATGTGTGTAATATATACATGCATGTGTATGTATGTATGTATGTATGTATGCATGTGTGCATGTATGCGTTTATGTATGTATGCATGTGTGTATGAATATGTGTATCTATGCATGTGTCTGTGATGTGTATATATGTGCATGCGTATAATATATACATGTGTGTGTATGTATGTATGCATGTGTGTATGTATCTATGCATGTGTGCATGTATGCGTTTATGTATGTATGCATGTGTGTGATGTGTGTGTATGTGTGTGCACATATGTGTCTATGCATATGTGTATGCATGTGTATATGCACGTATGCATGCATGTGTGTATGCATGCATGTATGTATGCATGTGTGTGGTGTGTATGTATGTGCATATAAGTGATATATGCATGTGTGTGTATGCATGCATGTATGCATGTAACTATGTGTGCATGTATGGGTATGCATGTGTGTGTGATGTGTGTGTGTATGGGAATGTGTGTGCGATATATGCATGTGTGCATGCATGTCTATATGTATGCATGTGTATGTGTGATATGTATGCATGTATGAGCATGTGTGTATGCATGTTTGTGATGTGTATGTATGTGCATATGTATGCGATATATGCACGTATGTGTATGCATGTGTGTATGTGTACATATATGCATATGTGTATGTATGCATGCTTGTATGCATGTGTGTATGTATGCATGTATGTGATGTGTATATATGTATGTGCATATGCATGCGATATATGAATGCATCTGTATTTAGCTCGCTAATGGACAGATCTTGTCGATTGAAAATGATCCTCCGTCACCTAGTGTAAATGCAGTAAAGAAGAGTTCTCAAGCAGCTCATCAATCATTCAGCTACTCTTTCACTTGTTGGTGTTGGTGGAAGACGCAAGATTCTATTTTGGCAGGCAGCATTCTCTTTGTTTGAGCATTACTCTTTTTATACCGTAGCAGAGAGCACGTGCAGTGTAGTTACATGTGCTCCGCAGAAAAAGCTTATGCCAGGTCAAAAAGTTATCTTTCCGATTTATTGCCTTTATTAGAACGTCTTTGTATGACCTGTCTTCTATGACTGAAGTTGATAACTTCCGAACATGTTTGAAGTAGGAAAACAACAGTAGTTGACCTACAGCACAAGAAGACAAATGTGGAAATGAGTTACTTTCTTCTTCTATGTGCGGCATGGGTAGCTGTGATTTGCTTTAACTTTTCTGCAATTGACACCTCAACGAGGAGCTTAGCACAGCTTATAGAACTTAGATTTTCTTTTTTTAAGAGCTTAACACAGCGAAGAGTTTTCTTTTCATTTTACTGCTTTCATGAAAGTTGATAGCTCTCAAACAAAGTTGAAGCACATGAGGAGCAATAGTTTGATTACAACATAAGAAATCAATGTACGAATGAGTGATCTCCTGATCCTAAATCCCATGGACAACACTATGACCCTTTCATTTCCGTAAAACTATCATTTCAACGCAGGGAATAACAGCTTATCAAAGTTACATAATCCGCAATCGGCTTGGAATGGAGATTCATGAACCCGGAATATGAGAAACAGCAATCATGCATGGAGACAAGCTTGCTTCGTTGAAATCTGGCCGAATAATATAAGTTTCAAGTTCTCAGTTTACGACGATAAGCCCAAAGACTGCAGAAAGGCTACTTTAACTTAGTTCAAATCATGTAGATATATAGGACACTTCACCAAGAGGCTTAGTAGCTCATTCAAGTAACATGAACCGCTATGACTCCGGAGTCCAGGTTGAGCTGAGAATCTCAAAAGAAGGAAGGACGAACGCGGACAAGCTCAACTCCTTGAAATCTGACAGAATGGTACATATGTGATGGCCGCAGTGTGGCAGCTATAGACAATGAGACAAATCCTGAAGAAACCCTACAATCGACAATTCAGCAAGGAGCTTAAAAGCTACCATTTCTGCGGACAACCAATTCAACTGAGAGTCACAGAAACAGCAACTATGGCGGACACGTACATGCCCGATTCCTTCAAAGCTGGCAGAATGATCTGTAAATTTCATGTGTCATGGCTTTAGAATCTTAGATAGTGAGCCCAAAAGCTGCAGAAACCCCACTTCAGCTTGAATAGTACGTAGATAAGTGGTCGTTCACGTATCGAGATTCTGTAACACTCATGTGCGTGAAACTCTCTGTGTATATCATGTAAGCTTTACACAGGATATCGGGGAATATAGATCAAAAGCGCACTTCATCGATTGACGTAAAACGATAGAGCGAATCGAGGATTCTGTCAGACCATAGCCAGAATCCAAAGTACGCTGATGCCTGACAAAAGCCCATTGAACATAACATATGTTCTCCTCGTTGCGGCTAGTGAGGAAAATTTTCAGGTAGATGATTTCTTTTCTTGATTTAATTAAAAGTTTTCTAATTTTAACATCATTCTGATTCGTTTGAGAAAAACTTCTTGCTTATTTATTTCTTTATTCATTCTTTGATTTTATCTCTTCTTATCGCCAACTTTTTTCATTTATGATTCTTTATGATTTTATACTTTTGGGTAAGTAGTATTCTTTTATGTGCATGGTCTTTGTTGAACTTGGGAATATACACATTAGCAAGCAAATAATAATTTTGTTTTCTGGGAAGGTAGGTAGTCATACCATGCTATTAGTTTCCTATCTTAAAAGCTGTCCTAGAAGCTTTAAGAAAACAAGCTAAGACAAGGAAGCAAAAGCTTTTTTTCATTATCTATAACATTTTTAACCGAATTAAATATCTTATAGCATGAATCTCTACCTCTTATTCATTGCTTCTAAATATGATATCTTGATTTCACTACCTTTGAGTGGGTATTAGCCTAGTCACGAAAGATATTGTTTTGTTTCCTTATCTGTAAATGAGAAAATTTTCAATAAAGTGCTTCCAAAACTATATTTGAATCTTTAGAACAATAAACATTATTTTTGTCTTTAACAAATCTTGTGTATCTTTGAGCTCATAATCCCTTATTTAATATTCAATGCCAATATTAAACTTGTAAGACAGTTAGTGTTTAACTCCAATGTTTATGGCCTACTTCATGTGGAAATCTTAGGCAAGCCAATATAAGCAACTGCCTATCATTGCATAATTTAATTTATTGCGTAGTTACATGGAGCAATGTCTTAACAAAATTCCAATTCTCCGAACACCAAGTCCCTACAACATTTTACTCGTGTATCTATTTCAAAGTGCACACTAACCTCTACAGCTCAAAAAGTTCTTGACCATTAAGGCAGCAAGTTGATGGATCATAATATTATAGAAAGGTTCAAAAGTCCTGAGTTATCTCATATTTACTACAATCGTTCACTGATTTCTAACTAGGAAAAAATAAAAGATGGTTCAATCATACTATATCATAGGTACTTAATTATCAATGAAGCCTCATGAATTTCCAATAACAATGGGAACAAACTTTGTGCATAGTTCTTTTATATGGAGAAACCGTATCTAAAAATTTAGAGATAATTTAGAGATACACATTCATGAAATTCAGAAATTCAAATGTTGCTTCATTTACAAGTGAAAATACCTATCGAATGAGAATTCAATTATTTTACTAAAGGTTATGAATTCCCTAACTGATGATATATTTAAATCGTGTGTGATAAAAATAATTTAAAAGCTAACATGGTAAAATGGAAGACTAGAATGAACATTATTACTAAGCATAACTGAGCCTACATAATTCCATATCATAGACACCTAGTAATTATCCCTTCATCATATTACAAGGTATTTATATATAGAATGAAAAAATAGCTCCATAAATTAATTTAATCCTCCGATGAATTGTGAGTCCTTTGGATTTTTCAAATGGAAATGTTTTATGAGGCCCGAGATAGAAATGCATTCTACACCCACCCCCAAGGATATTGTAGTAGGCTCCCAAACCATTCATGCATACATGCTATTTATCTGTTTCCATAAATATCCATCATATTCGAATGAATAATAGGCATGATTATATTTCATTAGCACTTCCACATAGTGCATATTCAATCATAGAAATGTCTATTGAATGCAGTGGAAATTGCATGCAATTAAAAATATATGTATATTCTCAAAAAATCCTAGTAGGTACATCATGTCGATTACATGATAATTCACTATGGGTACTTTTAATTATGAGTGCTAAGATTAAATGCATTATTCTAAAGCTATATTTCAATAGAACTCACGTACAACTCTGTGTATCATCGTTATTACAAAAAATAATGAATTATGTTGACCTAGCATTCATAACCATTAAGCACTAACATATTGTTGGAGTTTGAGGTCTATCGAAGCATGTGAACAACACAAGGAAGAAGAAGAAGCTCTGAGCACAACACACAATATTAAATGTATTACCACTAGAATGTACAAAGATAAGTGACCCGTTAGGGTAATAGACATATATACAAGCGGAGGGAAAAAAATATCCTAAAGAGGGAAAAAAGTGCCCTAGTGGTCCTAGTGTGTTCACACACATCACTATCTAAATATATCAACAAATCCCCCTTGGGAGTGATGCCATGAACAAGTAGTTGGCACTCATGTATATGGAAGTGTCAAGCTATGTGGAATCAATCCATAAAAGGTAGTAAGCCCAAAGCTTTGCAAAAATTAAGCTTCATACTTATCCCTAGGCAAAGCCTTTGTGAAAAGGTCTACAATGGTCTCCTATGTGGGCACATATGCCAAACTGATCTCTCGAGCAGAGAACCTCTCTGTGACATAATGATAGTGCACCTCAATGTGCTTAGTGCGATCATGGAACACAATGTTCCTCATAACTACCCATGCGCTCTGACTGTCAATGAAGATGGTGGTGGTAGAAGACTAACCAACACCCAAATCAACCATAGCCACACACACTCAACAATTGCTATGAAAGCTGCCCTATACTCATCCTAAAAACTAGAAGTGGCCACAGTAGGTTGCTTCTTGCTCAACCAAGATATGCATGAGCTACCAAGGATGAAGCAAATTGGTGGATACACAAGTTTCATAGCAACTAGCCTAGTCAAAGTCAAAAAAAGCATGTAAATGTGGTGGTAGCAGTACAACAGATCGGCCATACACCGAGGTTTTTACTCAGGAAAATGAACGCATGTATTTTTGCCCCGACGTCGGTGTAGGTGTTGGTATGTCTGTCGATATTAAAGTGCCGATATGGGCGTCGATATAAGCATCAATATGGGTGTCGGTATTACCGATGCCTATAGCGACGCACATGCCGGTGCCTTTGGTGGGTGTACTGTCGCGTATATCGGCTTTGCTAGGTGTACCGATGCTTGTTCCGATGACATTACTAGGAGTACCGTCACTTATATCGGCGACCATATCTGCAAATTTTTTTTTGGCCAGAGTGCATTGTCTTTTGCTACAACAACATTACCATGATGTTTCTTAGCAAAAGACAATACACTCTGCCCAAAAAAAATCGAGTACATGTGATGTGTACTGTAATGTCAACCGAAATATGATTTCATAAAACAGAATATTGTTGGACACAAAAGAGATAATCAAAATGAACCATGAACCATGTACAAAAGAAATTATATATTTCATAAATGAAGCATGTACAAGAGTGTGGCAAACCACTTTCATGTATGACGCTTTTACAAAATGTGGCAAAGTAATGCATTGCCATATAAAAATCAAATACAAAATTTGGTGTCCCACTGTCATACACATGCAAAGAACATTCCATATCAACAGTCCTACAACAAAGAACATTAATGAAATGAGATAAATTCACATGAAATTTACAAACAACAACTAAAAATCAAGTTTATAAATTAATCACCATAGCAAACGCTCCCATGAAATGACCACACCGCGTCCCTCCAAGTCCTCCAATAGTGCAGTCAATCCATGACGATATCCATAAGCCTCCTCCATTCGTGTTGGAGGACGAGCCATTGCCAGCTCCTGCAACAAATATACAAAACATTAGAGGAACAGACATGAGAAACTTAACACAAACAAATTCAATAAATCAAATGGTACTTACAAACTCGTGATGCATCGTGTCATATTTGTCGCTGCCCAAATGTGATGCTCCAACTATATCTAAACGTGTGGCTGCAGCATCTCGCTGTTGGCGATATCGATCAGGAGTCTGCGGCTGCTCATCGCGAATCATATCCCACTCCTCAGCATCTAACCATTCAGGCTTTGGTAAGCCTGCTCTGAAAGCATCACAAGTCTCGGATTGTCGATGGGACATAACTTCACATGCGGTGTGCAGAATCCACTCTAGACTGACAAGAGGCTGTCCATCAGCTGGTCGAAACTCCTGATAAATTGTCTGTGTGATATAATTCTTCCAATCTTTATCTTGTTCACTCCATTTCAACATGATAGAGTGTCCAAATTGTATGGAGCAAAGCTATCGTATATGTGCATGCATTGCTTTGCTAACCGCATCCATCACCGTAGATCCATCTTGGATACTATACACCTTGGAGTCATCATGGTCATGAGCACCCCAAGGTGTACGTGGTGTTCCATGTGGTGTACCGCGTGGCGTACCTACATCTAAGGTACTCGTCCTAGGAGTAGAAGTGGGTGACACAACGTCCGTCGCACTACCTCCACAACAGCCGCCTCCTCTAGACCTACCTGTAGATCCGCTCCTAGAACCTCCTACTCCAAAGCTTGACCTCGACCTACGAGACGGGAGAGAACCTATATCGCACTGAGGTGTCGAACGCATATGTCTACTACTAGACCCAATAGGGGATGGCTGAAAAGATGGTCATGGTGGAGTCATAAAGCTAGGAGACATACCTCCTGCAGGAGTAGCACCACCCGCAGGAGTGACTCCGGCGAGAGTGAGGCCGGTAGGAGTGAAGCCGAGAGGAGTGCTATCACGAGCGATCCAATACTGTGATGCAGCGACCATATACATGGGAGGTACCTGAGAGATAAACTCTAAAAACTACTCCTCTATCATGGAATAAGGAGTGACTGAAGGACTGTCTCCCATTGTGCTCTATAACAAACGAACTCAAATAATTAGCATGTGATAATAAAGGTAATATAGACAAAAGATAGTGTACAAAAAAACCTAGCAAAAAAATAAACAAAAATTAGTACGTACAAGTGTTTGATTCAAAAATCCTCTAGTCTAGCATCCTCTTGGAGATCCAATGCATCGAGAATATCTATCTCTATATTGATGACTTCTAAATCGCTTGCTATGCTGGTTTCTTCCTGATCATCGTCTATTGCTTCGTCTTCTCGAACAATGACCTCTTCTTCAATGACCTCTTCTTCAATGACCTCTTCTTCTCGAACAATGATCTCTTCCTTCTCGACTATCGAATGAATCTCTGAGTCCACTACAGATGGACTTTCTTCTACATCTATGTTCTCACAAATTTTTCTGCTATGTGGGACGAATTGTAAAACAAATAGCCACTCTGGTTCTTTTGGATCTGGTATAAAAACATCTTGCTCATAGTGTTCGAGAAGTACAAATGTATCCCTTTCATCCTTCCATAATTTTGTGGAGTCGACTTGAAGCAAACCACTTTTATCCCGCCTCACTGTTGCGTTTCTTCGAGAGATGACTACTTTGAACCATTTCACATCAAAAACAAATTAATCAAACTTCCTAAAGGATAGTTTCAAGATATCTTGAATCACACCACAATAATCTAGCTGGCCTTCTTGAGCATTATTATCTCTTGCACTCGCTCTACTTTTTTGCAAAAAGTTCACCATCACCCCACTATCAAAAGTAGACCTATTTTTATCGATTCGTGTGATTCAAAAATGTCATCCATGAGATCGTAGTGCACCGTATGTAGTATACTCCCAATCACATCCCTTTGCGAGTTCTTCTTCTTCTTCAGAGATATCTTCACCTGCTGCCATTGCTTGTGAAACTGTTGTATCTAGCCATCTGCTCGTTGGAAAAGGTGAATCTTAGTATAATCCATTCCAATGGATTATAAAAGTTTTTTCCATCTCCACGTGTTGGAGGCATGTCATTGCCCTCTGGCCAAAATTGATCTTTATGAAGCCTGCAATAAGCAATTAAAACGATATTAGTAAATAAAGTTATTTTGATACAACAATGAAAGTTTATTTCAAATCCACTTACCTGAACAATTCAGTGACACTACTATCTGACCATCCATAAACGGATTGCAGATTGAGCATCGTGAGTGACGCACATAGTACAGATATCTTTGCTCCATTCTAAAGTGGTAAACGAGCTAGTCTTCACATGTTTTCATATTTTTCATCAACTTCTTATCGTGGAAATTCTGTTGTGTCCATGAAACTCTCGACATCTTCTCCACCATCATGATCTTGGTCCATTTCATAAAATGCTTCGAGCATCTCTTCCATATGTTCATTCCGTATAATGCTATTAGTACTTGCTTGTACGTCTAAGTCCCTTCTTGTTCTCTTTTGTCTATGAGAGTTTACTGGTGCAATCTCGTTTGGGTCCATCTGCTCACCTGGGGGACCATGTGAATGATAGCATAGGTTTTCTAGTCGACTTTTATCAAAGGAGCCATACTCTCTAACATGTGCAATACAAATGCATTATTTCCGATAAATTTGATACTTGCACTGAGTGCAAGGACATGCCATTCTCTCCTCCAGATCCAAACTAGCCATCTAATACAATATGGATATTTTAGACCATTTGTTTTTTTATTAAACCTAAAAATCATACTCCTAAAGACTTAAACATGAAATACTAAAACCTAAATACTTGAACACCTAAAAAAACCTAAAACCCTAATCTATATAAATATGCTATTTTATATATTTATTTATTTATATATTCAAATTTTTTTCTTAATTAATCCTATTTTTATATATTTAATTATATATATTTAATTAAATTATTTAAAATACTAGTTCTTTCATATTTATTTATCTATATAATTATCCTATTATATATATATATTTATCTATATATTCAAATTTTTTTCTTAATTGCTTTTCCATGTTTTCTCTTTATATAAATTTAATTGAGTTATATGCATGCCTAAACCCTAAAACCCCAATCTAGACCTAAAATATGTATATTTCTATATGCATGGGTATATACATGTATATATGTATTATATGTGTATGTGTATGTGTGTATATATGTTATGTAAGTGTTAAAACCCTAAAACCCTAATCAGAAAGACTTAAACTTAAACCTGAAATACTAAAACCTAAAGACTTAAACTTGAAATACTAAAACCTAAATACTTAAACACCTAAAAAAACCTAAACCCCTAATCCTAAAACCCTAATCCTATTAAATATATGTTTATTTATATATTCAATTTTTTTTCTTATTTTTTTCTATATTTTTTCTTAATATAAATATATTTGAATTATATGTATGCCTAAACCCTAAAACCCTAATCTTAAATATCTAGATCTAAAATATGTATATTTCAGTATGCATGTTGTTGACCTAAGTACCAACTTAGGGACTCGCGGAGAAAGAGACTATACCTCAATCCCCTCTCAAGTGCATATAGTGGGGATACACGCTTTTAATTATCAATCCAAAGAGTATACAAACCTAGCCGAGTGTATGAGGACATGCAATCATGTAATGATCAGTGCAAATGAACTACTCAAAGAGTGTAAATAAGGCAAAGACTTATCCAAACAAGCTCCAACTGTTGGTCATGGTGAAACGATACTTGGTGCAGCAGCCGTCAGTATTTTGGACTTTTCTCCCAGCTCCAAGCTCCAAATATAGCGAATAGCATATGCGTTTCGAAGCTCTCGAGAAGACGCATCCAATGGCAGTCGTTTCACTCAATTCTGACGCTCCTACTTCAATTTATGAGCAAAATACTGAGTCGCGGGAAATACTTTCCTACACTCCAGCACTTCCTACACGTCGCACACACCTTACCTACAGCAAATAAACACTTTCATGGATAGACAACACTCACAAGCACTCTTTCCAAGAAATACGCATGCCTACAAGCTCACAAAGAAGAAGATACAAAGTGAAGAAGACACAAATTCGAATTTCTGTGCTCTCTATTCTCACAATGGCAAAAGTTCTTTACAAAGAGTCACATTTGACTTATATACTAGTGCCCTAAAAATGGTCCTTTCACACAAGAGACCGGCACTTTATTCACTAAAAGACTAATTTCCTACTATTTTACATGGGTAAATCTCCAATCTTCTGTGGGGATGCATCTAGAGGACTCCTCTAGTGCCTTTACAACGGAAAATATATTACAAGAATGATTATGATACAAAAATATGATGTCCAAATCGGAAAAATTTTGGGGCCCGTCTTTTTCTCTGCTTTGTGCTTTCTTTAGCTCTGCAACACTCTCCCCCTCTTCGTCTCTGTCGTCCCTTGACAGGCTTTGTTCCTTGTCCTTAGTTTGTTGTCCGCACGCATCCCGTGGCCAGTTTTGCCTGATTCTTGATCTTGCATTACGTTTTAGAGGCGCTCTGGTTTGTCCTGGTTGCACACATCGGACCTGGTTGCATTACTCCAAGCCGGTTGATTCGGTTTGCCACGCACGCCATTAGTGCACATATGCGGATGTAGCTCGTAAGCCTTGATCTGAATCCTCTGTAACTCAAGAGGTTGAAGCACCCTCATATGTGATACTTGTTGGCCCTGATTCCTCCTTCCAGCTGCGTGCTTTTCCTTGGTGTGTGCGCCCCTGCGGGGCTCTGTGCAGAGATGGGTAATGCGCCCCTGCGGGGCTTCCTGCAGAGATATATCTTCGGATATTTCTATTTAGTGAAGCTACTTCTTTCGTTGCCTTCTTCTTTTCTTCTTTTTACTCGACTCTCCCTCAACACTGCCCCCCTCCTGGACTCTGTCGTCCCCGACAGGCTTTTTGTGGTGACGGGTGTGGGTTTGAATGGCGTATTGCTCTCTTTGATTTAGCAAATTAGCGTGACATAGCATGAACTCCTTCCATTGCTGAGACTTTACTCCGTCCTCTGGCGCCTGTCTATGATCAGCAAAGAAACTTGTCTCATAGGCCACCAGTCTTGCATTCAAATTGGAAGTCATTTTAACAAAAATTTCTGAATCAATTTCAAAGAAGCCTGTAAAGAATGCTTCTTCAAAAGTTTGCATATATGTCGATGGCAAAAACATGAGACGAGAATAATATGCCATAATAGTTAACCGGCTGGGAATAGTAGATAAATCAAAATTTAATGCCTCCGATCCTTGCGTAATGCCGATGAAATTCAAAAATGTATATCGTGCATGTTGGAACACTTTTATTACAGTCAGGAACATGCTAAAGATTTTATTTGTCATTTTGACTGCTAAATCTGGAACGGTAGCATATCTTGCAAGCCAAAATTCCATGGTTTTGACCATGTATTCCTCTGTCGGTAGGTAGTTATGTGGTGGACTAGGTAACAGTGGATAATTTAACCACTGATTATTAATGCTGCCTTGTCGCTGACCTTCCCAAAATTGCATCCAGGCTCTTCTACGGGGTAGTGGGCAAAATGATGGGTTGACTTGAAGCTCATACGGGGATGCTTCCCACTGTACCCGTAATGTAAGGTTCTTTTCCAAGAGCTTCCTTCTCCATATTGGATCTGCTGCCTCAAACTCTGCTTGAGTATAGTTAAATGTGTCATACCGAAAGTGGAGATTGTGATCCGGTTCCTTATTTGTCGTATGCTTTATGTAAGACCGAGTTTGTTCCTTCAATAGCCCGTATGGTACATTGAATGGCTTGAGTATGTGCTCGAGTTGCCTGCTGTCGATTTGAGCCTCTTTCATTAATTTGATGATTTGATCTTCAAACTCCGCAGTAAGCTGGGACACCAGTAGTGCCCTGTCTGCTCGGCTTAGTTCTGCAATGTCTCGAGTGTTAGGTTCAATGGGAACCTTATTTTCCGCCCTTATCGGTGAATGATACGAGGGGGGAGAGAGAGGACGTACCTCTTCCTCCACAGTAGCCTTGGTCTCTTGTGGAACTACTGGTGTCCCCTGTTTTGCTCGTTGCTCTAATTGCTCCTGAAGCTGTTTGATTAAATCATCTTTTTTCTTATTTTCTTCTTCGGCCTTAGCAATAGTTGCCTGATGTTTAATTAGTTCCTGGTCCACAATATTCATTTGATCTGTGTCTTCCTTACACTGTCGTAGGTAGTTATTCTCTGCTTTTTTCCATTTCATTCTGAGGGCAGCTGTGTCTTCCATGTATCTCTTTTCCCAATCTGTAATGACTGCTTGCTCCTGTCTGAGTTGGTCTTCTAGTTTAGTGATCTTTTCTTCCAAATTCTTGATATTTCCTTGTGGGTTGTCAGTAACTGCAAGTGGTTGATCACTAATGAGAGCTGTCATTAACTCTTTATTCCGTTGTCGTATACTGTCAGCTTCCTCCATACTGACTTTAAGCTGAGACTCTAAGATTTTACTTCGTGCTTGAATACGTGTCTTCTCAGCCTCACTCATCTCTAATTTCTTTGTTAGTTCCTGGACTTGGTCTTTCAATCTTGTCTGCTCTGTCTCTAGCATGTTGTTTTGTGTTTTGACCTCTTGAAATTCCTTTTCTTTATTCCGAGCTTGTTCTCTTACCTTGGATAATTCGTTGGAAAGATTTTGACCTGGTCTTTCAAGTTCTTTCTTGTCCTGCATGGCTTGGTCGTAATCTTCATCAGCGTCAAGCATTAATTGTTGTATGTCCAGAGTTGTTCTAATCATATCTTGCACCACAGGCTTGAGCTGAGGTATGTCTACATTCAGCCATGTCTTTGCTATTCCTGGAGTTTCTCCTGTTTGCACATCTTTGCCTTCTGCCACCTGGAGTGTTTCATTATGTGGTTGCCTAACTTGTAGTTGTATCCTGGGTTCTTTATCATCTCCTTTTGCTTCATCCTTTTTAGTAGCACTCCCCTGAAACGTGACATCCATTGGGGATGGTTCTGCCACAACCCTGATTGGTGTGAAGGGCTCTTCCGTTTCTATATCATTATCTTCATTCTCCATTTTTGAAATCTCCACATCTGTCTTTGTGCTTGTGGTTTTCTGATTCACTTTTATTTCTTGATCGACTGGCTTGAGGCCTTCTGGTTCTTCACCATAGTCAACTTCATTTAATTCACTCCATTGCCCATCATCCATCGATTCGCTTCGAATATCCACATTTAACAATGATGTGTCCTTTTCTTCTTTGTCTTGTGATGACGAGCTGGAATTGTCTAATCCGATTTCGCGGTATCGATGAACTTTAGTGAGTTTCCTTTTTGAATTTAATCCTTGTTGTGACTCTTGATAATGATGACCTTGCACTGGTAAGTTGATTTGTCCCTGCGTGTATTTGTGCGTCTCTTCCAGTGCTTTAGTCAATTCTTCCTCCGTGATTTGTTTTTGTCCTGCCATGGTTACTTTGGGAAGTACATGGACTCTTTTTGTCATAGGTTCTCCTTCTTCATCTTGCTTGACTTCTCGTAGTCTTTTTGTGCCTCTCATTCTCGGCTGAGAACTGGTTTCTGCTTCTTCCCCACTGATGGCAACCTTCTTTTTCTTAGGAACAATGGCGAGTTTCGCATATTTGGCTAACTTTTCTGAAGTTGGCATCTCTCTCAAACAATTCTTCATATCTAAAGCTTCATATATCAGTAATGTGAGAGCCGAACTACCATTCAAAAATTTCTTCTGGCCCCACTTCTTCTGGGCTTCAAATAATCTTTCTTGAACATAGCCTGTCATATTCACTTTGTTCCCAATTTGTCTCATGGCATGCGATAGTAATTGTACGACTATTTTTTGTGGAGTGGTATACCTGTGCATGCTTGGGAAACAAAAGTGTTGATGCACCAATCGAACAACATCTTCTATGTCAATTCTGTTTAGCTCAAAAAATGATCTCTTCTTGGGATCATGGCACTCTGCTTTGAGATTTATGACTCCTTCTTGCTTCCATCCAAATGCTCTGTTGATTAATTCGTGTGTGAATTGGATGGTCTTCCAGGTTCCGACTTTATCCAAGACGCGTGCTTCTGGAACTGATATCTTTGTAGCTGCAGGTTGCATGGTATTCATTACTTGTGCACATCTCTGAAAATCTGGAACATAGATTGGCAATTTGAGAAATGCCTCCATGCCTGCTTGTGTCCATACATCCTCAATATGAGGTAATCCTTGTATTATTGTTTTGAAGTCCTGTGACATGATTGGAAAATAGTGATCTGTATCCATAATTTTTATAGTTGCGAGGAAGATGAGATCTGACACTGGTTGGTCATCCCGAAACCAATGACCTCTTGCTTTTGTAATTGAATCGAGTGGGAAAAGCTGGACCTCTTCCTCTTGTGTAGCTTCAAAATTAGTAGACGCCATCTGCACTCAATATATAGTATGAATTAGTTGCCATATATTATCAGAAATCCTCCTTTATTTGTTTGTCATAAGCTCGATATTGCTCCGAGTGAATGGTGTCGCCCCTTTCCCGTGTGTGTGAGAAAGGTAATACCTGGATTTTTCACATTTTTAGGTATTTTTATATTTTCATCTGAAAAGGAAAACAGAAAAGTTAGGTTATAGCCGAGGCGGTTATTAAAATTTTTTTGGAGTAATTTTCTTAATGTATGTACAAGTGCTCTCCTATTTCCCAAGAGGAAAATGTGCTTGACTATCCTAAAATAGAAGAAGGATGTGCCGAATGCTTGGCCTTGTAATGTGGCCCTATCATGCATACTTCGGGTCTCGAAGGCTCCATATGTGTGCAATTGGAAGTAGTTGGTTGATGTATGTTGTTTATTTTGTCTTTAGGTATCCAAATCTGCTTCATTTTGTTGGGCCTTGTTGTACGTTGCTTAATTCCGATGAATGTGGCTTGTTTCTTGTTGCGTGTCTGTTCTATCTGATTTGTAAATCTCGGAATGGTTCGGGTTGCCATTACAGACTCCTTCTTTCTCTAGTAACTCTTTTTTTGTGGCTGTTTTGCCTGTGGACCATATTGGTTCTTGTTGTGCTGGAGATCATCATTTCGGCTTAGTTTCTTTGGAGCGCATGACTTAGGAATCCAGATTTGCGAACGATCTTGTTGAGCGGCTACTACTTTCTTTGGAATCCATATTGTAGCAGTTCGTCGATGACTTCGTTGTTCCGACTGAGTTGGTTTCTTCTTTGATTGTTTGTTCTGATGTCGGTTGTGCTTCTGTCGTCGAACATACTCCTCCACTTGATCTTTCTTTATCCACGCTTGGTTAGAGTATGGAATAGGGTATATTTTAATAGGTACCGATTTTGAATTACTCAGAGGACTAGTCTCTCTTTGGCATGGTGCTTCAGAGAGGTTGGTTCCAGATAGATTGACACTCTCATGACTTGCTAGACTAGAAGATTGTGTGCAATCAGAATTCAAAGTGTTCGCACATATAGTACTTGATGAAGGTGTTTCTATAGTGCTAGTGAACATACATTCATGACTTTGGTCATTGGAATGAACTTTTTGCTCTATGCTCACAGATTTGATTGGTCGTTCGTCTAGCAAACTAAATACTTCTCGGTGTCCTATCCTGGCTGAGATGTATCCTAAAGCCAATTGAATGGTCACCTCATATTCGTAAATCCAGTCTTGACCTAACACTACCTCTTCAAGTAAATCCTGATCATGACACACTAATAGCTTTTGTTCCATAGTGTTGTTGCCAAGATGCAGAGGTAAGGTGATCTCACCTATGCATTGAGTAATTGTTCCTCCTATTCCTATCAACTGTGCCAACGATGGGCGTACTTCTTCCTTGAGTTTTTGGGTCAAAGAAAGCTTGATACAGCTTACAGCAGTTCCTATGTCAATGAGAGCATCCACCAAGTGGTACTCCGTTTTACCTGCTCCCAAATTTAAATATGGTTGCGTTCTCTATGAACCTAGGTTTTGAGTGGCTCTAAAATTAGCCATTGGGATGAGTTCCTCTCCTAGTCGATATCTCTCATCTCTCTCTCTCATCCACTCTTTCCGTTTCTGTATTCTTTCCAATGCTTCCTGTCTCGCTTCTTCTCGTATCCTTTCCTCTTCTATGCGTCTATTCTTGCCTTTGATTAATCGAGACATTGTTTCTTCGGTCAATGGTTCTAGATATTTTTTTACTCTACATCCACTGATGTAGTTTGGTAATACATCTCCATCTAAGGTTGCTAAGCTGATGGCTCCACTTGTAGATATACGATTAATGATTAATGGACCATATCCTCTCTTTTGCAACTTCTTTGCATGTTGTTTCAAGGTATATACCAAAACTAAATCTCCTTCCTTCAAATTTTTGTCCTTAATGTGCGCATCAAAGTAGGCTTTCTGTCGCCGTTTAGCAGCATAAATGCCTGCTACTGCTTGTAACCTAGTTTCGTGAAGCTTTTCTATTTGATCCAATTGAGCTGATAGTTCATGTCTTGTCCACTCGTAAGTAGTTGCTACTCTCAGAGTGGGAATTAAGAAATCAATTGGCAAAATAGCATTTTGTCCATACACCAAGTTAAAAGGAGTAGTGCCTATGGCGGTTTTATAGGCTACTTGAAATGCCCATAAAGCATGTTGTAATTGCTTATCCCAATCTGATCTTCCATCGATAACAATTTTATTGAGAAATGTACACAAGATTTTATTCGAACTTTCGGCTTGTCCATTGGCTTGTGGGTGATAAGGAGCTGATTTCTTATGAATTACCAAGAATTCATTCAATAAAGCTTCTATAACTTCATTCACAAAGTGCGTACCTCTATCACTCACAATTTCTATTGGTAGTCCAAATCTAGTGAAAATGTTCTCAAAGAGAAACTTGGCTGTGGTTCTTGCGTCATTTTTCTTGGTTTCTTTTGCTTCAACCCATTTGGTCAGATAGTCTGTTGCTACAATTATATATTCGGCATGGGATCCTTTCGCTGGTGGGCTAATAGGTCCTATGAAGTCTATTCCCCATTTCGTGAAAGCTCTGGCACTCATCATGGGTCTAAGTGGCATTTCATCTCTCCTAATTGGATATTTGGTTCGTTGGCAAGTATCACATCATTGCACATATGTCATGGCATCTTGATGTAGATTTGGCCACCACATTCCAGCAAAGAGGATCATTTTTGTTGTTTTATCTGCAGAGAAGTGCCCTCCTGCAGCTCGTGTATGAGCCATCTCTAAAACAGAAAGATATTCGTCTTCGTGAATGCACACTCTTAATTGGTTATCTTTCCCTCGTTTAAAAAGTTGTTTTCCTATAATGTTATAATCCTTACTTTGTTCTACAAGTGCACGTTTCCTTGCTGAAGTCGCTCCTTCTGGGTACTCTTGAGTTTTCAAGAACTTTACCAGAGGCATGCTCCATCTTGGTGCTATGGTAGGATAGCATAAGGTAGAGTTCTCATCTGGGATTTGTTCTTGACAGGTTTGACAGGTTGATACATAATTATGTGCATCTCTTTGCATGGTTGGCCAATATATGCCAAATCTCTTGAGTGTTTGCCACGTTCCATTTGCATTCAAATGAGTTTTCCATTGGTTTACATGTGCTTTCTGAAGCCACATTTCTTGTTCCTCTTCCTCCACGCATCTCATTAATAATCCACTTGAATCCTGGTGATACAAACTTCCCGCAATGATATGAAGGTTTTTAGTCTTCCAGAGGTCTTGGGTTTGGTTTGGCGTGATCCCATCTTTAGGTCCATGTGTAAGTATAGGGATCAACTTTTCTGCCCATTGAGGACATACTTCCAGGTTAAAAAGGTATGTATCTGGCAGATCATCTGGTACTCCTATGGGCGGTTCTCCATGGGTCATTCTTGATAAGTGATCTGCTCTTATGTGGGTATTTCCTTTCTTGACTACTACCTCAAAATCAAATTCCATTAGCAATAAGAACCATCGTACTAGTCGTCCTGTATTACAAGGCTTGTTGACTAGGTACAGTAGGGCTTGATGATCAATGAAGAATTTGAATTTGTTTGCCAACAGGTAATGTCTGAACTTTTTCACTGCGTACACCATCCCTAGGCCTTCTCTCTCCGTGGTGGTGTAATTGCGTTCTGCTTGATTTAATTGTCTACTAGCATAGGCTATAGGGTGGTCTAGTTTTCCCGTATCTGCAGGCTGAGCTAAGATGCAACCAATGGCAAACTTGGAAGCATCCACATGAATGTGGAATGGCTTATTCCAGTTAGGTACTCGAAGGATTGGTGCTGAACTCAATCGATTCTTTAATTCGTTGAAGGCTTTTTCACATTCCTCGGTCCAATTAAATAGAGTCAATAATGCATAAAGAAGTCTAGCAATTATGGCGTACATATGTATGAATCTTCGATAGTATCCACAATGTCTCATAAATGCTTGAACTTCCTTAGCCGTCTTAGGTCTTGGTAAATCCAGAATTACTTTAATTTTGTCTTCATCAGTTGAGATTCCATTTTTGGAGACAATATGTCCTAATATTTTCCCTTGTCTAACCATGAAGACACATTTTTCTTGGTTAAAGCATACTCGATATTGTCGACATTTAGCAAAGATCCTTTCTAGCTCGGGGATATGTTCTGATCGTATAGCTGAATAAGTACAAAGATCATCCACGTAGACCTCCATACTTTTTCTTAGGAATTCTTTGAATACATGGCACATCAATCTTTGGAAGGTGGCTCGGGCATTAGTTAAACCAAAAGGCATGACTCTAAAGGCGTATACTCCCCATTCAGTTGCGAACGCTGTTTTATGTTGGTCTTCAGGAGCAATAGCTACCTGATTATACCCTGAAAAGCCATCCAGAAAGCTATAGACTTCCTTTCCTGCCACCCTTTCCAAGAGATGATCTGTAATTGGTAATGGATAACTATCCCTTATGGTCGCGGCATTTACTTTCTTAAGGTTGATGCACACTCTTAACTTTCCATTCTTTTTCGGTACAACCACCAAAGGTGACACCCATTCTGTGTGCTCAATCTCGTATATGAATCCAGCATCTTGTTGGTGCATTTTGCCCAAGCCTACATGCTTGATATGCTTGATATTATCCTCATTTGTAAGTCACATGAGTAGTCATGTGAACGCCTCTTGTAAAAGAGTACATTTTATCTCTTGTAAATGGAAAAAGAAAAAAGTAAAAGGATGGCTTACCTCATCCATGATGTAAAAGCAAATTCGTGGCTCCAACTACCAAAATCACGAATTTTTGAGCTGAGGGAATCTCTCCTAACTTTGGGGATCACTTTTAGGTGGAGCCATTCGAATTCGAATTCAAAACTCCCTCCAAGAATTGCTATAAAAGGAGCAAGAAGGAAGAGGCGATTAGCAAGCCTTGTACGTGACCACTTCATGTCATTTTGTAGAGATTGAAGAGCTTACTCCATAGCTGTATCATTCTACTCCCATTGTGCAAAGATTCATTGCCAATGTGGTTGTAATCATATGTGAATCTATACATTTATTATCATCTACCTCTCTGTTTTGTTCTCTGCTATACTCACTCAGAGCAGTAACTTCAGAAGGTCATATCTCGAGTTTTACTGAAGCTTTTTCAGTGTTTTAAAGTTCGTTGGATAGCTCTCACTGTCTAGTTTCTACCTATAAATTTTCAAGGTCATTGGATTTATACTTTTGGAGATATCTGCATTTTACTGCTTACTGGTCTATCTCTGCAGAGCCCCGAGAATTGTGGGAATGTTCCAGAACTTGATGAAACTTGTTCTCAGTGCTCAGTCCATCATTTGAAGTGTTTTAACTTGGAATAGGAAGCTTGCTAAGTCTGTTTGCTATGCCCAAAAGGAATTTTTCTAATTCCTTCCAGGTTGAGAGCACTGTTCATTTTTTCCAGCAGGTGTATGTCCAAAAATAGCAAGTTTTGGGAGCTAGTCATTTCGCAACTAGCCTGTCTTGACTTAAACTTTTGGGATACATGTTCCAAAGTACTTGGCTGATATTTTGGTGGATTTAGGAAGCTCAAAGGGTCTACTAATCAACTCTGAAGTCTCAGTTGGCTGGTGTGAAGCTGGTTGTAGCGGCACCTACTCATCTTTGGATTGCATCCACCATCTCTCTTCACAGTGGTATCAGAGCATAGTCAAGCAACATGGGAGATGGATTTCCATCAACAATTGACAAATTGGATCGAAACAACTATCCGGCATGGTCTCTAAGGATGGAGGCTTACCTTCAAGGGAGGAATCTATATGGACTCAGATCAGATGGTGGAGGAGAATACTTCTCTTTTGAATTTGATGCCTTCTTGCATGAAAGAGGCATTAAAAGGGAAGTCACTACAAGGTATACACCCGAACTCAATGGTGTAGCAGAGAGGAGGAACAGAGCTATTGTCGAAGCTGCAAGGTCCATGCTCAATGAAAAGGGATTGCCGAACTACCTATGGGCAGAGGCTGTGTCGACAGCCACATATCTCATAAATAGACTTCCATCTAAGTCACTAGATGGAACCACTCCATATGAAGTGTGGAATGGAAGAAGACCTAGTGTAGAGCATTGTAAAATCTTTGGATGCTTAGCCTATGCTCACATTCCTTCTCAAGTAAGAGGGAAATTGGATCCCAAGGCAGAGAAGTGTGTATTCATTGGTTATGATCAAAACCAAAAAGGATATAGATTGTACAATCCAACCAATAAAGGATTTTCTGTGAGTAGAGATGTAATTTTTGATGAAAACAAATCATGGTTTGATGATGACAGGAAAGTGAAGCTGCCATATGACTTGGATGAAGATTTTCCATCACTTCAACCAAAGGAGCCAAAGCAGATTGAAGAAAGTGATTCGGAGATTGACCTAGAAGACTTGGAAAGACTAAAGCTATGGAAGAACAAAGGTAAAGCAAAGATGCAGGATGCTACATATGGACCCGAGAGCTCACATCAACCACTTAGAAGGTCTTCGAGGGAGAAGAAGAAACCAGAGAGGTTTGGTTATGATACTTCTTTGGTCACCAAGCACTCAATCTACATTGCAAAGGATTCAACCAATGAAGAACCTACCACATTTGAAGAAGCACAAAGCAAGAAAGCTTGGAGAGATGCAATGGATGAAGAAATGGAAGCCTTGAAGGAGAATGACACTTGGGAGCTTGTACCTAACAAGCCATCTATGAAGATAATCGGATCTCGATGGATATACAAAATCAAGAGGAATCCAGATGGAAGTATAAATAGACACAAAGCAAGGTTAGTTGCTAAAGGGTTTGCTCAAACCCATGGTATTGATTATGAGGAGACTTTCTCTCCTGTTGCAAAAATGCCTACAATTAGGGTTCTCATAAGTCTTGCTGCATCTAGAAATTGGAATCTTTATCAACTTGATGTAAAGAATGCTTTCTTGAATGGATGGATTTCTGAGGAAGTGTATATGGCACAACCTCCTGGATATGAGGATGCACATCATCCTAACTATGTATGCAAACTAAAGAAAGCTTTGTATGGATTGAAGCAAGCTCCAAGAGCTTGGAATTTCAGATTGGTTACTTATTTGCAGGACCAAGGATTCAAAGCTAGCAAGGCGGATACCTCTTTGTTCATAAAGAGGAATGGATCTGAAGTGATCTATTTATGTGTGTATGTTGATGATATTATTATCACAGGCAATGATCTTGAAGGAATCAAACAGGTAAAGAGTCAAATGAAGGAGGAGTTCAAAATAAGTGACCTCGGACCACTCACTTATTTTCTTGGTTTGGAGTTGATCTACACAGATTCAGGTATATACATCACACAAAGGAAGTATGTCCATGACATGCTCGTCAAGTTCAAGATGGAAAATACAAAGTGTGCAGGTACACCTATGGAGCAAAATCATAAGCTTAGTGCTTATGAAGGAGAGCCAATTGAAGACATCACAAGCTATCAAAGCTTGGTTGGAAGTTTGAACTATGCAACACTCACAAGGGTGGATATATGCTATAGTGTTAGCATATTGAGTCAGTTTATGCATAAGCCGAGAAGACCACATATGGAAGCGGCCAAGCGAGTCCTCAAGTATCTAAAGGGGACCATGAATGAAGGTTTGTTTTATTCATTTACTTCAGATATTGAGCTAAAGGTCTACTCAGATGCAGATTGGGCCGGATCTAAAGATGATAGAAGAAGCACATCAGGGTATATATCATTTGCAGGTTCAAAAATCATTTCTTGGTCATCGAAGAAGCAACCAACCGTGGCATTATCTTCTACTGAAGCTGAATATAGAGGTTTGGCTAATGCAACTCAAGAAATCATGTGGTTAAAATCTTTGTACACAGATCTTGGACTTCATTCTTCAACACCTCACATTTTTGGTGACAACACAAGTTCACTACATCTAGCAGCTAATCCGGTATACCATGCTAGAACCAAGCATATTGAAGTCCACTACCATTATGTAAGGGAGAAGCTAATGAGCAAGGATATTCAACTATCCTACGTCTCTACAGATATGCAATGTGCAGACATGTTGACGAAAGCTCTTGATGGTACGAAATTAAGTAGATTCAAGTTGATGATTGGTTTGCAGGAAATCAAGGACAATTGAAGACTTATTTGGAGGCCAAGCATGTTAGGCTTGAGGGGGAGCTGTTGGTGCATTTTGCCCAAGCCTACATGCTTGATATGCTTGATATTATCCTCATTTGTAAGTCACATGAGTAGTCATGTGAACACCTCTTGTAAAAGAGTACATTTTATCTCTTGTAAATGGAAAAAGAAAAAAGTAAAAGGATGGCTTACCTCATCCATGATGTAAAAGCAAATTCGTGGCTCCAACTACCAAAATCACGAATTTTTGAGCTGAGGGAATCTCTCCTAACTTTGGGGATCACTTTTAGGTGGAGCCATTCGAATTCGAATTCAAAACTCCCTCCAAGAATTGCTATAAAAGGAGCAAGAAGGAAGAGGCGATTAGCAAGCCTTGTACGTGACCACTTCATGTCATTTTGTAGAGATTGAAGAGCTTACTCCATAGCTCTATCATTCTACTCCCATTGTGCAAAGATTCATTGCCAATGTGGTTGTAATCATATGTGAATCTATACATTTATTATCATCTACCTCTCTGTTTTGTTCTCTGCTATACTCACTCAGAGCAGTAACTTCAGAAGGTCATATCTCGAGTTTTACTGACCCTTTTTCAGTGTTTTAAAGTGCGTTGGATAGCTCTTACTGTCTAGTTTCTACCTATAAATTTTCAAGGTCATTGGATTTATACTTTTGGAGATATCTGCATTTTACTGCTTATTGGTCTATCTCTGTAGAGCCCCGAGAATTGTGGGAATGTTCCAGAACTTGATGAAACTTGTTCTCAGTGCTCAGTCCATCATTTGAAGTGTTTTAACTTGGAATAGGAAGCTTGCTAAGTCTATTTGCTATGCCCAAAAGGAATTTTTCTAATTCCTTCCAGGTTGAGAGCACTGTTCATTTTTTCCAGCAGGTGTATGTCCAAAAATAGCAAGTTTTGGGAGCTAGTCATTTCGCAACTAGCCTGTCTTGACTTAAACTTTTGGGATACATGTTCCAAAGTACTTGGCTGATATTTTGGTGGATTTATGAAGCTCAAAGGGTCTACTAATCAACTCTGAAGTCTCAGTTGGCTGGTGTGAAGCTGGTTGTAGTGGCACCTACTCATCTTTGGATTGCATCCACCATCTCTCTTCACACATCTAACAATTTGTCTATCTCTTCCTTTATCTTTGCTGAATACACATCATTGTATGTATATGGTCTTTGTTTAGACGGTTTGGCTTCGGATGTCATGGGAATTCTATGCGCACATATAGAAGGGTCGACTCCTTTCAAGTCCTTATAGGTCCAAGCAAAGACATCCCGATATTCTCTTATGAGACGAATTAACTCTTGTTCTTCCTCTAATGAGACATCCTGTCCTATGAAGGTACATCGTTCTTCTCCTTCTTCTACAGTTACTACTATCTTCTTGGTTTGTTCCTTATTATCATATGCTATTCCGGGCTGTGCTTCTCTTTTCGGCATTTGAATAGCGATTTTTCTCTCCTCCACTTCATATTTTTTAAAGTGAGCTGGTACCTCAAATTGGTCTTGGGGTTTATTTTCTTCATCTTCTAATTCTCTTTCAAATTCTAATTCCCCCTTCTGTGTGAGTTCCTGGTGTTTTCCATTGGCTGTGATATTTATGTTGGTGGTACTATTCCCTAGATCCATTGGTTCAGGCTCCATTTCAATGCTCTCGTAGTCCTCCTTCCAGTCTTTCTCGATCACTTCTCCTTCTTCCGCCTCCTGAAGGACTACCACATACAGGCTCACATCATAACCCTCCTCATCGATACATTCGTTCATGGTCACTACTTCTTCGTTTACACAGACATCGAGGGTCGCTAAAATTTCCATCCAACCGTGTGGTTCAAATTCTTCATCCGGAAATACTTGTGGCATGTAAGCTGGATCTTGTACAGACCTCGCTATTCCTTGTTTCTGCTGCCATCCTTTTCTTCTCTCCTCTTCCTTCTTTGCAGCTTGGCATATCCATAGATGAGTGTCCTCGTTCATCCAAGATTGATCACTAGAACCTACACTATGAATTGATTGATCGTCTTCCTCCTTATGAATTTGATTCCATTGTAGAGGTGGAACATCTTGATAAGTCTATGTATGTAGGTTTATTCTAGTGGTGGTTCCTGCGTGTTGTAGGTATACAACATCTTTTCCCCAATCTTGCACGACCTTTAGCTGTCTCATGAAAGGCCTTCCCAGGATCATAATTGCTTGGCCTTTCGAAGTGACATATTGCTAGAGTGTGTTCGAATTCCACTCCACACGTAGTGAAAACTACTCGTTCCAACAATCCTAAGGGTCTTTCTGTATGTCCGTCTGCCATTTGTATTTTCATGGATGTTGGTCTTAACGCTGGTTTTCCCTATTTCTCCCAAATTTCTTTGGTAGCAATACCAACACCAGCTCCCGAATCTAAGATGGCTTTGGTAGTGTAACCCCTATAAGTAATTGTAAGGCAGGTATTTCCTTCATCTCCCTCACTAAAGTCTCCTACCTTATCCACTGGAATTCTCACTGTGTTTACTTCGTCTGCTATCTCTTTCTTTTCCTCCTTGACTTCCCATTGATTGAATAATTTCTCCTTCAAATGTGGTTTTACCTTCAACAGTTCTTCGAATGTTAGGGTACAAGGGATTTTTATCTCTCTAAGGCGTTGTATGATCTCAGATGTTTGGACTGATGGGTTCGTTTCTCGTTTCCTCATTGAGGGAATACGATACAATTCTGAATTGTGTTCGTACTCCCCTGTGTAATTGGGCAGTTCATTTACATCTTCCTCTCCTTGGTTACTTGCATCCATCGGTAAAATTTCCTCTGAATGTAGTTCAGGTATTGAACCCTCTATTTCATCTCCTGCTTCTAGTTCTTCAAAGGGTGGTTCAATTCCTTCCGCTTTCTTCCATTTGTCCTCTTGAACTCGTGCCCATAGATCCTTAGTCCATTCTCCTTCTACTTCGGGAACTATGGATCCTTCCCTTCTCTCTATACCACATTCGTCATTCTGTGTTCTACTTACTTCAGGCTTTTCATGAGTGTTTACACACTCTTGGAATTCTCCTTCAGAAATTCGGGTATTGGGTAAAGGCGATGCAGGTTTTTCTAAGGTCTGTTGTGCAACTTCTATCAATTTCTTGCAGATCTCCAGTCTTTCTTTTTCTAAGTCGCCTCTTGGATATTCTCTCTCATGTTGTTCTATGGTAGGTCCTGCTCTTATTCGTGCCTTGTATGCCTGAATCCACATGGCTAATTCCTCAGGCATAGAGTCTGCTAACACTGATCCTACCTCCTCTTTTTTGTACTGTTCATTTTTGTTTCCTTCTTCCCTCTTCGGTTCTTCTTTTGGTTTTTGTTCGTTTTCCTCCTTTTCCTTCTTTTGTAATAACTTCTTTTCTTTTATCTTATCTCTACGGTTCTTCCATCGTTGGGTTCTTTTATTTACGACGCTTTTCTCAGGCTCTTCTGAGTCTTCAACTCTCTGTGGTGTGGGTGTATTCGTCGCTACGTCACTCTGATTGTGTTTTTCAGCTTTTTCTAGGATCTCTCTAGCTTTAGCTCTCGTTATCGCTTTCAATGGTACAATGTATTCCTTATCACTTCCTGATGACTCGATTACTTCTATCACATTGATTTGCACATTAGATGTAACCTTGTTGGGATTCTTGGGGCAGTCTCTGAAAAGGTGTTCCTTACCACAATCACTACAGTAGCCTTCCCAGACTCGTTGTGGTGGTGGTGGGTTTGGCAATGTGCATTCTCTGATGTAGTGATCACCCCCACATCTGTAACATGGTCCTCTGGGTACAGGCGGTCTGTTTATGGGTCGGGGTGGTATGGTTGCTCTAGGAGCTGTGTACATTAATGACACATAGTCCTGCTCATATCCGTATGAACTATCTGATACTTCCATGCCATAGGCATATGGTTCATACAGTTGTCCATATTCCATCATTGAGCTTTCATAATTGGGATATGCTCCTTGACTATGGTCGTAAGATGAGTCATATGGTTCATTACCAACCAAAGGTGTGGCTGGGACTATTGCTCTCTCTAGGTTTTCTTCAGGTTGAGCAATCTTGACTGGGACAACGTTCTGAGGATGGGGCGGTTGTTGTCCTAGTACAGGTTGTGGTTGGGTGTATCGCTGATACGCATATGGTCGTGGCACTGGTGCCTGCGGCTGATAAGTGGGATATCTAAAGGCTTCACCTCCCTGATCTCTCTGAGGGTATCCATAAGGTCTCATGTATGGCTGTGCTGGTCTCGCTTGCCTATTGTAAGGGCAATTTTCTGTACTGTGATTTGTATATTTTTGTTCTATACTTCAATATTGTAGAGATCCTGGGACGGTGGGTCTATTATAAGCATAAGCAGGTGGTGGGACTACTCCCCTAGTACACAAGTGAGAAGGATGATCACCCCCGCACTGCATACATCTTCTGAGCATGGGTACTCTCATAGGGTTATTGGGGTAGTTCCTCTGTCCTTGAACGTTCAACTTCTTTGCTACCAAATCGGCTATTTCCTCTACATTGTTTTTAGGGATTGATGTGCTACTGGCCGAATCTTCACTTTTCAAGCTACCTTGAGGTATTTTCAAGTCCTCTGCTAAGTTGTCTTCTAGGTCTATACATTCCTTCATGCATTCTTGCAAAGTCTGAACTCTCTTTACATAGACCAATGATCTCAAAGATCCGTTCAACAATCCTTCCAAAAATAATGATACCATTTTATTTTGGGTAGGTCTCTCTTCTACTGGGCATCTATCTACATACTGCTTGAATCTTCTTGCAGCCAATCTCACTGATTCGGTAGGGGCTTGCTTGAAACTATGGATCAATGATGAAGAATTATTTTTAATTCCTGACTTAGTGAATTCCTCAATCATTTCTTGGTATACTTGCTCCATGTTTTGAAAAGTATTAGGGTCCAATGGTTGAAACCATGCTAACGCCGTATCTGACAAAGTAAGACCAAAGGACTCATATTGGATCAAAAAGTCTTCTACCTGTTCAGCTCTGATTACTTGTTTAAATTCCGCTATATGATTGTAAGGTTCACTAGAGCCATCATAGTGGTTTCTCATGCATTTGGCAACTTGGATTGGCCTTAATCTTCTTCTTGCTTCGGGTAGTCTAGGTATTACAGGGAAAATTGGTCTCCCTATGGGTATGCCTGGTCCTCTTACTACCGGCGGTCTGACTGGAGCATGAATTCCATGTCTTGGGTCAATAGTTGGTTGAGGTCGGTAATTAGGGTTATTTGCAGGCATTGTGAACTGCACAGGTGGTCTGACTGGGATTTGAGTTTGCTGTGTTTGTTGTGTTTGGCCCGATTGTTGGTATGAATCATTATGGGATGTTCCAAGTGGATTTCCTGAAGTAGTGGCTTGGTCCCTAGGGGGAAACACTGGGATATTCTGATATTTCAACTCAGCTCTTTCCGCTTCTGTTAAGGGCCAATATCTTCTCTCATTCTTATCGAGATATGTGATGATGGTGGAGAAATCAGGATCTTGTAACTCATAGATGGTGACTGGATTAGGGGCAGCTTCCCATATTGAAGAATGTGCTCTAAGAAGATGCTCTATCCCATTGATCAAATATACCTCCATTAAGGTGTCATCTTGGGGAATCAGGTCTCCTCTCCATATCCTAGCAACCATAGATCTCCCTCTAGGTGTAGTTACTTGCTCTTCATTCCCTCCTCCATTTAAGTTTGAAGCATTATTTTCTTCACCAATTTCATTAATGTTTTCTGGGTGTTCTGTGACAACATATTGGATATCTCTTTTGTCCATGTAAAATCCTCCTACGTACTTGACTGCTGGTCTAGGCACTATGTAAGCCTCTGACGCTTTCTTTAACCTGGCCACTGATCTGTTTAGACCATCCAAATAAATAGGGATCTCATTTTGGTTGGTGTTCACATACTCCAAGGAGGTCCTGTACTCTCCCTCAATGATCGACATCATGCCAATCATGGGTACTGTGTTCTGCATACCCTCTGAAGCCATGGGAATTTCTTCCTCTGACTCACTGGAGGTCTCTAAATATTGTGAACGGTTACTTTGCTCCGCTACGCTTCCCAGAGAAGAGATTACACTTCTTCGGCTTCCTAGAGTTCTTCCGGATCTCAGGTTCATCCACTTCTAAACTCTGATCAGTCTTTGCTAACCTTTTGCCTCTGGGATTCTTCACTACAGGTCAGAGTTTCTAGAAGACCTTGTCTGGGATATGACTGAAAAAGAATTTTTTCCAGATCACGACACTTGACTCCAGAATCCACGATACACGATCTCTGGGTTTAGACAATACTCGATCCCTGACAATTATCACGATATCTAATAAACGATACTGATCGCTTGAGTGAAACGATACCAATACTTGGAAGAAAACGATACACGATCTCTGACTAAACGATACCTCTAAAAACGATCTTTCGCAGACGATTGCTGGCAAAACGATACACGATACTTGTTAGGTATCGCGATCGCTGAACCAAACGATACACAATCGACGAAAGTGACGATACACGATACCTGACCGAAGCGATACTTGCCACTGACGATACACGACCTTTGACCGGTATCGCGATCTTTGCCAAACGATACACGATACCCGGATTGAAACGATACATGACACTGATCAAGTATCGCGATCGGTAAAGATCAAACGATACTCGATCTGACTCAAGTATCGCGATCTCTGAAGACCAGACGATACGCGATCTCTGAGAGGTATCGCGATCGCTGAAAATAACGATACATGATACTGCTCAAGTATCACGATCGCTGAACAACGATACACGACACTAGGGAAATATCGCGATACTCGACCACAGGAGATACACGATACTTGTGAAGTATCGCGATACTCAACCGCAGGAGCAAAACGATACTTGACCCTTAGACAATTTTTGAGAGATGTTTTTTAAGTTTTGGTTTAATGCACTTGTTTTACTAGTTCCTCTCCTCTCTCCTCACTCTTTGTACCACTCAACTCACTCCTTTTTACCCTCTGAAAATCTCAAACGATACCTGACGCAGATCGTCTTTCTCTGCAGTCTAGATTTACTGAGAAATCAAAAGTAAGATGGGGTTTGCTCACCTTGATAATTGATCCCACTTCTTTCTCACTCCCCCTTGCTCTGTGCAACCCCAGATTGCTCTATTGCTCACTCACGATCTCTGGCGCAGCTCTCACGATACTCGACACTGCAGCACACGATACTTGCTTTCTAGGCAAGTGATTTGCAAAAATGATCTTTGGCTTTTATACTTGGGCTTTCCTTACTTCAAAAAGGAAAATTTCTACTGAACAAAGACTAACTCCTACTCTCCGGACTTGACCTACTCTCTCCCTACTCCTACTCTACTCATTCCATTCACTTCCCTAGACTAACAACTCACTACTCACACTCCAAGAATGAGAAGTAGCAAGTGCGGCTGAAAATGACTTACCAAAGAAGAGAAAATTTCCACTCCTCCACTTACTTCAATGCAAAAAAGCTACTTACCATCACATGAATGCCTCGGTTTGATTCGTCACTCCCCGGAAACGGCGCCAAAAAGTGTGTTGACCTAAGTACCAACTTAGGGACTCGCGGAGAAA